>JAXGFM010000007.1:0-595000 GCA_039880935.1 Streptanthus diversifolius
TTAAAGTTTAAAGTTTAAAGTTAAAGTTTAAAGTTTAAAGTTTTAAGTTTAAAAGTTTAAAGTTTAAAGTTTAAAGTTTAAAGTTTAAAGTTTAAAGTTTAAAGTTTAAAGTTTAAAGTTTAAAGTTTAAAGTTTAAAGTTTAAAGTTTAAAGTTTAAAGTTTAAAGTTTAAAGTTTAAAGTTTAAAGTTTAAAGTTTAAAGTTTAAAGTTAAAGTTTAAAGTTAAAGTTTAAAGTTTAAGTTAAAGTTTAAATGTTTAAGTTTAAGTTTAAAGTACAGTTTAAAGTTTAAAGTTTAAAGTTTAAAGTTTCAAGTTTAAAGTTAAAGTTTAAAGTTTAGTTTAAAGTTTAAAGTTTAAGTTTAAAGTTTAAAGTTTAAGTTAAAGTTAAAGTTTAAAGTTTAAAGTTAAAGTTTAAAGTTTAAAGGTTAAAGTTTAAAAGTTTAAAGTTTAAAGTTTAAAGTTTAAAGTTTAAAGTTTAAAGTTTAAAGTTTAAAGTTTAAAGTTTAAGTTTAAAGTTTAAAGTTTAAAGGTTTAAAAGTTTAAAGTTTAAAGTTTAAAGTTTAAAGTTTTAAAGTTTAAAGTTTAAGTTTAAAGTTTAAAGTTTAAAGTTTAAAGTTTAAAGTTTAAAGTTTAAAGTTTAAAGTTTAAAGTTTAAAGTTTAAAGTTTAAAGTTAAAGTTTAAAGTTTAAGTTTAAAGTTTAAAGTTTAAAGTTTAAAGTTTAAAGTTTAAAGTTTAAAGTTTAAGTTTAAGTTTAAGTTTAAAGTTTAAGTTAAGTTTAAAGTTTAAAGTTTAAAGTTAAAGTTTAAAGTTTAAAGTTAAAGTTTAAAGTTTAAAGTTTAAAGTTTAAAGTTTAAAGTTTAAAGTTAAAGTTTAAAGTTTAAAGTTAAAGTTTTAAAAGTTTAAAGTTTAAAGTTTTAAGTTTAAAGTTTAAAGTTTACGTTTAGTTTACAGTTAAGTTTAAAGTTAAAGTTTAAAGTTAAAGTTTAAAGTTTAAAGTTTAAAGTTTAAAGTTTAAAGTTTAAAGTTTAAAAGTTTCAAGTTTAAAGTTTAAAGTTTAAAGTTAAAGTTTAAAGTTTAAAGTTTAAAGTTTAAGTTTAAAGTTAAAGTTAAAGTTTAAAGTTTAAAGTTTAAAGTTTAAAGTTTAAAGTTTAAAGTTTCAAGTTTAAAGTTTAAAGTTTAAAGTTTAAAGTTTAAAGTTTAAAGTTTAAAGTTTAAAGTTTAAAGTTTAAAGTTTAAAGTTTAAAGTTTAAAGTTTAACGTTTAAAAGTTAAAGTTTAAAGTTTAAAGTTTTAAGTTTAAAGTTTAAAGTTTAAAGTTTAAAGTTTAAAGTTTAAAGTTTAAAGTTAAAGTTAAAGTTAAAGTTTAAAGTTTAAAGTTTAAAGTTTAAAGTTAAAGTTTACAGTTTAAAGTTTAAAGTTAAAGTTTAAAGTTTAAAGTTTAAAGTTAAAGTTTAAAGTTTCAAGTTTAAATAAATAAAGTTTAAAGTTAAAGTTAAATTTAAAAGTTTTTAAAGATTAAGTTTAAATTTAAAGTCTAAAGTTTAAAGTTTAAAGTTTAAAGTTTTAAAGTTTAAAGTTTACAGATTAAAGTTTAAAGTTTTTTACAGTTTAAAGTTTCAAGTTAAACCCTAAACCCTAACCTAAACCCTAACCCTAAACCCTAACCCTAAACCCTAAACCCTAAACCCTAAACCCTAAACCCTAAACCCTAAACCCTAAACCCTAAACCCTAAACCCTAAACCCTAAACCCTAAACCCTAAACCCTAAACCCTAAACCCTAAACCCTAAACCCTAAACCCTAAACCCTAAACCCTAAACCCTAAACCCTAAACCCTAAACCCTAAACCCTAAACCCTAAACCCTAAACCCTAAACCCTAAACCCTAAACCCTAAACCCTAAACCCTAAACCCTAAACCCTAAACCCTAAACCCTAAACCCTAAACCCTAAACCCTAAACCCTAAACCCTAAACCCTAAACCCTAAACCCTAAACCCTAAACCCTAAACCCTAAACCCTAAACCCTAAACCCTAAACCCTAAACCCTAAACCCTAAACCCTAAACCCTAAACCCTAAACCCTAAACCCTAAACCCTAAACCCTAAACCCTAAACCCTAAACCCTAAACCCTAAACCCTAAACCCTAAACCCTAAACCCTAAACCCTAAACCCTAAACCCTAAACCCTAAACCCTAAACCCTAAACCCTAAACCCTAAACCCTAAACCCTAAACCCTAAACCCTAAACCCTAAACCCTAAACCCTAAACCCTAAACCCTAAACCCTAAACCCTAAACCCTAAACCCTAAACCCTAAACCCTAAACCCTAAACCCTAAACCCTAAACCCTAAACCCTAAACCCTAAACCCTAAACCCTAAACCCTAAACCCTAAACCCTAAACCCTAAACCCTAAACCCTAAACCCTAAACCCTAAACCCTAAACCCTAAACCCTAAACCCTAAACCCTAAACCCTAAACCCTAAACCCTAAACCCTAAACCCTAAACCCTAAACCCTAAACCCTAAACCCTAAACCCTAAACCCTAAAATAAGAATTCTAAGATCGTCCAAAACCAAAGGACATACACATACACTAACGTCATTGGAATCTCGTGAAGCCTCGCGACCCCTTTAAAGAATAGACCGTTGGCTTGGTCTATATGCTTCTCTTAGCAGAAGTTTTTAAATCCAACCTTTCAGGATGCACAATCGTTTATTCCTAAAAAAAACATCAAAAATATAAAATCGAGTGTATGTGTATGTTCTTTGGTTTTGGACGATCTTAGAATTCTTATTTTTCGTATATAGATCTTTCATTTGGGCTTCTCTTTTTGTAATTCAAAATTTCGATTAATTTTAATGAAAACAGTTTAAAAAAACAAAAGGAGGAGGAAAGGGCAAAAGAGCCAAAAGGCAGAAGATGCGGCGACCACAGAATCAAAATGATAAAACACGTAAGAAAACTTTGATCTTAGTTAGAATTATAATAAATAAAATGTAAAAATTGTCAGAGAAACGAAACGAGAGGGTGTAAGAGAAGATTGGGCCTACAGTAATCGCATCGTCTCTCCCAAAATCCCAATCCTTATCCTTTTTCTCTCTCTATTTTATTCTCTCCTTCAATCTCTTCGTCTTCTCTGCGCGACTCGCCTAAGCCCCAACCCTCGTCCAATCGCTGCGCTTTTGACGCCTACCATCCCGATTACATCGACGAGGGTTTCTCTAAATGATGGGATTGTGTTCTTTGTTTCCCGAGTCTCACACCCTAAGTTTCGCAGATTTCATAGTTTTTGTATCCCCACTTTGGATTGCTGTGGCTGTCGGGGTTTTGGTGGGTTGGGTATGGAGGCCCAAGTGGGCGTATCTCGCCGGAGATGATAAACTCTCTTCTTCTGATTTACTTTCTAGATTCTTCACCTTCTTCAACAACCTTCAGCTTCCCGCTACCATGCTCAGAAGCAGTTCCCACTCTTTCCCTAGGTAATTTGGATTCCCAATTCCACTTTGGCTCTTTTTTTTTCTCGCCATTTCTACAACTCTGCTTTGTTTTGCATTCTGTGTAGCCCTCCTCCCCAGGCCGAGAAAGAGAAATCTGGGTTTGTAACGGAAGATGATTTTAGGCATCTATGGAAGTTGGTTGAGGTCAAAGATGGCGGTCCTGCCTGGATTCAAATGATGGACCGCTCAACTCCAACCTTCTCATATCAAGCTTGGAGGCGAGATCCTGAGGTACCCTTCCTTTCTAAGTCTTAATTCAGTTACACACACCACGTATGTTAACATTTTGGATGTTGATGCCAGAATGGGCCACCGCAGTACCGTAGCAGAACTGTGTTTGAGGATGCCACTCCCGAGATGGTGAGGGACTTCTTTTGGGATGATGAATTCCGTTCCAAGTGGGATGATATGCTTTTGTTTTCTTCTACACTGGAGGATTGCAGGGACACAGGCACTATGGTTGTGCAATGGGTGCGCAAGGTAGACAGACACTCTTCTTGTTTCTTCTTAGCTACCTAGCTTTTGTTTTGTTTCTTCGTCTCCTCTCTCTTGACTCACGAATCTTGCCGCCGCTATTGCAGTTCCCCTTCTTTTGTAGCGACAGGGAATATATCATAGGCCGTCGAATATGGGATGCGGGCCGAGTGTTTTACTGCATTACGAAGGTATTTGCATTCACGACTAGTATAGTAAATGTCAAAAACTTCAACTAGTGGAGGTCTTAGATCCGTGCAGGGCATGTGTTCTTCTTGTGGAATTGAATTTGGTTAGATATTGTTTGATGCAAACTGATTTGAAAGTGCAATCGTGACTTTTTCCATGTATGATGTTCCTATAGTAAGTAAATCTTAGTTATTCTCTTGTATTTGTTTCAGGGAGTACAATACCCGTCTGTACCACGACAAAGCAAGCCACGGCGTGTCGACTTATATTATTCAAGCTGGTGCATCCGTGCTGGTAGTACGACTGTCATCTAGTTAAGCAAGTTGTCTCTGTTATGTAATTGTTAATATTTATCATTGTGTAGTTGAATCGAAAAGAGGGGATGGTGAGATGACATCGTGCGAGGTCTTACTGTTTCACCATGAAGATATGGGTATACCGTGGGAGATTGCAAAGCTGGGGGTGAGACAGGGGATGTGGGGTGCGGTGAAGAAAATAGAGCCAGGCCTACGTGCATACCAGAGGGCCAAAGAAGCAGGGGCAGTGTTATCACCAAGCGCATCAATGGCTCAAATCAACACCAAAGTGAGTGCGGAGGAGTTCGTGAATGAGAGGGATTCGACAGCAGTGGTTGCAGGAGAGAAGCCGACGGGGAAAAACATACCAAAGATACTAGTGGTGGGAGGGGCGATTGCGCTTGCATGCACACTGGACAAAGGGCTGTTGACAAAGGCGGTGATATTCGGAGTAGCCAGAAGGTTTGCAAGAATGGGGAAAAGGATGTAGGAGAGTGTGTACATGTAAAAGTAGACAGGGAGCGAATGATGGACGAGGTGAGAGGATCTCTCTCCTTTTGCAATTTCGAATAGGGAAAAAAAGTACGTCTCTTTAATCTTGGTGAATGTATCAATCATGTAATAGCAAAGAGAAAAAGAAGAGAGTTAATTCTTTCAGTGTTGGATTCCTGAGAGCGCACAAGGATGATTCCACGCTGCCCTAATAAACATATCAAACCTTTTCTTGCTTAAGTTTCTGATGAAGTGAAAGGTCATGGGGATTAGAAAAAGCAAAACACAGAGAGGAAGGTCAAAAAATGATCGTGTTTAGAAATCCAACTAATAGATAAGTTGGGAGAGAGGAAGATTTTCTTTTTTGCTTTTTCTTTGTCTTTCAATTGTCTAAGCTCCTTATAAGTCTGAAGTCTCACCATTTTCGTTCAGTTATCAAGTGTTTTTGGAGCAAATCAGAAACAAATAGGCAGATCAGCTAATTTCTTCGGGAGCTGCATAGTGCGGGTGGCAAAACCTTAGCCTGAGCTAACCAAGCATCAGGATTTCAATCGCAGCTCCTCTTCGTGAGGTTTACGGGCTAAATGCGCCGGCTCGTATAAGCCCTTGTAGAGAAAAGCCCAATTGCTTCAGAACCCTAGTAGCAGACCAAAATCTTTTGTTGACCTAATATTTTTATTCCTCAGATAGTTATTTTGTTTATTCGCCATATAATGTACGCTATTCGCTAGGTAACTTGTATCGGAACCGAATCCAAAAACGGTGACATAACTATGATCAGAATTCAGTTGGGTGGTGATCCCGTTGGATTTAACAGAGACCACATGGAGTTTCATGGCCATTTAGTTGAGCTTCGCTGTAGTAGTAGTAGTAGTTTTCAGTGATTGCGTCTACTACAGGAAAGAGTTGTGGGTTTCGCATTTATGAAGTATTGTGAATTGGTGATCAAAAGAAGCAATTAAGTGTGGGAGTGGTGGTGGACCCAACAAGGAAGCATCTCTTATTGCAGTGGGAAAAAAACAAATAATGAAACAGATGATCAGAGGTGGAGAAGACAGCGGAGAGCCTTGCCTTGGTGGAGGAGCTGCATGGCTTTGTTAATATCTTGGAAAGGAAGCTGGTGAGAGATGAAGAGGTCCAGATTAAGCAGACCTTGGAGGCACTGGGTGAAGAGAAGAGGCAATTGGGTTTTGGGTTTGAAGCCTCCAAAAACAGAGGCAGTGATGGATCTGCCTTGGAAGAGCTCCATGGGATGGATAGGGAGAAGCTGTGGGCTTGCGTGAACGCCAAGCAACACTGTCACTCCCACTCCCGAGTTTGTAGACAAAAAGGCCTCTCGAAGTGCTTCAATGCTTCCCGCACACTCGAAGCTGTACTCCACTCCTCCTCCCTCTGTTATCTCCATCACCCTCTTATGAACTGCCTTGTCACTCTCCTTTGGGTTTATGAATTCACTGATCCCTGCTTCTCTCCCTGTTGAATGTAAGTTTAGCTATAATAATTCGATTGAGATTGTATCTTTTGTATATAGTAAATCTCATTAACATAATGTACAGACCTAATGGGAACTTGTCAGGGTTGACGTCGATCCCTATGATTTTTGAGGCCCCCCTGACTCTTGCACCCTCAGCCACCTTTCCCCAATTAACACACGGCATGCATTAAGAATGTGTCTATGTGTGCGTATGGATGATGATGATACATAAAAGAAATTACTTACGGCAAGTCCAACAACGCCCAGCCCAAATACAGCGACGGTGGAGCCAGGCTGAATATCAGCCACGTTCCAGGCCGCACCCACTCCTTCATTTCATAAAACAGTACTTGTAAATAAGACAACCATTTTTCATGTCACACATAATTAGAAGATATTGATTACCAGTGGAGACACCGCAGCTGAGGAGGCTCATCTTCTCCAGAGGAAACCTAGGGTCCACACTGACCACACAGGCCGAGTCTACGACTGTGTATTCGGAGAAGGTGGACGTGTTAAGAAAATGGTATATGGGCTTGTTGTCTTTGCTGGTGAAGAATCTGGTCTTCCCATCACCTACCATCACCTTCTTCATCGGATCCACTCGGAATCTCTCGCACAAATTGGCTCCGTCTCGCTTGCAGACTCTGCACTCACCACACTCTCCGGTGAAAATAGGGAGCACATGATCCCCTGCCTTCATCTCTTCCACTCCTTCCCCTACACTCTCCACTATCCTGAAATAATGATTCCATCCAAAAACATCCATTGGGAAAGAAAACAAAAAAGAATAATGAGACAACAAGATATATATTCGAATAGTTACCCTGCAGCCTCATGACCAAGGATTCGAGGGTATGCTTGCTGAGCCTCGTTCTGACCAACAGACAGATATAAGAAGAAATTGAAAGGGCTACTTAAAGAAGAAGACGAAGAAGAAAGAAGATAGAGTAAGTTATTAGAGTATTAGAATTACCTCGCCTTTCCATGCGCTGAGATCGGTGTGACAGATGGAAGTGAAGAGGATTTGTAGTCTTACTTCCAATCTCTGAGGAGGATCCACTTTTACATCCTCCATCACTAGTGGTTCTCCAGCTGCCCATGCCACAGCCGCTGTTCATTCATTCACACTCATCATATTTTAGCTTAGCTTTACACATACATATAAAGATCATTGTATACACACAAAATTACCTCTGCAAGTGATAACTTTGCCTTGTGTTTCCATCCGTAAGACTCTCCTGAGTTATTAATGGCTCTGAAAGTTCAAAACAGGTAGTGAGCTGAATATATAGGAGAATTTTCCTACCAGATTATTAAGTTCAATTAATATTTTTTTTTGTTAAAGTTGTTACAGACTTTCCAATAAACGAATAATCCAAGACTTCACACAAGAAGAGACTTGAAGATTGTTCCGCAACTAAATGACAAGACATATACAATCAAATTATTGATTGCATCGATTATTTAGTATCTAATGAAGAAGATGGCATATACTAATCAAGCAATTGGATCGGGTAAATGACTGAGATGCCGCAAAGTGTGAAAATTTAATCTGACCTGCCATTTTTTAATCTGGAATGCCCTTTAATTAATGTAAACCCGAAAATACCTCTGGTCTTGATACAAAGACGAAAATATACCCCTGGCAAAGTTACAAAGACGGAAATATCCTTGACTTCAGTATAACTGATGTCTCAAATACTCCAGTTGTACCATTCAAGTACAACTGAATGATATTCAAGTTGTACCACTCGAGTACAACTAGTATAACTGGATATCCGAATTATTCCCAGTTATACTACACATCTGAGACTTGAACCCGGGTTATTTGGGTCGCGCAAGCACGTCGTACCATCTGCGCTAGCGTGTTTTCGTTGGTATCATTTACAATCATAAATATATAATCTGTTATAAGGATAAAATAGTAACTTTGTCCATTTAAATATAAATCATGGCATTTGAGATATTGTTTCCTCAGATTATCGCATTTGAGATATTGTTCCAATTCGATCTCAGTCCCAACCTAATGCTTTTATTCTTGCATTAATACTAGCAGTGCCTGATAATAGCCGGATGTAGTTGAGTGAAGAATAAGTAGGAAATGAATAATAAGAGATATCCAACGTACTAAACATACTTTGGCTTTGGTTTTGTACGGAAAAATTCATGGTTCTAAGTTGTAAGACCAGGTCTTTATTTTTGATAATGAATAAACAAAGAAAAAGAAGATCAACAATATACAAAAATCAAACAGTAAATGGGAAATGGGCTTGTAGCTGTATGTATGGGACCGTAGTCATTAAGAGTGTTCTCCCGGCTGACAGACATAGTCCACGTTCCGTTTCAACTTGCTACTTATTTCTTACAACCAATTTTGACCTTCATTTAGTGGTATTCAATTGTCTGTGGGTTATGGAATGTCCCATCTATTTAATGCTCTTTGTTTTCGACTGTCTGCTATCTAGATAGATAACATTAAAAAAAAAAGTATCAAATACTTAGAATAATTCCTTTTTACTTCTAAATGTTTGCCATGAGGCAATCGCTTTTGATAATCATTTACAATATAGGGAGATTTGCTGGCTCACCTTTTCGTGGTGAGGGAGATTTGTATTATGCATATGGGGTTGATTCAGAAAAAAATATAAATTTCAGTTTTTCAGTCCATATGTATATATAACCTTTCATTTCTTTGTTATAGAAAAAAACCTTTCATTTCATTTTTTAAAAATTCACGTACATGGTTTAGTATCTGGTTATCTTGGAATCAGTTTAAAAAGTCTGGTTCAGTGTTAAATAGGCAAATTCGTCCATTTAACTTATATAGTGATATTTTATATATTATTATTTAAAAAATTACTATATTTTAAGCGTTTTAGTGAGATTGTATGCCTCATGATTTTCTGATATTTGTGGAAAAAAGCACCAAAACACAATCCAATTATATTCTAAAGTCAAGACCATAGACCATTCAAAGATTCAACAAGTGAGATTTGCTTATGTGGAGAAAACCAATGCATCACAAATTTATCTATGGGAAGATCTCTTTCCCATTTTCTTTTGAGTGAATTTTGGTGGAGAGATAGCCTTTTGAGCCTTTTGAGTTAACACTCGTGGCGAACTAATTTGGAGTCATTTGAGATTGAGTTAAGATTGTCTTGACTTCGGCCAAAACTCCCTCGGGTCAAATAACCCTTGTCACAGTCCAAGGCGAAACACACCTTGACCTCGAGTGGTGGCACGAACCGAGGACAGCCTTGTTTTCTGAGAAGATTATATTTTTTGCCCAAACTTAACCATAACTGACCAAAGACCCCTCTAAATCCTATAAAATATATTTTTATCCTCTAGTAACTAAAAACACATGTCTATAAACTCGTCTTGGGCATTCGGTCGGTTCGGATTATTTGGGTCGGTTTATTCAGAAACCGGGTTAATGAGAGGAAGAAAAATGTAGCCGAATTTATCCGAATATTAATTCGGTTCGGATCATGTTTGAAAACGGGTTATTCGGATCGAATTGTGCCAAAAAAATTTGTTCCGAAATGTAACCATATTCGGGTTCTGTAACCCGAAAACTTGAAACACCTAAAACTTTACAATGGTACTCGAAATCTGTTTCATCCGAATGCAACATATATTAAAGTTACATAAGTTTGACATGAAATGAGATACAACCAAATACATAAGCTTCATTACAGCAGATGGGCAGGTACATTGCCTTTAACATGAGTTTTAGAGTTCGATTACAAAACATGAAAGCTCAAGTAGTTTGTAACTCTTGCCAAAAAGTTGTAGTCAAGAGTGAAAGACTACTTAAGCACCAAAAGCCCAAAAAAAACAGCTTTGCAGTCAATACCATCGACAATAGCCATTAGTTGTTAATGTTAACACTGCTTAAATGCATAAATTAGAAAAAACAGCAGCTTCCTATGTACCTGTGTGTATTGGTCAGAGACCACATCAAACGTTTCATGATAACGTCTCATAACTTAAGCTAAGAATAAGCATATTATCCTAACACATAAATGCCAATACTGTAAGTAAAAGATAGCATCCGAGTGTAACATAGTAATCATTCTAAGGTAACATACTACACTAACTAAATCTAAGCAATTAAGCATCATAAGCTAACATACTATGATAACTAAGTTACGCCAAGTAACTCAAATCTACACAACATATACCTGCTATTCTAAGGTAACATACTACACTAACTAGTGTAGTTCCTTAAACATCTTACATCTACTTATATGTCCTATCAACGAACTAGTTCCAACTAGCTTAGAATCACAGCAAAGCTCTAAACCACAATACTTACAGTTGCACTTCGTAGGATCATCATCTCTTATCAGATAATTCTTCCACACAGCAGCTCTCCTAGCATATTTCCTCCGAGGCTTAACAGACTGTGGGTCAGGCATACTACGCTTCTCTCCTACTTGAGGCTCTTTCAATACATCAGGATCCATCAGATTAATTCGCGAGTCCTAAACAAGCCGATGCTACAAAGTAAGAACAACCTTTAGTCAAAGATAATCAACAAGCTTACTAACAATCATACTAAAAATCAAACACACCGACAATCAAACATACTAATACACTCCCGCATTCACACTTACTAAGTGTAACCTCTTACAAATCATGATTTTTAAGTTATAATACCGATTGTTGTAGATGAGGAATGAGTAATAACGATCATAACCGAAATGAAATGAGTAATGAAGATGAGGAATTATACTGATTTTTGTAGTGAGGGATTTGATTTTGGTCCGACACAGAATCGTCGACGATTTGATGAGAGATGAAGAGTCGACGATATGAAGTTGACAAACCGTCACAATTCCGTAGGGGAAAAGCTGACCCAGCTATGAAAGGCGAGGAGACAAGGCGAGGCTAGGCGAGGAGGCGAGGCAAGGAGGCGAAGCGAGGCGAGGCGAGGCAAGGAGACGAAGCGAGGCGAGGCGAGGCGAGGACGCAAAGCGAGGCGAGGACACGATGTGAGGCGAGGACACGATGTGAGACGAGGCGAGGCGAGGAGGCGAGGAGGCGAGACAACGCGAGGAGAGCGTGGAGGCGAGGCGAGGCAGAAATTCAATCTGCAACGGAGGGTGCGATTTTTCGAGAGAGAAGAATTGACGAAGCTTAAAATTAGGGTTAGAAATATTAGGGATTAGGTTAGTAAGTACGTATATATATGCCGGTTTAATAAAACCTGATCGGTTTCTGAATACCGAACCGAATAAACCGTACTAAATTAGCTAATTAATTTTATGCCGATCGGTTTCTATCATTCATATTAATTGGTTCGAAATTCAAATTATTCGGCTTAACCAATTCGGTTTATTCGGTTCCAACCGAATGCCCAGGACGACTATAAACATCTAAGTTACTAAATCATCCATTATTTTATTTGTTGTAAAATCAAAGAGAAATTTTTTTTATTGAGAATTTTGGTTTGATCCTTGGAAAATATATCTTTCAATATTATTATGATTTCTTTTTTCTCTATGCAGATTTACTTTAATCATGTCTAAGTAGTCATTTTGTTAAAATTTGGATCTTTTAATGAGAACATA
The DNA here is from genome assembly GCA_039880935.1 of Streptanthus diversifolius. Lineage (NCBI taxonomy): Eukaryota > Viridiplantae > Streptophyta > Magnoliopsida > Brassicales > Brassicaceae > Streptanthus > Streptanthus diversifolius. The sequence continues at coordinate 12,005 of JAXGFM010000007.1, forward strand.
CATGCTATATTGATATTGATTGTTAAAAAGAGTTTATATATTGGTTGTTCATCCTTATTTGTGTTTAATGCTGATTGCTTGAGTATTTAACTAGTAAACTAATCTCTAAAAAATATGGATCTCGAAAGTTTTGATTCTATTTGCATGAATTAGTATTCTATTAATGCTGCATTGTGGAGTATTGTAAATATTCTTAATTTTTTGTATTTTACATTTACATCAACCAATGAAAGCTGAATCTATTAGCTTGCTAATAGTAATTTGAGCCACAAAAGTGAGATAATTATATTTCTGTGTTTTAAGTTCAAAATGGATCGAATCAATTCTAAAGATTTTATATGCTTGTTTATATTTCTATGCAAATTTTTTGTGGTTTAACATTTTTTCTTATTGTTTAATCTTGGTTTTCTTACTGTGTTTACTTATATGCATCGATGACTAAAATATATTTTTGTTTTAGTCTAGTTTAATTCAAGTCTCATAGATTTGAAGTATACACTTATGTAGTCCTCAGTTAACTTGGCAACATAAGTACTACATTGTTTGATATGTTCTGACAGCCAGAATTTATTTACTTGATACAAAATCCTATTAATCATTAACCATCTCACATGGAAACCGGCTGATTCCACAATAAAAAAGCCATAGTTTGTTTATTTATACACGATTTATTGATCACTGTCAAAAATACATGAATTACCTAAATATTTGAAATTATTACATAAACTTTTAATATATGGTCAGTTCCATCAAAACTATAAATGGTGTTAGTTTTTCGTTAATGATTGCTAACGTAAATGACATGTGGAATAATGGTTTGATATGGTTTAAGGATCAAGCCATAAAATATAGGAATTGCATAAATATTTAAATTTACTGTATGTACTTTTAAAATATGGTCATTTTCATCAAAACTGTAACTGTGCTGTTTTCCATTAACGATTGTTGTCATAAATGACAAATAGAACAACGGTTTAATCTGGTTTAAATCTTATGTAATATTTTTGTATTAAGTGGTTGAGACCGAAACGAAGCTTTTTAAAAATCTCAAATTGAATCAGTTCAATATTAATAACCATGATAAATTAACATATATGTAATTGTTTATAAATGAATCGTCGTCTTCAACTTTATCATTAATAGTAACATAAATTAAAGATATTAAACCAATATTTTATCTGTTTTTCATGTCAACAATCTTTAATGAAAAACAAACACGGTTTTTAAGGAATTGACTATATTTCAAAAATTCATGTAGTAAATTCAAATATTAAAGTAATTCATGTATTTTATGGCATTGATTTTTTAAGCAGATTAATCTGGTATTCCATGTGTCATCCACGTCACCAACCGTTAGCAGAAAACTAACACCATTTAAAATTTTGATGGATAGTAAATTATATTGTTTACGTAGTTTATGGCATTGGTCAATAAATCATATATGAATAAACAGGCAATGACTTGTCCGTCTCGAGATCCCAAAATGTCATGGCGGATAAGTTAGTTCGAGACGCACAAAAATTTGAAGAAGTAATGAAGCATATCAGTCTTCAAACACCAACTTGGATAGAGATCGTTAATTTGTCAATTCTATTTGTTAACAAAAAAAAACAGGCAATGACTTGTTCATGGTGGAATTGACCGTTTTCTTCCATCTACATTGGTCTTAAATATTTTATTTGTTTTGACAGATTAACTCAACCATTATCATAGAAACATCAACCTTAATTCATTTAACTGTATCATCAAATAATGCAAATATGTAAATAGTTTACAATAGGGATTTTAACTATAAATATTTATATTTAAATTATACAGTCAATTATAAGATTTAATTAAAAAATTGATTAAACCAATTAAGTATAAAATTTAAAAATTTGAACATCAAAAAAATCAGGATTTGTATTCTTGGATTTCTAATAATTTATGTTCTTTTTTAAAAAAAATGATAGGTAGGATTTTTCATAAACCTAGAAATTGTATTCAAAACAAAAGAAATATATGGTTTTGTATGAGTTAACATATAAAATCTCCAACTAAGCTTCTGAATTTTGTTGCATCTGACTTTTTCTATTATATTTTCCATCTGCAGTTTCTCATTGACATTCATACGAGTCTCCACCATGTTATAATTTGACATGTTGAACCTCTTCAGCAAATCTGTTTCATATTTATGCTGAGACAAAAAGATTATGTTTCATATTTATGCTGAGACAAAAAGATCTCATCATCCATTTGCTCAATCTCATAGCCAGGGAACAAATGCAGCAAACTCAGATCAGACATTTCAAAAAATTTCATTATGGTATCTTTGAAATCAGCAACAAGTGAAGCACTAGAACCCATGTAAATCATATCAACTACATAAAAGCACACAATAAGGATATCACCTTCATTTTGCTTCTTTATGTAGAGAGTATGCTTATTTTTACTTCTTTCGAAACCAGTTTGTGTAAAAAAAGAATCAATTTTGTTGTACCAATTAAGCTTTAAGAGTTTGCTTCAGCCCATACAATGCCTTATACAAGTAAATGAATATTTCTTTGTATTGAACCATAAAACCTTGAGGCTAATCAACATAAACTTCTTCCAGTAGTTCACCATTCGAGAAAACTGACTTGACATCAAACTAATATTTTTACCAATGCATATGAGCTCCTAAGGCAAGTAGAATTCTTAGTGTCAAACCTATCCACTGGAGATAAAATGTCTTCATAATCCACTCATATTCTTGGGCATATCCCTTAACCATCAGTCTTTCCTTATACTTTTAAATGACGTCATCTGTATGATATTTCATTTTAAACACCCACTTTACACCAATTGAGTGTTTACCTTATAGAAACTCAACTAGCTGCCAAGTTTGATTCGTCTCAATGGATGTTCTCTCTTCATCCATTGCTTTGAACCAGTCTTCTCTTTATGCTTGTTTAAGACTTTCTCTAGCCTTTGTTCCAGCTCTGCCTTATCACGAGCCTCTTTTATTCTTCGTTCATTCTCTTCTTTTTCACAAGCTTCCTTAAGCTTTTGGACCTTTTCTTTTTGCCCCAAAGCTGCCGTAAGTCATTTCTCCTTTTCTGCCTTCTCAAAAGCTTCTCTTTCTCTCATGTCATTTCCAAGCTTCACCTTCAGCTTGTTTGACACATATTTTGACGCTTCCGGACTTTTGAATGCCATTATATGTCTAGGCTACTCATTTTCTTGTTCAACATAACTTGCGAGCTTATTTTCTCTCTGTTTCTTCTAACAATCAGCATGTATATGGCCATTCTTCTTGGAATAGTGACAGTGGATACTGCTCTTATTGGTACTTCTGTTATACGACTGATTAGAACTGCCTGAGTGATCAAAATAGCATCTTCCTCTGCTTCTTTCATAGTCTCCACGACCTCCAAATCTACCTTTTCCTCTACTAGCTCTAAAAACATTGCTGTTTTTCTCCTCAGAGTTTTCAAACTTCTTACCAAGACGATCCTCATGAGACTACAACAAGCTTATCTTCTTGTCAAATGTATATGAACTCATATCATTTGCCTTTATAATTGCAGAAACCACATACTCAAACTTTGGAGCTAGGCCCCTAAGAACTTTACTCACAAGAGCTTCATTTGACAAGAATTCACCATAAGACTTCATTTGGTTGACAATAGCTGAAACTCTCGCCAAACAAAGAGTCTGTAGTTTGACAATGATCGTCTTCTGATCTCCATATGCTCTTGCTTCATAAGATGTATTCAAGGCTGATATCCAAGATAGCATATCTTCAGCCTTGAATCAAATAACGGAACCAGAGCTTACTAATTTGCTCCATTGCCTGTCATGGCTTACTCTTTTGATAGTCTAGAAAGGGGAACCAAGACATTTTCTCTGAAGACATTTAAAAAAAAAAATGAAGAAGAACAATTTTTCTGAATGATATTTTGATTGATTATTCTCTGATAACGAAATTGAAAAAAAAATACATCATTTATAGAAATAAAAAGTACTTGCATCCATTAACCCACATGCTAACTATTTTCTATGATAAATAGAAAATTAAACCCTCAATTCGACTAAACAAAAAAACTCAAATAAAAACTGAAGTTTTTGTAACTTATCCCGTTGATTCTCATTTATTCCAAGTATGAATCATATTTTAGCATTTTAGAAATGCAAACATCAAAGAGATCTATTATTAGAAATGCAAACAAAAGAGAAATCCATTAATTTGTGGACTTTTTGGGTCCTCTAAGTCATTTTCGATTTTTAATTGATTCTTTGGGTTCTCAATTGTGTATTACAAAAAATATTTTTTGAATAATTTATCAGATTTTATTCTAACATTTAAATATCTAGGTTCTATTATGTGGATTATTAATTTTAGATTTTAAAAATTTATATTTGATTAATTTTAGATTTTCAAAATTTATATTTATATACGTAACATGCATAACATAATATATCTTTATATAATATTTTATATTTTAAAATTAAATATTATTATGATTGGAGACACACGTCAAGTCTATTTTTAGATTTTGAAACATGTTAAAAATTATTTTAAACTAAAAAAAAGAAAATTATACAATATTTACTTTATAATAGTTTGTTATTGTATGAAATTATATATTAATAAAAAAAATTTAGATGAATTTTTTTTTCACTTCTAAAGTTTACAAATCTGATTTTTTCTTAGAAAATTCTTCAAAATTTTTTGATTTTATTCATAAATTATATTTATATTAAATAATAAAATATAAAATTTGTATTTATAACTTTCTTATTCATGTGGAAGAATTGTTCCTCGAAAATTTTGTATAATCTTAGTTAATTTCACATTTTAATTACTTTATCTTAGTTTTTCAATTATGGTTTACAAAATATAATTTTTGAATAATTTTACGAATCTTAATATATAATCTAAATATACATGTTATAATTATATAGATTATCAAATTTTTAAAAGTATTTTATTTTCGTGATCTAGTTTTCTTAAATAATATGAGTAATTATTGATTTTGGCATTAATCCACTGCTAAAATCAATACACCTCGGTATAACCCAAATATGCATTTGTCTCAATTGAAACGTCATCGCTATAAAATATTGTATATCTTGTATATATTAATTGACAAGTAAATTTGAAAACGATTTTTAATTTTCAAACAATTACATTCAATATTATTGATATTTTGTTAGCATTTCTTATTCCAAATATGACCTGTCAATGTTATGGTAATTGGATCGTTGTAGAATTAGCTTCTGGCGCCAAAATCAGATTTTTGTATTCGTATAAACGTAAGGTGGCCTTCAAAATAGGGTCAGAGATCGATACGTTTTATTAAAGAGAAAGTTGGAAAGAGACTCCGACCGATGCCTCTTTCGTAGATACTTGGACTTTTCTTTCTTTGATTTAGTTATTTTAGGATTCAATGGGAGTGGAATGGACCCATAAATGTTCCCTTATTTTTAATTATCTTCTTTTTTTTTCCTCTTCTTTGGTCTATATAACAATTAATAACATGACTCGCCGTATTCTTTATAGCCCAACTCTTTTTCTTTTTGGGATATCATAGGCCACCTAAAACGTTCGACACACAATGTATATCTGCTTCTTTCATGCTTTTTAGGATGAGGAAACGGGGTTAATATATAAATATACAATGGATGTCGATATAGAAGTTGGTTTATGGTCAATTGAAGTTAATATATTATAAATTCATCACCAAAGAACAAAAAAAACTAACACTAATAGCAAGACTTCAAAACAAAACAAAAAACAAAAGTAAAAAAACAAAAAACAAGCTATAGCAGTATTAAAATTATCAAAAGCAAAGAAGATTCCACCGCATTTTCCTTTGATGTACGCGGCTTTTGTGTTCACATAGTTTGTCTCATCTTTCTATTAATTAAGAAGCAACCTAAGGAAAAGCTGTCACTCTCTCACCGTCAACGACGTTTGAAATTAGACTATATTAAACAGCATGGAGTAGGCAAGAAGAGCTACACACAAGTAGAGCATGGGGAACTGTTTATTCGGAGGGTTAGGCGACGAGGAAGACTTACCGATCAAAGTCATAAAACCCGACGGTGGAGTTCTTGAGTTCTTCTCCCCCGTCACAGCCGGCTCTGTGTCCCTCGAAATCTCAGGTCATCATGCTATTTTCTCGGCCTTTGATCTCCTCTGGAAACCCCTGCCTCACCACCACCACCTCGTCCCCGGTCAGTCATACTATCTCTTGCCCAATATTGTCTCCGACGAGTTGAAGACTTTTGTCGGAAACTGCCACGTGAGATCCAACAGCGAGTCCTTGCCAGCGATAACTCCGTACAGAATGTCTCTGGATTACAACCACAGGGTGTTGAAGAGATCATACACAGACGTTTTTTCAAGAAACATCTACACAAGAGCCCGACAGAAGGAGAAGAAGACGAGGAGGAAGCGTATGAGCAAAAAAGGTGATATATGGAAAGTGAAGCTGGTCATAAACACGGAAGAGCTGTTGCAGATATTGTCGGAAGAGGGAAGAACAAACGACCTGATAGAGAGTGTAAGAGCCGTGGCCAAGGGTTAACACTTTGTCGCGTCAAGCATCACAAGTAGTTAGTCCGAGATGGACTTGTCGGTGGTTCATGTCTAAATTTTGGTTTATGGTAGATCTTCATCTACATTATTCAGATGTTGTGGTTAATGAGTTTACTTGATAAGTTGCCATTAACACCCCCCCCCCCTCAAAAAAAAAAAGTTTACGTGGGTTATTTGATTCTAATCTATAATCAGCCAACTTTATATATGTTTTAATTGGTGATTATATTTTAGGAAAAAAAATTGTGATAAAATTATTGTTCCTCAATTTTTAGTTTATGGAGAAAAATGAGGAATGAAGTGGGATCCATATATCCAAAAGTTGACAAAAATTTCATAATGTATGTGTTTTAATGTGAGTATGGTATATTAGCTAATTATAATTCACTAAATTTCAATAAATATCATTGTTAATTTAAATTATGACATGTGTTAATATAATATTATATTTATATGAAAAAATATATATCCTTTGTTGTTTTGAGGGAAGGGGAAGGGGCAAGGCGAAAATCCAGGTGCATCTGGTACCTGGAAATTATTAAAGGAGGACTTTTGCTGAAAATTGTTTCCACTAAACCTAGTACCACGACCAAATGATGGTTGCTGGAAATTTTCTCCGCCAAGACCACTTTCACGCACATTCCTATAATTTGTGAAAGCTGAGGATGTATGGCTGCCCTAACATGAAAGTATTTATTTGGTGCATCAAAATTAGCAATAGTTGAGTTGATATTGTCGCCTCTGGTTGTTTGCTAGTGCCTAATGGAGGGAGATTATGTGACGCGATCCTAGGAAGGATCGTATATGTGATGGCTTGTCAATTGTGTGGCTCTTCTAATGCTTTTATAATGTTTATAAGTTGGCTAGGTCAATTATCCATTAATTTAGGAAAATTTTGCTTCCAATTTCTCAGAGATATAATTTGTGTGCCTCGTGATCGACTAATCTGGTCTTCAGTCTTCAAAACTACTTTGTTTCATCCTCATTTCTGATTGATAATGCATGTATCAAAAATTGCGACTCCTCTTATGTAAGCATAGCAACTCCATTTGGTTATATGTCGTAAATCCGCATTTTACATATTTGTATTACATATATATATATTACATATTTATTGTTGATAAAATAAGCATAAAATAGTTGTATACTGCTGTGTTAAAAATAGTTAACGTTTAATAGTTAAACTTGGATCTTTCTGTACCATTTTAAAATAATTACGAAGAACGAAGGATTTAAGATACAGTCCAAACATTTGGGCTAATGCAGAACCCCAAAACCCATGATAAATGTTGAGGAGTTTTCCCCATGCAGAGCAATCAGATGCTGATCTTCTGTTGATCTACACCAGTGGGATGGAAGAGATCAATCGATTATTCAGTTGCAAAGAGAAGTTAAACTGAGACCCAAAGCTGCATCATCGTTTTTCTGTTAGATATAAACTCAAGAGTTTAGTTGGTCCTTAGGAAAATTTCCACAAATCCGCGCTTGAAACCATATTTTCCATAAAATTGTTAATCAATTTATTTTATAACTTTGAAAACAATTTCACATCGTCTGGCGAGGTATTCTACGAAAAGCTTGCAATAATCTTCATTATTTTCATCCACACTCAAATGAACATGTTACAAGACAATTCGTAAAGCTTTTAGATAAGTTCGCAGATCGGAAATTTACAAACTGTAAACCGAAGTTCTTATTAGAATGAATAAAGCAAAGGAGAGAAGGAGACTGATAAAAGTAAGAGAAGGCCTAAAGAAAGGCCGCAATGAAGGCCTAAACGAGAGGCCCATAGAAAGACACAAATGAGAGACCCAAAGGAAGGCCTACATAAGCCTTCTAGAAGCCTCCAGAATATCATTTGGTCACCAAGGCAAAAGATATTAACAAGACAATAAATATTACGTATAAATTTGTTTATGGAAAGTTAATAATCTCTTCATTTATTGTATCTCTTAAATTTCCCACTATAAATATTGTAACATATGCAACAAATTATGCAAAGAAATATAATCATCCTTCACATACTCTTTTATTCTCTCTAATCTCATAATCTCATATTCTCTCTTAATTTATTTGTTAATCTCTCTTAATCTCTCACTAAACTCTTATGAAAAACTTAGTTTACTTTCGCATATTCCAACATGGTATCAGAGCATAAGATCAATCTATGCTTCTTATACTCCTTTCTTTAAAACTGATTTCAAAAGCTTTGCAAATTTTGTTTCAAAATTGTTTTTAATCAGTGGGTAAAAGCAAAAAGCCATGGTTTCTTTGTGTTCTTCCATTGTTCTCATGAACCTTGGTTGAATAAGTGACAATAAAGAGAAAGGAATGGTGGTAGTAATGAAAAATTACAAGGAGAGAAAGAAGAGAGTGGTTGCCTATATCTTTTACTCATTGGTCTCTAAAGTGCATCCTTTTGAATGTAAGACACTTAGAGAAGGGTTAGGTTTCTTCTTCTCCCTAAACCACATCCCAAACTCTAAGTCACATTTTCAGATTTTAAAATTTTTGTCTTTAATTGTTAAATTTTCAAAAAATATTTTTCTATTATCCATTAGACAATAAGCTTGAATTATTAGGTATTAGTGTCTTTCTTTTGAGAATGTAAAACACTTCAAGCCATAATCTGCTTAGATCTCCTTGGATAACAAACAAGTTCTTTTAAAACCTTGGACTTGTCTCCTTTCTTATGAAATGAGAGACACTTAAGTTCATTGTAGTTGTTGTTTAGACTTGTGGTTTATATTGTTTTAAAACTTTGGAAAATGTTTCCTTTCTTGTGAAATGTGAAACATCTAAGTCCATTGAAGTTTGATTAAATCAATTCTTCTCTCATCCACTTTAATGGTGTGTGAGCTTTGTCCCTAGTCTAGTTGATGTCTCTAGACAAAGCTTGAGGGAGGGAAATAATTCAAAAATGCTTCAGCCATTAAAGCACCAATCACTTATTGATTCTTGGATGCTTTTGGCTGTTACAACAACTGCAAAAGTCAAGAAACCAGAGCAAAACTCTGTCCATAAGAACTCTTGAGCATTGGGGGAAGAGAACCAAGGAAGGCTTAACTCTTGTGAGTATTAGCATTAATGCCTTGATGAATCCAAATGTCCTCAATGATCTTTATAAGAAGAGGGAAGTGAACCTTGGTGGACTATGCATTGCATTTAGGGCATTATTGAATCCAAAAGTCCTCTTCAAACCACTTAAGGGAAGATAACCTTGATCTTTCTCTTATGAGTATAAGAAGTCTTGATGAATCCAAAAGTCCTTAAGGGAAGAACACTTAAAGTTTATCTTAAAATGATCAAAAAAATATGAACTATGACTATCTTACTCCTTGGAGTTTAAGATGAGAAGTCATAATGAATCCAATATTTCTTTGTGATTAACAGTTTGTAATAATGAATCAAAGATTGGGAGAAGAGAACCAAGGAAAGCTTTACTCTTTTTGGTATTAGCATTAATGTCCTGATGAATCCAAAAGTTCTCAATCTATTTTATAAGAAGAGGGAAGTGAACCTTGGTGGACTATGCAATGCATTTAAAACCTTGCTGAATCCAAAAGTCCTCTTGAAATCCACTTAGGGAAGAGATCCTTGATTTACTTTACTCTTATGAGTATAAAAGATCTTGATGAATCCAAAAGTCCTTAAGGGAAGAAAAATATAAATATTCTCTATGCTCTCACCTTCTGTTTTTTAATCTGTCCAAAATCTCAAACAGTTTCAATCTTTAAAGATGGTGTGGAGTTCACTTGATGAGTTCACTTGATGTCTCAAAGAAGACATAGCAAGTGTGGAGTGTTTGAAACAGTCATGCAGACTGGAGAAAGAAGCTACCCACTTATCAGAGTTTACATGAAGAATGTATAATCCTAAAGGTGAAGCAGAGAGATCACTCAACAAGAAAGCGCAACACAATGCTTGAAATTAAAACTCACAAGCGTTAGAGGAGACTGATCAAAGCATGTGTGTTAGTGTGATGAGTCAAGAGATTGATCGATCTAACACATGATCGATCGATCCTTCTCAGCGGTATTTTCTGGGATCGATTGCACAGTCGACGATCGATCAGTCTACCTTAGGATCGATCGATCCCCATCATGATCGATAGATCCACTATTGATAGTCCTCCTCTTCATTTCAAACAGGCTAAACTCTAAACTATATCCCGTTTAATTGGTTTAAATTTAATTACCTTAGTCCAATAGCTATGATTTACTCTATATATGCAATCTTAATTGAAAATTCTAAAACTTTGATATTCCTCATGGCATATACTTAAAATTCCCTCTTCTTTGTCACTTGTTTAAGGATAAAGTAGACCATGAGAGCCTCAAAGAATTATAAGATGACAAGAAAGTGGTTCATAAAAAGAGAAATCAAGTAATAAAGAGCTAAATGAATGGAAATAATGGAGGAATGAGCTTTATCTAAACTCAATTTAAAACCAAGGTCATAGCTAAACAAAACAACCGAGAAGGCTATACTCTTTTTTCCTCATTATGGTTTTATCCTAAGAGGTTTTACATGGTAAGGTTTTTAATGAGGTAGTCATTCACGTGTTGCAAGCTTGGCCTTTGGTCTTTATGGCGTCCCGACAACCAAGCTTGAGGGAGGGTATTAGAATGAATAAAACAAAGAAAAGGAGGAGACTGATCAAAGTAAGAGAAAGCCTGATGAAGGCCTAAAGAAAGGCCTGAATGAAGGCTTAAATGAGAGGCCCATAGAAAGACACAAATGAAAGGCCCAAAGGAAGGCCTACACAAGCCTTCTAGAAGCCTCTAGAAGATCCTTTGGTCACCAAGGCAAGAGATATTAACAAGACAAGAAATATTACGTATGAATCTGTTTATGGAAAGTTAATAATCTCTTCATTTATTGTATCTCTTAAATTTCCCACTATTTGTAACATATGCAACAAATTATGCAAAGAAATATAATTATCGTTCACATACTCTTTTATTTTCTCTAATCTCATAATCTCATGTTTTCTCTTAATTTATTTGTTAATCTCTCTTAATCTCTCACTAAACTTTTATAAAAATCTTATTTTACTTTCACAAATTCCAATAGTTCTTACAATATTATGCTAGTGTTCTCGATCTTATCCGTGAACACTCAACGATCTATGATTCCGATTTTAGAGTTTGATGATATTCCGAATCGGTAGTACGATTGACCGTTGCTATATATATTTTGTGTGGATAAAAACTTTCGTATATTTATGTGGACCATTAACATTGTGGTACGCTCCGTAAAACCCATTCACCGAAAGCCTATTTCATACAAGTAAATGTGAGATTAGCTTGGATGTGTACATAAAAGCGTAAAATATGTAATTTAATACTTCAATATATGTGTGTGTGTGTGATTGAAATATGTTGCAATGTTGTATATATCTCGATGGCCAAGGCCAATCAAATATCGAATGAGATTATATTTAATAATGGTAAGTAGATGGGTTAAATAAATAGCAAGTGGGGATAATTTTGTGACATTATATTTGATTATGGTAAGTTTATGGGTTAAATAAATAGCAAGTTAGGATAAATTAGTGAGATTATTATATTTGATTATGGTAAGTAAATGGGTTAAATATATAATTAGCAAATGGGGGGGGAAGCATTTTCAAGTTTCAAAAGATGTGAAACAATAAATTAAAGAGAACTCCCTACCAAACCCCATCAACATCGCATTTATAGCTTTTTAGTCTTTTGACCTTTTTCCATCAACTTACGTTTTTTCTTATATTATTGTTAGTTAACCAATTTTGTCAGTCCAAACCAATTATCGTTTCTAACGCTACATGTTGGAATGGGGCGCACATATAAATTATAGCAGTCTACGCTGACCACTTCATTACACTTGTCATTGCCTGTCATTGTTAACTCTTTTTTCTCAACATTCAACTTCTTCTGCTCTACCAAAACAACTCCATTTGGTTAATTTTGACCTTTACACTAAACTCATCTAGCTAATTTCACTTTCTCTAATCAAAAGTATTCACGATATCAGAATTCATATGATTGTTAGTGAATTTTCCGGTACTTTGACCACCAGATGGTGTAAGATAACAAATCTATGGTGATATACAAAAAGGTTGATTTTGACGTTGACCAAAGATTTTCATAACATAATATATTTGTAAGAACCCGGAAGCTTTTAGGATCACTTAAGAAGAAGAGTGTATATATATATATTATATAGGCAAGAAGATAAAATAAAATAAAATATAAGGCTTTAGGGAAGATATGCAGATATGACTTAATTTCAATAGAAATTACAAAACCGTTTAACCAAATTAAAAAAAACATATATATAGAGAGATCTAAATGTCTCCATCATCAAGTTGTCGTATTAGGATCTAGTTAGAACTTCGAAGCAATTAAGAAGCTCGTTTGGTTAATAGCTATAAAAATTGGCTCTGAGGCTGCTTTTTAATTGTGTGACGCAAGACTTTTGAACCTTAAATTGGCTCTAAACCTAGCACATGGTTTCACGTTCCTTACCATACAACTATATATGATATATTCCTCTTTTCTCATACAAGCACTCAAATATTTCTTCTTCAGGGCAAAGAGTTGCGATTAGCTGTGGCTTGAGACCACTCACACGTCCTTCTCGTTATGCAATATCATCAATACTATATCTGAATACTGACAAACTAACTATTTAACTTGCGTTTTTCGAAAATGTGTATACATATTATATAATTGTCTAAAAACGGGTCAGATATGAGGCTGTTTAGATGGGCCAGTTGGCATTCAGAGTGATGGCTTTGAGTAAGATGGCCACATGTCATCACTGTTATCACTTCTCATTCTTCTTCTTTCGCTATCAACAGTTACAATTTACATCTATCTGCAATTACTTCAAAGATTTGATGTAAGTTTCACATCAATTAATCTAATTGATGATTAGTTAGATTGTAGGAGATATCTACAGCTTTAATTTTTGTCTGCAGCTTTTAAACTTATCAAGCATGTTTATATTGATTTTTAAAACTCTAGTAAAAAAAAAAATTGGTTATAGAAGTCTTATTTATTAAAATTTTACTTTTTAAACTGCATAAAAATATGGTTGTAGAAATCGCTTTACAGTTACATCAAATACATTCACAAACTCAAATTCTATAACAAATAATTTATAGATACAATCCACTCGATTATCCACTTACGCTCTTTCAGTTTTAAACCCAAAAATCATTAATTGGTCGAAATCCTCATTAATAGTCTTGCCAAACAAAAGCATATATATAGGAGTATCCTTATTGACTATCTACGGTTTTGATTGTTTATAGATACTATATATAAAGAAACTAAGCATGTTATTTTTTACATTAAACGTTTTTACTTTGACAAAGAAAATTAACTTTTTCATCACATATTTGTACAAGTTGGAAATGCAAACGAAATTTGAATTATATTATTTTTCTTTTGTAAAAATTTTATATTTTTCTAGATAAAATAACTAGTATAACATAAGAGCAAAGGGACTTTATATGCATGGTGATTTAAAGAGAAAAAGAGATTTTTTTTTGTCTAACATAGTTTAATAACTTTAATGTCCCATTATCCAAATTCACAATTCAGATTACTTATTATCCAATAGTGTTGTGTGTAAGTAAAAGCAGCTATTGTGGCATTATGGATCATCACCGGAGCAAAGGACACCACATGTTGTCAAGTATTGAAGTTTTGAAATAAATAGAAAAAAATGAAAATAAAAGAAAAAGATGCAGGGATGTGTTAGTATGTGCTGGATATGCGTGGTGAGAAATTACGAAAGGAAGAAAAAAGATTCAACGACCACCCAATTTCATCATTTAGGCCAACAATGTATGTTTAATGCGATCAATAAATTCATCTATCTGCCACCTGTTCTCTCTCTCTCTTTCTTCATCAACATGAGTATTAAAATATTTTCTCTCTCCCATTTACATACATCACCATCGTACAATTTTACATACATACATGCCATCCTCCACAAGACTCACACTCCACAGCATGGGCTTTTCACGGTGGCTCAACCGCACCGTGGGCTTCTTCGTCTTCTTCATCCTCGACATTGTCGATTTCTTGCTTTGCTTCACCTACAAGACGCTTGATTTCTTCTTCGAGTCGGAGTGGAAACCATGCTACTGTTGTCCGCCGCCCGAGGCTAAACCAGCGGCGGCCGGAAGGAACAGAGGCAGGAAGATGATCGTGTCGGAAAGATCAGGAGAGTACTCGAAGGTGGTCTCGCTCACAAGGACAAAGATCCATTTGGATGAGATCTCCGACACACTCTACTCACGTCCTTCACACCTCGCCAGGCTAACTAAGCTGGTGAAGTGCTTCAAGAAGAATGCTGTGGAATGCTGTGATGACTCCAGGAAGAGATCACCGTCGACCAAAAAGAAATTACTGACCGTGAATTCCACGGTGGTCGAGAAGTTGCAAAGAACACCAAGATGGTCTGATTGCCATTGCACATTCTGCACATCTTGGCTTTCCTCTTCCAGCCATTCTCTCTTTGTCAATGTCCAACAGCCCAAAGGTAACTAGTCACCTTTAAATGCTCTATATTTAACATAATGCAACTAACAATATAGATTGTGTGATTAATCTCAAACCCCTGTTTCCTGGTCCTGTTTCGAAAATAAAATACTCTCTCTCTCTCTCTCTTCTCTCGTGCAGCATGCATTCTCATCTTAGAGCAGTAATAAATTCTCATGAGAAAGAAAAAAAAGTTTGATTATTCTTGGTTACAAAAGAATGCTACCTTAGTGTGTAATCCTTTCTATTGGGCCGTTTCACATTAGTACAATAAACATACTTGATTAGTAAAATTGCCTTCAAAAATAAAAGGAGCCTTAAAAGAAAAAAGAAAAAAAAGAAGACAAAAATTGCCTTCAAAGCTATACGTATTATATGCAAAAATTTCAAATACTACTTATTTGTAATAATATTACGTTCTTCTCTCTTAGTTTAAATTGATAAAAATTTAAATGTGCAGACAACAAGGCACAGGAGAACGTAATTTTCATACATGGGTTCTTATCATCATCCACGTTTTGGACGGAGACTCTGTTCCCAAAATTCTCAGACTCAGCCAAATCGAATTACAGGTTTTTAGCAGTGGATCTGTTGGGGTACGGGAAAAGTCCAAAGCCTAATGATTCGCTATATACATTGAAAGAGCATTTAGAGATGATAGAGAGATCGGTGATATCTCAGTTCAGACTCCAGACATTCCACGTAGTGGCTCACTCCTTGGGCTGCATTTTGGCTCTTGCGCTCGCGGTTAAACACCCAGGAGCCATCAAGTCGCTCACTCTATTGGCTCCTGTGAGTCATAACTCAACTATATATATAGTTTAGTTGAATCTTCCTGGTTACTACTATTAGGTGATTGATATATATGTGAAAATGCAGCCATATTATTCGGTGCCAAAGGGAGTGCAAGCAACGCAGTACGTGATGAGAAGAGTGGCACCCAAGGAAGTGTGGCCTCCGATGGCCTTTGGAGCCTCAGTGGCTAGCTGGTACGAGCATGTTAGCCGCACCGTCAGTCTGGTGCTTTGCAAAAACCACCACTTGTTGGAATTTCTCACCAGGCTACTCACCAGAAACAGGTACTACCTACCTACTCAGTCAAATACTACTAGACCGACGTAGTGCATATAATGTAGCCGGAGATACCTTTGAATCTCGTCTTGATCCTGAGATTAACGTTTGAGATGTGAGGAAACTTGTATAGTGACATAGTACAAATGTACATAAATTATTGTATTCCCACCTCTACTAATAATAGATAGAAGCAATGAAAAAGGTGAATAATTGGGATGCTCATCATATATGCAGGATGCGGACGTACTTAATAGAAGGGTTCTTGTGTCACACACACAATGCATCGTGGCACACACTACACAACATTATCTTCGGATCGGGGACCAAGGTAGAAGCTTATCTTGACCATATCCGTGACAACGTGAACTGTGACGTCAGCGTCTTCCACGGCGGCCGGGATGAGCTAATCCCGGTGGAGTGCAGCTACGGCGTCAAGAGGAAAGTGCCACGTGCCAGAATCCACATAGTCCCCGACAAAGACCACATTACCATTGTTGTTGGTAGGCAGAAGGAATTCGCTCGTGAGCTTGAGCTCATTTGGCGCAGATCCATAATTACTCCTCAACTTCATTCAAATTAAATTAACCTTTCTTCGTTTAAGTATATATACATATATTAATACGAAACCCCAGTTACCGCTTTTATTCAAATTAATCACCATTTTATACCCATTTACTCTTGCAACCCCAATTACCGCTATTATGAACAAAAATAAAACTTTTTTTTTGTTCGTTTTTCAATATGGTGGATAGTTTAGCGGCTAAGAATGATGCCGTTTGCAATGGGCGTCCAATCCTCATTAATCTGAGTGTGATAATGTAATGAATGTAAATAGGCATCTCCCAAAACTGATATGATACACTGAAATCTTTAAGTTGAGTTTTCTAATCAAAAAATAAATCACAAGTTTTTGTTGGATATAATAATCATAATTATAGTTGTCAAAAAATAAATCATAATCTATTAATAATAGCAATCCCAATTAATGTTTAAAGAGATGTAAAATTCCATTTTTAATTTAGAATTACTCAAAATGTATAAAGTTCATTTCAAAACAATTGTCACTAAGATAAAATTTCACAAAAATATGTTTATTGAGTGGTTAGATATAAATAAAAATGTACAAAAGTCAAAAATATGTCATACGGTTATATTTTTCAATAATAAATTGTTCCTATGTATATTTTGTTTAGAGCCATTTCTTTCATTAGGTATATCATATTTTAACATTTGTAAACAAATTCGAATTTAGATTTTTATTTATATTGTTTTGTATTTATAAAGCTGTTTATATATTTGGACATTAGAAATATCAAGATCGCAATTCATATATATTTACTCATATTCTATTAATAATATTAAACTAACATATTTCTCAAAAATTGCATGTTTATCATAACTTTAAATATTTTTATTTTTAATTAATTTTTAATAATTTAAAAATATTTTAAAATTTTATATTTTTATTTGTTAACTATATAAATTATAAAAATACTTTTTAAATTTTTTATTTTTATGTATCATTATTTTTTGTTCTAAAATGATTTATATATAATTATTTTAATATGTAAACTTCCTTAGAGTATTAGTAATAATGATAATAATAAAGAGGGATAAACATGATAAAATGATGTGATGATCACCTCTAAAATTTATCAGATATATGTTTAAAAAAGAAATAAATATGCCAAAAAGATTTTAAAGCATATATAAAACATTGTGAAATAACAAATTAGCGACAGAACGTTGGCCACATTAGACATTATATTAGACATTACATTCTGAGGAATGCCTTCTCGAATTGTGTCCACTTCTGCTCCAATGTACCCGCATACCCCACGGACATTCGTACAAGGCCAGGAGAGATACCTGCGGCTACCTTCTGGGAGGGGTCGAGCTCGCTGCTGGTGCTGCTACCAGAGCAGGACATGAGAGTCTCGTAGTAACCCAAACTGACGGCCATGAGTCCGAACTGGGTGGCGTTTTGGAGATACGTCATGAGCTTGTTGGCTCTTTCCTCCGTTTCCATGTCTATTGACAACAACCCTCCGTATCCGTACTCTCGGTTAACCATTTCTGTGGTCAGCATGTGCTGCGGATGGTCCTTGAGGCCCGGGTATATCACTTTCATCCCCAGCTCCCTCATTCTCTCCGCATACACTTGGGCCCTGCGGCTGTGCTCTTTCATGCGGAGGCCCAAGTGAGGGATTCGCTCGGAGAGCTCAAAGGCCACCTTGGCGTTCATGGTGGGACCCAGCAGCATCAGAGACCCGCCACGTAGATCCATCATCCCTTTCACCAGCTTCTCGCTCCCACACACGGCCCCTGCTTATTAGGTCACGACAAATACACGTGTACGGTTATTATGCATTGCTCCCTCACGTGAAAGAGAAACTAAATACGTACCTCGCGACAAAACTAAGTCACGTTACCTGCGATGATGTCGGCCCCACCACTAATGAACTTAGAGATACTGTGAACCACCACATCTGCTCCAAACTTGGCCGGAGACAGCACCATGGGGGCGAAGGTGTTGTCCACCACCACCGTCACACCCTTATCGTGTGCCATACGGCTCAGCTCAGGTGTGTCGGCCACAGTCAGCGTTGGGTTGGCCATCGACTCAAAATAGAGGACATGTGTCCTACCCTCGACGATCGCGTCTGCCACCGCGCCATGGTCCGTTATGTCGACGAAGGACGTGGTTATGTTGCAGGTCCGTGGCAAGAAATGAGAGAGCAAAGCGTGCGTTCCTCCGTAAAGTGTCTTTGAAGCGACCACGTGTCCCCCACTGCTGCACAGTTGCAGCAGCACCGACGAGATCGCCGACATACCTGACGTCCGTCCCAATATTGTAAATATACGCGTTCCTTTTTTATTTTAACTTAAAACATAAAAAGTTGAAGTCCTAACAAAGAATCCGTATCAAACTCAACTAGGTTCCATGGGGTCTGAATATATAAATATATGCTTTGTTTTTATAATATAATTACCGCTTGAGGTACAGTAGGCGGCTTGGGTGCCTTCGAGAGCAGCCATCTGGCGGCTGAGGTTGAGCACAGTGGGGTTGAAGTGTCGGCTGTATACGAAGAAGTCATTTTCCGGTCCCAGTTCTCCGGCGAACATCCGCCTCATGGTGTCCGGTTCCATGACCGTAAAGGTGGCGGAGGCCTCGATTGACATGTTCACTCCGCCGTGCTCCCCGAATTCGTGTCGGATGCTTGCCAGCGCCGCAGCAGGGTCCGCTTCACACGCCGTCAGTGAAGATTTCTTTGCAATCATGGCGTCTCCGTCTTCGTCATCGCGGTCGTTTCGTTTCTTTCCGGAGAGTGCGAGGGGCTGTTGTGTCTTGAGGATATGGGCCATAGTTTTTTTTTCCTTAAAAAAGGGACTTTGTTTGGAAATGGGAAATACAAATTAATAATATTGGTGTTAACAAATGGTAAGGAGGAGAGTGTTCTATATATATATAGAAATAATAAATGAAGCGTAAAAATAGAGAAACCACATGTTTTTTTAGTGTTTATCAGCGTATCAGATATTCAATGTAAGACGTTGTGAATTTACACATTTGATAATAGAGGCTAATGGAGAAATAACAACACGCGATGAATTGAATTGTACTATTATTATTCAGAAAAGTGGGTAGTCATATTCAAGTGTTCCCTGTCTAACTCTTTTGGGGTTTTTTGTTGTTGTTGATGTACTCGTTGTCGTCATTTATCAAAGAATCTTTTTTTGGTTAGATTAAGTACACTAATAATTTAGGGGATTGTTTTCCGTATGTACGTAGTGTGAAATAGAAAGTATAGACAATTTCTCTTAGCATAATGTGAAATCGTTAGGGTGAGATAAGAAAAACTGGAAATAAATGGAATGGGTCCATGATATACTGACCACCCACGTTTTTCATATTTGAAGATTTAGAAGATAATTAGGAAACTGAAGATATAAGTACTAGTGTCATTTGTATTGAAGATAATTATGATTTGAAGAGATGTGCATCGGCCAAAGCAATAATACGTTTGCCCTTGTTGCTTGAGGATTAACGTCACACGTACTAGTGTTTATTTTTGTCTAGTAATGTATACTTTTCTGAGTCACTTATCAAACGTTTTTTATTTGACAAATATTTATGAATTGCTGTGATCTCTATCTGATGACGTTGGCCACCCTTATCTTTCTATTGATAGATCAAGTGACAGGGCATCGTAAAACAAAAGTAGAAGTTCATAGTCACGAACCTTATGATAGACTACTTTCACAATTATCTAATTTACGAGCTAGCATGTAGTAATTGATCGACGAAGAAAAGAAAAAAAGAAAGGGAACAAAGATGTCAAATGGCATTTTTGTTGCCAGGAGAGAGAAGTGAGTAATACAAGACGCAAAAGTGGATATGTACTTAAGAAAACACGAAAGTGTGTCTATATACAAATTACATTAAGTGAAGTTGACATGCGATGGGTGACTGTCGAACATTCAAACTCGTGATATTACTTGATTAGATAAGCGTTACACTTCATCCTCATTTCTACTCTTCTTTTTTGTTTTGTCTTTTTACTTTTCCTACTTTCTCACCTCCATATTTTACAATATCCCTTTGACCTTTTTCTTTTGCAAAATAAGCAATTAAATAATGTTCATTAGAAATTAATTATTTTCATGCACAACAATTAACAAAGTGCCGATGCAATGAAAACACATATCAACAAAAAAATGTTATGGCAGAATTATTCTATTTAACAAAACCACTTCCTGTAATTTTATTAATTTACACATTAAATTTACATAATTAATAAGAAAATTTTCAGAGTTGATAACCTAAATAGTAAAAAAAAAATTATTTTAGTAGCTACTATAATCTATGGTTGGGGTTCAGTTTTTAGTCTTTACATAGTTGTTGGTGTTATTAGACCACTAAATGATATAATAAAAAAATATAACAAAAATAATTAATGATAATTGAAGGCAAGTGTAAGCTTATGAAAATTAATAGACTGGATTTAGCTGCTTCATTGCTTCTAAATTGTGAAAACCTACATGAGTTAGTTTTACAGGAAGTATTGCAGCCTGATCGAACGGAAAGTACGGTCTTTTAGTGTGGAGTAAACCAAAACTGCTTCTGGCTGCACATTTCAGAAATTTGGTGGATTTTTGCATAAAGTAGAAAATAGACTTTCACCTGGTATGTGTTTGATGATTTAAGTATTTATAGCTGATATTTATCTCAACATATAAACATATTTAAAATAAATATATAAATATTAAAACATAAATACAATATAAACTAAAATTATTATTGAAACTCATCACACATGTTTGATGTTAAATGAGATATTAAAATTATTAGGTTAAATTCACAAGAAAACTAAAATTATTATTGTATTTATTTTAAATTTATTATAAAGTAAAAAAGCTGAATCCAAACTCAATACCAAATTGAATAAAACTAAAATTTTGTTTAACCTAACTAAAATCAAATCAAATGACATTTTTATGGTTTTAACTTCTATAAATTGGCTAACCAAATGTCAATAAATAAATCAAAGTTGTAGATTATAATTTTATATTTAAATAAAATTTCCAAAATTTATTGAAAAATAATCATAAAAATATTCCAAATAAATATTCAATACGTTTTTAATACCTCAACTTTTTTGTCCAAAAAAAAATATTTCAACTATTTTGTTTACCTTTTAATTTTATAAGTCTGATTTATATATTTATTATACATCGATTTACTTCTAAAATTTTGAT
The DNA here is from genome assembly GCA_039880935.1 of Streptanthus diversifolius. Taxonomy (NCBI): domain Eukaryota; kingdom Viridiplantae; phylum Streptophyta; class Magnoliopsida; order Brassicales; family Brassicaceae; genus Streptanthus; species Streptanthus diversifolius. Next base: position 33,944 of record JAXGFM010000007.1, read on the forward strand.
ATTAATACATCTTCTCTTGAATCATTTTTTCACTCAAGTTCTCATACTTGAAATCAAATTATTTTATTATCATGTGACAAATAAGAAATCAATTTAAACTCTAAATTTAGAGAGTACGGGATCATAAGAGATTAAAAAAAAAACCAAAAGGATCATATTTAAAAAAATAAAAATAAACAAACAATATCTACGGTTTGGGAGTTCAGACCATAGAGCAATAATCACCAATCTAGACAACTCAAGACTCAAAGGCAAGGGGATTTTTCATTTTGATAATCGTTTGCGTGAAAAAAAGAAGAAATTTCTTATTTAATTGCAGAGTTATGGTCTTGACAAGATGTATGTTGCTAGTAAGATAAACAGATGCAGAAGTAGCTCATAAAGTGGTCTAAGGAGCAGAGTATGAACAGTGATAAGCTCATTCAAGATACGCAAATTGCTCTCGACACAACCTTATCTAGTAGCGAACAGAACCAAGAGGAAATTGCCCTACTAACGACGACTTTGGAGCGAGCTTATAGGGATGAGGAGAACTTTTGGAAGCAGCGTAGTCAAATATTTTGGTTACACAGTGGAGATCGTAATACTGCATTCTTTCATGCAATAACAAGGTCTAGACGAACTTGCATCCAGTTCACGGTGCATAAAGATGATGTAAGTGTCGCTCAGTACAAAAAGCCAGAGGAATCACATACCATCTCACATTACTTTCAAAACATATGTACTTCACAATTGAGTGATGACTTGTAAATTGTTCACGAGACATTGTCCCCGATATAGTTTCTCAAGAATGTAATGATTAATGGAAACAGAACATAACTCTTACTTTTGAATGTATAACAATGAAGTCTGAATGATTTCGGGTATATTATTCAATCAATGGAAAGTGGTTTTATATAAGAGCCCTACAACGTTCGAAAAATGAAAAGGACGGAAATAACATTTAAAAAAAAAAAAAAAGACTAAACCACTGCCTAGAATCAAGATTTGACTTCGAAAAATAAGCATGTCTTATTCATCACCTTGACTTAAAAAATCCAACAATGATTGCTCCATCTGGATACCGAATGATGAAGAGACATTTAAGGTGGTTTTTGACATCCATGCTAGTAAAGATCCGGGAGCTGATGGCTTCTCGAGAGATACGTATGACATCCATGCGTAAGGCCGATCATTATGCAACAAATTACTGAGGCGATTTGGAAGTTCTTCATCTCAGGAGAGTTTGGGATTTAGTGACAAGATTTTGGTGGGACGATAAACCAGATAAGCGCAAAATGACCTAGGTTGCGTGGGAATAATTGACAGCTCAAAAAAAAAAATGACTGCATTAAACCATCTTTATTAATATAATCCTACATATTTCCCCCACAAACTATATAGTTCATTATAAAACCACATAATGCATAATTTCTTTTTTTAAAATCTCCTAATCATTATAAAACCACTTAAATATTATAATTTTTCTTCCTAAAACCGCTTAATCATTATAAATCCATCTAAACATATAATTTCTATTATTAAAATCTTATAATTTTTCATAAATATAAAATTTTATTCTTTTTAACTAACATCAATTTTTGTATTAAATAAAATGCTATAATATTTAATATTTAAAACTAAAAATATAGATATATGTATCTATATATATATATATTAAAATCTAGAATGATATCCCTTATTAAATTTTATAACATTAAAACAGTGTCCTTTAAACTAAACTATTATAATGTTTTTAAAATAATGTGATACAATTACTAAAATATCATAAACTTATAATTTATTAGATCAATTTCACTAATAATTATAATAGTTTAGTTTATATATTGGTTTAGACTATTATATAATAGTTTAGACTATACAAATCTATAGTTAATTATAAATTTATGATATTCTAGTAATTATATTATATTATTTCAAAAACATTATAATATTTTAATTTAAGGGATAATGTTTTCATGTTCCAAAATTTAATAAAGGATATCATTATAGATTTTAATATATATATATATACATATATCTATATTTTAGTTTTCAAATATTAAATATTATAGCATTTTATTTTATACAAAAATTGATGTTAGTTTAAAAGAATAAAATTCATATTTATCAAAGATTATAAGATTTTAGGAATAAAAATTATATGTATAGGTGGTTTTATAATGATTAGGCAGTTTTAGGAAGAAAAATTATAATGTTTACGTGATTTTATAATGATTAAAGGGTTTTAAGAAGAGAAATCATACATTATGTGGTTTTACAAAGAGTTATGTAGTTTGGGGAGAAAATGTATGGAGCATCTCCAATGAGAGATCTTAAAAGTTTCTTAACATAGTTCTTAGAATTAAAATAGTAAAATTTTTTTGAAAAACTTAAGAATCGGTTCTTAAATAAAAACTTTAAGGCCATTTCCAAAAGTGAAAACTCATCTTAGTTTCTTATTTATAAAAAGAAAAATATTATTTTAATATAAATTTATTTTAAACCAATAATATGTTGACATATGGAATAAAAATTTTAGAACCGGTTTCTTGAACTTCTTAATTAAAAAAATGATTCTTCTTCCTCTCTCTTACTTTTTAATTTTTTAATATTCTAATATTTAATAAACTTTAATAAGAATTGTTGATATCTTGTTACCTTTCAATTGACTAATTTATAAAATATTAATATTTTAGTTTTTAAAAAAACTTTATGATGAAGAATTGAAGATGCTCTTCCTTTTTGAATATTTGTTTCTTGAATATTTGTGGAAAAATTTTGTCACTCTTCCTTTTTTGTGGATTGTGAACACTCCTGCCATGGTTGGCGTGGAATCATGACTGGAATTAGGAATGTGTTCAGGAAAGGGTTACGTTGGTTTATTAGGAGATCGATGGCACAGAGATAAAAGTTTGGACTGACCCCTGGTTAGCTTTAGACTACCCGACGAGACCAATGGGACCTTCGACGGAAGCTAATCAAGACCTTCGAGTGGCTGACCTTATTGACCAAACAACACATCAATGGAGATGGGAGGAGGTTAGGAACACTTATCTCTTTATGAAGAACAAAGTCGATCTCTCTGTCTGAGCTCCGTTCGACAACAAGATAGACAAGTGTGGCTTCGGGTTAAGAGTCGGAAATACTTTTTTCAACAATTCAATTGGCAAATGAAATTTTGGAAGGTAAAAAAAAAAACAACTCCTAAAAGATAGATAAAGCTTGTTATGGAAGGCAATGGTAGGAGATCAACTTGCGAGAGACGAGGAATGAATGTTGCTTTAAGTTGTAAAGTTATTCAAACTATTGTTGTAAAGTTATTGAATATAATGAGAGGTTTGTTTTGTGTTGATTTAAAATAATGATAATAATAATAATAATAATAATATAATTGAAATATTATTATAGGCAAAGAAAATATATTAAAAAAGTTTAATTTGAATATTTTTGTTTTTTTTATCGGGCAGGAGAAAGTGATCTAAGTTATTATTAAATCAATCGGAGGGTTTAAAATCAAATCTCACTCAACACACTATACAAACACAAATCACAATCTCATCTTTCTCCTTGACCTTCCTGTGAAACAATGGAGATCTTCTACTTTGTGGTGTTCGGTGGCCTCGCCGCGATCGTCGCCGGCATGGAGCTCAGCAAATCCAACAAAGACCGCATTAACACCTCCTCCGCCTTCAACTCCTTCAAGAACAATTATCTCCTCGTTTACTCTCTCATGATGGGTTCGTTCAGATCTCTCGCTCTCCCTTCTCTTTTTCTTCGATTTATACTTCTTTTTTTTTTCCCGTTTCCGATCCCTGTTACTGCGCCGGTCTCTGATCGTTAGTGTCGGTCGATCTAGATCGGTGATTTGATTCGAAATGTTGTTCGTATTGTTCTGTGTTTCTCATTAAACGAACAATGTCTCTCTCCCGGCGGCTTTAGCTGGGGACTGGTTGCAGGGTCCGTATGTGTACTATCTCTATAGTACTTATGGCTTCGGAAAGGGAGAGATCGGTCAGCTCTTTATTGCTGGTTTTGGATCTTCAATGTTGTTTGGGACGATTGTTGGATCTCTTGCCGACAAACAGTGAGGACCATCCCTTTCCTCTACTGTTAAGAGCTCTTTGATACAGTGATTTAGCTCTCGCGTTCTTCTTAATTTTTCTGTATTTTCCTTCCTGTAACTTAGGGGTCGGAAGAGAGCTTCTATCACCTACTGCATTACCTATATTCTCAGCTGCATCACCAAACATTCTCCCCAGTACAAAGTTTTGATGGTGGGTCGTGTTCTCGGTGGTATCGCTACTTCTCTGCTCTTTTCTGCCTTCGAGTCTTGGCTAGTTGCTGAACACAACAAGGTTAGTTAGCCTTTTAACTCCGTTTCCTATCACTTCATAAGCCTTTTGCTCTTCCTCTCTTCATTACGTGCTACGATTTTCTGTGTGCAGAGAGGTTTCGAGCAGCAATGGCTATCAGTGACATTCTCCAAGGCAATATTCCTTGGAAATGGATTAGTGGCCATCATAGCTGGACTCTTTGGCAATTTTCTTGTTGATTCTCTCTCCCTCGGTCCTGTTGCTCCATTCGATGCTGCAGCTTGCTTTCTTGCTATTGGTATGGCCGTTATTATATCATCATGGTCTGAAAACTATGGAGATCCATCAGAAAACAAAGACCTTCTTACCCAGTTCAAGAACGCTGCCTCTGCCATTGCTTCTGGTGAATCTCTTACCTTGCCTGTTTTAGACATATGGCTTTGCTTCTACTTTTGTTCCACTAACCCTTTTTTTTTTTGAATCAGATGAGAAGATCGCATTGCTTGGTGCTATACAGTCTCTGTTTGAAGGGTCCATGTACACCTTTGTGTTTCTCTGGACTCCTGCTTTGAGCCCAAATGATGAGGACATTCCACATGGTTTTATATTTGCAACATTCATGCTGGCTTCAATGCTTGGTAGCTCCATTGCATCTCGTTTGCTGGCACACTCGTCTCCAAAAGTAGAGAGCTATATGCAGATCGTATTTGTGATATCTTCTGCAGCTTTAATGCTTCCTGTCGTAACAAGCGTATGCTCTCCATCTTGATATCTCTTATTATTTAGTTTCCATATTCAAGTAGTTATAAATTCCCAGCTTTCAATTGGAACAGTTCTTGGTGGCGCCCTCAGGTGTAAAAGGTGGAAGCATATCATTCTCTGGATGCATTCAGCTAATGGGTTTCTGCACATTTGAAGCGTGTGTAGGAATCTTCTGGCCATCTATAATGAAGATGAGATCGCAATACATTCCAGAAGAAGCCAGAAGCACCATCATGAATTTTTTCCGCATCCCACTCAACATCTTTGTCTGCCTTGTGTTGTACAATGTGAGTTTTCCACCTCTCATTTTATTCAGGCTTCTTCAAGACAGTAGTGTTACTATCACTGCTAATAAGGAACATTATATTCTTAAAACACAATTTATAGGCTTGTGTCATACAGGTCCCTATTGGCTTGAACTTGCAAGCTTTTTGTGTAGATCTTTGTTCGGCGTGAGCATATCTAGAGTTCATTTCGTTTAGAACTAGTTACCTATCCCTTAGATACTTACTGTACAATCTCAAAGCTATTTCTCAATATCCGTCATGTGGATTCAAGGAGTAGTATCTAAGTGGGAGGCCCTTCGATACCTGCAGTACAATCAAAAAGTTATTTATTCAATATCCATTAGACGGATTCTTCACTGGATACAAACTGTTACAGGAAATATGTATTGCCATGGACTTAACGAGCTTTTTCTGTTCTTTGTATGCTAAAGGTTGATGCGTTTCCAATGACCGTGATGTTTGGGATGTGCTCTGTATTCCTTTTTGTGGCCTCTATATTGCAGAGGAGGTTGATGAATGTAGCCGAGATCCACAAGTCAAGTAAGTCTTCTGACATTACTCAGGAAACAGTTTAATGGGAAGTAAAAGTCATGTGGTACACATGTTTCACTGGGTTCATAGAAAGTAACTAGCGGACTTGGCAATATTGTATCATGAAAATAATGTATGTTCCCATTAAATTAATTGGGTCATTATCATTATTCTCTGATGAAATGTAACAAAAGCGGCATTTCCTAACTCATATTCACCGTATCCGTGCATGAATTTCTAAAGGGTGAACATTGCCTTTAATCTTTTGCATGCTTATAGATTCTTTAATCATACGTTGCATGCATTCCCATCATACGTTGAAACCATTATCTAGCAAGTGAATGTAACCGTTACATGTTAATAACCTGTGGTGAACATGTTTGATCTGATCATCTTGAGGACCGACTGGTGATTCTAGTGTATCTTATTACCATTGCAGGATCACAAGAGTGGTCAGCAGCAAAGGAGATGACCTCGGAAAATGACCCTCTAAACCCATAATAACCGATCTCGATGACATAAAAAAGAGAGTAAACGCCGTTGCTCAGACGGCTTCTTTCTCTTGATGATTTTCTATTTCTCTAAATACGTTGGTCCCTCACGTCATAAAGCCTTTCAACTCAAACCCTAAACCCGTAATATTTTGTTAGTTATATTTGGATTTTGTCCATTCACCAGATGTAGCCAACACTCAAACCTGTGCACATCAATCAGCTTATTTGGGCTATGGCCATTATTTTTCTTTCAATCTTTTTTGTGCCTCGAAAAACAATTTTTGAAGTCGATATTGCCTTGGTGTTTAAAAGGAAGTCCAAACTCTTTTTACATTGAGATTGGTTCAAACTAGTCACTCATACGTCAATTACAAGAAACACAGAGCCGTCCAACTCAAATTGGACGTGGCAAAGATTGTCTCTGTTTAAATGTGGTGGAAATTGCAACGCGAGCGAGTAGACATAAACCCTTGACCAATTTGATGAACACATGAATCAATGGAACCGCGCGTTGTTTAACACCTGGTGGCCATGTGAAACAATACACAAGCAGACACTATATTAAAGAAAATGAATTTTTTGATTAGACCCCTATATTGTATTGGGATAGGATGAGACATTGCCCACTTGGGGCCATGTGCCCCAATCCAGGGGTAGAACCGTCATTCCCTGACTCCTTGGCTTCACCAATCAATTTATATAATCTTTTCAGGAGTTCTCAGAAACAAAACTCACCCACCAATCAAGAGAAAGAGAGCGAGAGATGAGAATGATGAGTTTGAGCAGTATAATGGTGTTGTTATTACAGGTGATGATACTCTTAGGACAAGAGATCGGTAAAGTGTCGTCGACGCAACACAAAGTTGGGGACTTGGACTCATGGGGTATCCCAAGTGATGCTAAAGTCTACTCCAAATGGTCCAAATCTCACTCTTTCAGGATCGGTGACTCCCTTTGTAAGTATTCAACAATCAATCATTTTCCTTCAAGATTCAACTCTATACAGATCCAAATCTCTAAAAACATTAATTGGTGCAACGAAACAGTGTTCCTGTACCCACCAAGCGAAGATTCACTGATTCAAGTGACGCCCTCCAATTTCAAGAGCTGCATCACCAAAGATCCAATCTTGTACATGAACGACGGCAACTCTCTCTTCAACCTCACCCAAAATGGAACCTTTTATTTCACCAGCGGACATTCGGGCCACTGTCAAAAGTACCAGAAGCTCCTCGTCTCTGTCGGCAGTTACTCCGCCGAAGCAGACGCCTTGTCTCCGTCGTCTTCCGCCGATGCCGACGCTCCCTCTTACCAAAACGCATTTGGTTCGATCCCTCTCTCTCAGAAATCTTCGTCTTCATCGCCGCTATTCTCCATCGTCGTTGCTTCGCTGGCCTGCGCTGTCGTCGTCGGTGCTATCATGTGAAATGGCAATTTTTGAATTTTTTTATTATTTTGCTCTGTCCAACAAAAAGCAAAAATGATTGATTCTTTTTTTTCTTTTTCTTTTGGATTTCTATATATTATCTCTTAATTATTTATTTTACCTTCTTCATCGGCTCCGAATCTCCATTTCTCTTCAATTCGAATTTTCTTAAATTTAATAAACGATTAATGTATTTCCAAAACTTGTTATATACAAACACGCTGCACGTATTCTTAAATCTCCAACTTCCAACAAAAGCTTTAATAGCAGAAGTTATTAATGATCAAAGACATTTCATTCCTAATGCAATGCAATGCATTACATAGACCAAAGCGGCGAGAAATGAAAACTTTGAAAGAAGGCAAAAAGCATATAAAGGACGGAGTGAGACAAACCAAAAAAGAGAGAAGCAGCAAACAAATCCCAAAATCAAGGAATCAAAACTCGACTACTTCCGTTTTGCGTTCTCTATAGCTTCCTCTCTCAGCCTCATGAGTCGTTGAAACGATTTTGACTCGATCACGTCCAGCTCCGTCTTCAGATCCTCTGAGTGTTCGTTTGGCATCATTGCACACGAATCCAGAAACGGGGCCATCAAAGACTCTTCTGCCTCGCAGAACCCAATCCCTGAACCCTCGTTTGAGGGAGAGCGGATAGTAGTTGTCTGCTGATATTTCTGACTTCATCGATTCTCCAGCTTCTTCATCCTTCAACTGAGATATACTGTTTCCATCATGAGGGTTAGCCTTTTTAAGCTTGATTATCAGGTCATCTATCATCTCGGCTATCACAATGACCTCTTGGCTTGACAGCTCAAGCACTTCAACCATCTCCCCCTGTAACTGCTGTTGCTGTGTCTGGCTTCAGATAGAATTCAAAATCAACTGTTCTTGCTTGACCTGTCAAGAAAATCCTACATACTTCTTTAATGTATTTAAGCCAAATGAGACTGCAAGATAAAATAAATATAAAAAAGTGGCCACAAGACATCTTCAGACAGACCAGATGAGCCAGCGACACGCAGAGCCATTGACGCTGTCACATCATTTTTCCTCTCCCCACTCAACCTGAATTCGGTTGCTTCAGCAAACCTCTAAAATTCAATGGTAAGGAGCCATGGGTATTCTTGGCTGCTTTTACCAGAGGAGCAGATGGAAACACTTATATCCTCCTTCTGATCCACTTCCATAGGAAATTGTAGTGGCTTTGCAGGTTCAAGTGTTGTGTTTGACGAATCAACAAGAGTGGAGTCCTTGACACCATCTATTATTGCAAGGAACATGTCCTTCAGGAGCTCTAGAGCAGTTGGTCTAGAATGAGCTGGAAGAAGACACTTGTTTATGAATTGCTTAACTTGAGCATCATCAACTTTGCAGAGAGATTGAGGTTTTATACACTGCAAATGCAACGGTTCAGGGTCAAAGAGAAATGTAAGACTTGAATATATATTACGCCAGACTTACCGAGGTGACCTTCTTGTATATTTGAGTCTGGTTTCTGCATTCGCTATATGGATATTCACATGTTACCATCTCCAACAGAATACATGTCCACAAGTTCATTGTATACTTCTTCGTAAATCTCGGGCGCCATGAACTCAGGAGTACCTGAACATACGTAGAATATTCAGATCAAACAAGAGTGAAATAGTTTGATAGTATTACCTATCACACTTGGAGCAGTTGGTTGCTGCATAACAGCTGCGAGCCCAAGATCTCCGATTTTGACCTCTCCGGTATTTCCATTGACAAATATATTGTCGCACTTGAGATCCCGGTGAATTACAGGAGGGTTATGAGAATGCAGATAGTGCAAGCCTTTAAAAATCTGCCTAGCCCAGTTCTTGATGGCCTTGGGATCAACTTTCCGATGCTTCTTACGAAATACTTGCATGAAAAGGAATTATACAATCTGTGTGATCATGTTGATGGTTTGGTTTCATCATCAACCCAAGAGTACAAGAGTTTGATGATGTTATCATGTTTGAGGGATTTGAGGAGGAGATGAGAAAACTAAACCTACTATAATTCCCAAAGAAAAGGTCAAAATATGAGATAGTTCTAAAAAAACTAAACTAACTATACCAAAAGGTCTCTAGGAAAGATGAAAGAGAAAGAGGAATTGTTTTTGTTTAATTACTTTTCTATTTTCATGTTTTTATTTTACAGGTTTAGTCCACAAGTGGGTCTTCTTTCATTGGTATGTCTTTATGGGCCTTTGTCTTACACACAAGCTCAATCATCGCTGCCAACAATCTTTCATGTCTATGTTTCCTACTACAAACGCTTTGGGATGGAACAACTAAAGTATCAACATATTTCTTTGCCATCCACCAATCAAAAAAAAAAAAAAAGAGAAAGAATCATATCTAAGAAATCAACAAGAGCGTAAGTGAGTCCTATAAGTCATGTTTGGTGGTTGGAGTGTGGTTTTGTTTTAAGAGGTGAACAAGTGAATAAAAGAGTTGAAGCCTTGTGACGTGTGGCTTTGCCTCGACGATGAAGTGTGTCCATATTCGTCCCTGTCTTGTTTCCATCACTCCTTTCAATATGTTCAAACCCAAACCTCTCACCACATCTGCAATCTCCAGAAACTCATCCCCATTTTCATCGCACACCATCTCTATCTGCATTTGTCCTTGCGGCTTCAAATCCTCCACGATGATCGGACATACCACCGACTCATCCTCCCCCACTTCCAACGCCCATGTTCTCTCTTTCTCCTTCACCAACTGACATATATATTGCCAAATTCAATCATCATCAAAACACCAAACTTTTTTATTTATCTAAGTGATTTTCTAACTCACCTTAGGCTCGTATGGTTGTTTGAGTTTGTCTGCATACTTGGCGATGCTTTGCATGAACACCATGTGTCTTATCGTCAAATCAAGCAGCGTATCAATGCTACACTGTTAAAATTATAGACACACACAAGAGAAAATCATTTGTGATCTCAATGCTAATCACTAACCAAGGAGCAAATTTAATATTATTAGTATTTACCTTTGCTCCATTTGGAATCATCTCTCGTAGCTCCTTGATACGGTCTTGTATCATCTGCCGGTCTTTAGGCCTCGGCCTCCTGATTTCTCCTGCCTTTGCTCTTTTCTTCTTCACTCCTTCGTGAGGCTTCTTCCAGTTCCCTATAGCGCTTGATCTGTTTTCATCAATCCACAGGCTCCTCTGCGGTTCACTAGGAGGGTTAAGAGGAGGTGTTGTTACTGTCTCCGCCTGAGCCATAAACTGCGGGAAGAAGCTTGAGCTATGCGCTGACGATGTTTCAAGTTTCCGTCTTTTGCTCTGATTCAGGCCATAATAACAGTCTTGCACATTAGTGAGAGAACTACAACTAGTGCTGTTGCTAAGGCTAGTGCTTATAAGCTCAGAGAATAGTCCATTATGCGGCATATCCAGAGGCGTTGCACCAAATCCTTCATGACTAACAGCCGAAGAATCATAGGAATTGATCCCCAAAACTTGGAAAAGATCCTTGTCGTTTCCTTGGATCACCATGGAGTTATCCTGATGATGATCACCTGATGAGCAGTTCTGTTCTGGCGAATCAGCGAGCAGTTGGTAGAGGTCGTCCACAGAGTAAGAGTTGAGAATGTCAAACACAAAATCATCTCCATTAATGCGTACATCATCTTGGTGTGAAAAAGGGTTCAGGGGTGCTTCAGAGGTTGGTATATCGGAGATATTCTCAGCAGGGCTGAGCAAAGAAGGAGGTGTATTGTCGTCGGTGAAGATGTCATCAAAGCTGAGTCCTTGAAAAGATTCAGGGACAATCTCACAGCCTCCCAGTGGTACTAGAGACTCGAACAAAGTATCGAGATCTACGGATTGATCTGGTTTCAAACAATTCTTCTCCTGCAGAGCTCTTTTTGTTTCTTCCAGCATCTCTCGGCTCTCAACAATCTTAAGATAGATAGATAGATGCAAAAACAATAATTAGTCGATGACTTCCACAGCAAGCAATATGCATTTCATCATAATAGGGAAAACATTTGTTATTTTTATGCAAACCTTTTGAGTAGATCCTAACTGAACAACGCCACTTGATCCTACTGGAATGATTGCGATGCTCTGTGAATTAACATCCAAACCGCATATAAGAATCTGATTCACATAGATCATATGGAACCTTAAACTTTGAGACAGTTAAATTTACCTTAAAGCCAGAGAGAAACTGATTCTGAAACTCATGCTCACACTGCAAAAAAAAAAAAAATCAAACAAAATTAATATAAAAAATCCTTATTATTCCATATGAAATGCAAAAAAAATGTTTGGACATAAGAAAATCAAACATCAAGGAAAACTAATGTGAAAAAGAAGAACAAACCTGAAACAGTGTATCTGAGAACAGCCATTGATGGTTTCCGGTTAAGGCAGCTTCTCCCACGATTCTGGAGTCGTTAACAAGTAGAAAAGACTAATGAAGATACATAAATATATCAAAACATGTACATCTGACTGAATCGTATAGCTTCCTACCCTTGGCCTAAGATATGTGCCTGGAGAACCATATCATCAACTACTGCGGCTGATAGTTCATCATTGTGTACTTCTTCAAATCTCAATAACCTGAAATCATAATTTTTTATCCAAGAAAACTAATTATGGTTATGGACATTAAAAAAACATTTTCTCAAAGTAAATTGAAATGGAATATGAACCTAAGGCAAGATGCAATTTTAGCATAAGAAAAAAATGAAAAAAAAAAAACTAAACTTTATGAAGATCTTATCCAAGAAAGAAACATGCAAAATAGAAAAATTACATGGGATTAATGGGATCATAGCGCCAAAAGACAGCATAAGACCATCCATGGTTGAAACAGAGACTCTTCAATATCTGCTTAAGCCCTAAATCCACCATCACCAGAATTAAGAATCCAACCCGAAAAGGCTCACAAAGTTTTACGAAACTCGAGAAGACCCCTAAATTATTTCTCAAGGATCTCCACTTAAATATATGAATAATGGATCTCGAACTCTTAAAAAGATAGAAACTTTTGTTTTCTCCAGAAACCAAACTCCAAAGATAAAAGCTGGGAAACAGAGAAAAATGTCGGTTTATGGTTTCTTTAATCTGCAGAAAAAAATGAGACACAGAGAATTCCTTTGTTTTTATGCTTTTTGTTCAAGCAAGTAAAAAGGAGTTTAAAGCTTTGTCCTTGTATAAATATATAAGCAAATACTACATAAAGCTTATATATAATGTGTGTGTGTGTACATTGAAATATGTCTCTGATTCGATAGGAAGTGGAAGAGCCTTTTTTTTTTTTTTGTCTGAGGAAGAGGAGAGAGAAGTTGAATTGCAGGACTTTAAATAATATTTTCAATTTTTTTATTTGCTTGGCGGTGTCCAGTCAAGATTTTAAACCGGAAGTGACGATAATTATACCGGCTATTACCGGTTAATGAAAAGCCTGTTTCCTTTTATGCGATATATTTTTTTTAAATTTTTGTCTTTTGACAATTATAGAAAGAGGATCTTCAAGGTATAATTTCAATAAAGAGGGATTTTATTTTACTTTGATATGGGATTAATGAATAATCGATACGAATTTATGTCATACTTTAAATAAAAATATTATAATGATTAACAAACAACTGGAGAAAACAAATTATGAGAAAAGAAAATTGGAGACTGTGATCCCCACCGAGGAAAATGAAAAAGAATTAATGGGTCTGTGGGGTTTCGACCGATCATCTTCTGATACACTTCTCTTCTTCCTCGTTTCTTGAGCATTTTGTAGTTTTTTACTATTTTCTTGGAGCGATTAAAACAATTGGATATATGTCATATGTTAACAAAACAAAAAAAAAGTCATGTATTTTATTTATGTCTGTTGATTTCAGGAATCAAGATGAAAAATATCATTAAAAATACTAGGAGGGTTAAATCAAATATTAGAAAGCATTATCCAACATATTTCTACCGAAAAAAAACGAGATGTGATATTCGAGTAAATAGAACAAGTTCTAAAATTTAGATAAAATCCAAACTTTCAATAATTTAAATAAATATTAATTTCGGAACAAACCAGCAAAATTCGCAATCGATATCGATGCAACTAACTTAAATATATTATATAAATGAACCACATATCTACTATGTGATTGAACCACTGATATATTATGTTTGGATTTTTATAATTTCACTCTGATTTTCTCCGTGATTGAACCATAAGATTCATTAGAAGCTAAATTAATCATTTTAATTCTTCTGAATCTCGCCATCGCTAAACGTATTATGCTCACCGTCTTCAGTACTGAAATTTATAAACCCCTATAAACAGATTTATAAAGTCCTTTAATTCTTAAAAAAAAAAAAAATTATAAGGGTTTATAAAATCATTATAAGAGTTTCTAGATATGGAAGATTATTATTGAGATGATGAATCATCAGTCCATTTGGGTATTACCAGAGAGAATAAACTGATAGATTCACCTAATAATTAGATTTTCATAACAGAAATAGTCGTTGTTATTTGGTTTGGATAATATAAAATTTGATCAAAATCAAATAGAGTTATTCTTGATATAATATGTGAATTTTTAATAGTACTTTTCAAAAAAATAGGGTAATGGTAATTTTAAAAAGGGGTTATTAGAAAGTGGTAATTAAAAAAAAAATCTTGAAATTTTTTAAGATTTTGTGAAACAATTTTTAAATTTATTTATTTATCTAAATTTTTTAAGATTTTAAATTTTAAATACATAATTCAAATAATTATCTAGTATATATCTATACGTATTTCTTTTATCTATTTAAATAACAATGAGAATGAGAATAAAAATAAAACTAAAAAGAAAACATTAGAAATAACACGTCCTCTTTTGAAAGGGTGATTTCAAACAACCACTGCCTCTTCATATCTTTTATCTCGTTACTTGCTATTAAAGCTGACGGCATCTATTGACGGCTCTTCCCCGTTTATATTATTTTATTAACTAATATAATTCCACAGAAATACTTTTAATAAAATTGTTGGTGTGTTTGAAAAACTTCGTTGATGAATTTGTCCATCTTATAGTGGTTTCGGTTATTCTAATGTTCTATGTAACATGGAGTCCTTTGTGTTAGTTTTCTCTCTTCTCTTCATATGTCATCTCTGGAGAATTAGTTATGGTTTTTGTATAGAATAATAAAATTAAAGATTTTGAAAATAATATTAGTATAAAATGATTGTATATCAGTTTGTCTACTCCTCAAACATTTTAATGAATTTTATAATACGATGTGCAAGTAAAAGTGTATGAAAAAAAAGACCAATCACAAGTTTCGCTTTAAAAATTAGTTTTTCGTAAATAATATAACAGACTGATAATCCGCGTTGCAAATAAAAAATTAATAAATATATATATATATATATATATATATATTATTCACTTGTTAGTTTTAATTATCTTTAGCATATGACGTTTATACATACTTACATAATAATTTGTTAGCCAGTGAAAAAAAAAACTGAAAAATTCAGAAAGAGTACAAGTTGAAAAAAATGTTCCAAAATGAATATGCCTGATTTAATTTACTAATACACTACATATTGGGCTTAACATAAAACAACGATTTGAATACACTGCATATCGAATGTAGGAACTATGGCCTTAGTCAGTGTTGTGCCTAGGGTATTAAGAATCTGAGGCAAAAAATGTTTCTTTTACTATAAATAATAGTAATGTTAGTAAAATAATAATTCCCTAAGGTAAAATAGATAAATTGATCATTGTTAATTGTTATACAAATGTCTTATTTCTGATTTTGACGTTATTTTATGGGAAAAAAACTAGCTTTTTCGTTTTTGTTACAAGAAAATCTATAAATACTTATAAAAAATCACGAAGTTTTTGGGTAAAAGAAATTTATGATTAGAGTTAAAAAAAAAAAAAAGAAGTAAACTATTGTATGCCTCTTAATATATGAGCCAATGAGGTCCCTCAAATATGTGTCACCTAAATCTTGGATTCTTGGTATGATAATCTTGACTTATCCCGAAAGGTGGAAGGCGTAGTATATATATATATATTAAGATTTGCATGGGCTTTTTGTGTCATCAAACATTGTAATCTAAACTTTAGATCTTTACTTAAGCTATTTATGACTGACATATTTACTTTTAGATGTCATAAATGACTGAATATGTTACTATAGAATTATGATATCGACTTGCAGAACATCAAATTAGATATATACATTAGCTTTTTCATAAAGAATTATTACATAAATTATTTATAAAGATAATTGTATTGTTTTACGAAGATTCACATCTCATGATTCTACTTGCATCATACTAAATCGTTTTATGAAAATACATATTTGACGGTTCCACTTGTATTATGATGAAGATTTCATAAAAGTTTATCTTTTAATTTACATAAATTAAAAAAAAAATCATATTTTCTAACATTCAAATTTTAGATTTCTTAATGTAAAATTATTAATGAACCTTTAATCAAAACACTATACAAGAATCAAGAGAGGTTCAATAGGCATATATTGTATATATAGTAAACGTTAGAAACACATGCGTGAATATTTTTAACACCCATTATTGATACTTGTAGCATTGTCACACCACCCATATCCGTAATTACTTCATTGAACATTTTTTAAGCTTACCGCTTGTGGTAGTCTGGTAGAGAGTATAAAAGATATCCACAAACCTAGAAATGAAAATTGATTATAACTACAAATCAAATGTTGCCAAAAAAAAAAAAAAGCTCATCAATTTTTTTTTTTGGTTTATTAGGAATAGCCATAATTTGGTCTCTTATACTCATCACACGCTCAATCATGGCCGTTGAGAACAAAAGTCAACGGCATCAAAGATTTTCTCTTAATCTTTTTCTTCTTTAATTGTTTTATTTTCCTTTTTCAAAACTTTCCGTTTTTATTCCAACGGTGTCCGAAAGTGGTGAACTAAATCCAAAAGCGGGATTTTATGCTGTACGCTTTTTTCTTGTTATAAAAATTATTTGGAAAACTTTCCTTTAAAATATGTAGAGAACATATTTTTTTTCCTTTATCGCTATGAGAAACTTTACCAAACCAACATTTGTCAAAACATATATATAAATGTATTAAATTATTTCCAACAAAAAATAATATATACAAGTACCTAAAATATTGTTGGATTCATAACTTTTGTGTCAAACAAATGACTAGTGAAATATTTTTAAAACAAGATTATTTGGTTCGTAATATAGAATTATTTTTTTCAGATTTTTTGTTTTTAAATAAATTAAAAAATTATTTCACTTATACGAAAATTCTACAGAAAACAAGAGATCTAATATATCAACTTTTTATTAATAAAATTTTATTTGCAAGAAACAAATATTTTTAAAATGTAGATTAATCGTACGTTACGGAAGCCACTAAAATTTGTGATGTTGATAGTCTTAAGAATTTTTCAAAATCCCTTGCTCTAATGCAATCAAAGGTTTTTTTAAAAAAAAAAAAAAAAAAATTCTTGCTATTGATCTCTATTTCATTGAGAGAGATGCTTGAATCTGCAGAAACTTGCGAAATGATAAAGGTTGCTAATCTTCAGACTCTTGTTGAATATTTTGATCGGTTGCTATTGTTTTACAATTTATGTATTTTTTTCGTGTTCTCCATTTATATACATATATGAGACCAGCCTTCGTTAACCATAGACCATTCATTTATGTATTTTGTCTTTCTTCGTAGTCTCTCGTCTCAACTCTAATATTTATTTTCAAATTTATAGTGGATTGTGATATCGTGTCAAAATACTTAAATTTACAATTCAAGCCAATTGGTCACACATATATATATATATATAATAGTTTTCTTATCCATATATAATGATTTAGTAAACTTTGTGTGTTTAATTGTGTTCCATTAGAAACCAAGATGGTGAACCACAATTTTTGATGGATACCAAATTCAATAATTATGTAATTTTTTTTTTCAAATTTGAAATAGAAAACACACTGCTGTCTTCCAAGTAAATCAACATACTAGTCTCAATTACTTATTCCTAGAATTTCCATCTAAGAATAAGTAGCATCGCATTCTAAACAGATACATACAATAATATCTCTATTAATTTTTTGGAACACGGCTTTCATAATGTCTCAATCTGTATCGAATGCTCAAAGACTCAATTAATCGTTACGCATACATAGCATATTTCACATTATAATATGTTGCCATGTTGGTACAGTATCTAAAAATTTGAGAAAATGAAAGTGATGTGTATATAGTTAGAGATGCAAAAAAAAAAAAAAAAAGCAAAAGGGAAACAAGGCACGCTTTGTCCCAAAGAGAAAGGACCAATTTCGATGGGTATCCTTAAGAAACTCTTATGGTAGCACCATCATGCTATTTTCCACTACCATCAACTATCATCATTCCCTTTTCACACACACACACACATATTTATATATACAAATTTTGTATGTGTATGTAATGTCATTAAACAGGTTACGTACATAACCCCAACCTGCAGGATGATATGTTCGAGGCTTGTCATGAATCACATATATGTATATATACATATTAATCGATGACACTGGACACATTCAGCCACATGAAATAAGTATTATATTGTCGACTTTTAACTATCGTATTATCGTATACATGGCTAGTGTTATTACAGTCAACCATATACATGTCGGAGTGATCATTAGAAAAAATAATGAACGAGAAAGAAAAGGAATGAAGGAGGATAGAAAGCGAAAAGGAAATTTTAAGGAATTCAGAAAAATAATATACCTAATGTTCATACGTGTGTGTGTGTGTGTCGATTGAAATTCGAAGGTCGTGTGGTTGAGTATATATTTATAACTCAAACTATGACACATTATAATTATCAATCTTTCAAAAAATTTGGTGACAAATGAAGAAATTAGCAGACATGTTTTTTTTTTTTTAATTATTATCTTTACTTACATATGCTAATAAGAGATCTACTTAAGAGGTTTAAATAAAACAAAGCAACAATGATAGACAGCAGCCATACAATTAGATAACACTATAAAAACCCAAATAGCTGACGATCAAAGTGTGGTTATTGACAAAAGTTTAGCACAAATTGTTTAGAGTGCGAAAGTTAGTAAACAGTAATATATCGATCCAAAATGAATTCATCTTTAGTTTTGTTTGTTTTCAAATTAATGCATGGGATTCTCTCGAATCATGTATCATTGTGCTGATCGATGATTTTTCTCAATATACAGACCACAAGCATATATGTGACACGTAATACTTTCTTCGTAATGATGTTGACTAACCAAAAAAGTCAACTGCTCTTAGACAGAAAAAGAAAAAACGAGAAGAAGTCAATTTCTTATTCGATTGATCAAATAGTTATCGCCTTTAATATCTTATTATTTTCTCCCTCTAGTAATCTTATATTACTCAGTAACATGAGAATCGTCAAATAATCAAATTGCTTACAAAACAAAAAATTACTCCAAAGCTTTGTAGGATTTTTGTTTTTTGGTTATGAGAATCTATGAAGATCTTGTTGTTAAAGTAGCTAGGATGATACTATTTTGTCTCTTACAATAGCTAGAGAGTACATGTTTAGATTCAATTATATGCTATATTTGAGAGATACTAACCACCCCGAGGCATGCTTTAATTTAAATCAAAGAATTAAAGCCTAATTAATTAAAAAGATATTTTGAAATCTGGTTAAAAGTACAAAATCTAAAATATAAATTATAATATTTTGTACGTTTTACACAGAACCGGCCTTTTATTAGTTGGAATAGAGAGTCTACATGTGAATGATATACAGAGTTTTAAACTTTATCAACTATTGCAAATGTACAACAATGAATTATAATAATTTAAAGGTTGAATTCACATAAATTAAGACTATATTATGATTTTTCAGAATGAAATAGAGCTAAGATAAAAGATGGATTGTTAGTATGAAACACAAAAAAAAAACAAAATAACAATTAATTGAAATAATTAAATGTGTTTTAGAACTCAAAACACCAATTTATAATCAGTATAATGTCTTAGCATCAATTGTTATGTCTAATAATCTAAGATTCTAAATTATCGTTTGAATTCAGGAAGTTAAACATTCATTTAGTTTGAGTTTGATATGTTCACTAAATACCATAACATTAGCTTTCATTGGCTAATGACATTTTGCTCATCTATATTTTAAACACTTCTGATGAGCTAAACAACTTAATATTAAAAACTAGATAGTTAATCAAGTTTTAGCATTAAGATCAATAATATATGAAAAAAATAGAAGATAAATCCCTATTCAATCGACCTGATTCATAAATTTATTAATTTTTCAAAAACCCTAAAACCTAACTATAAAACTGCAAAGAACAAGAAAATACATATTAGAGAAAACATAATAAAATCCAATAGATAAAATAGAGGATTTAGAAATCTTTTTTGTCAAAAGAAGTTCAGAAATCTTCTCCCTCAAAAATTTACAAAATATCTGAATAAAAAAAATATAAAATAATGATTCCTCTAAAAAAAGCGACAAAAATAAATATAAATGGATCTAAAATCAGCAGGGATATAAAATAATGCGACCGTTTTCTTCTAGACCAGTTGGTTTCCAAGTTTTTAGGTTCATTTGTTTGTTTTTGTCCGTTTTTGCTATAAAAGCTTTATTCTCATTCAAAACAATTCGAGAAAAGATACAAAGCAAAGGTTAGTAATCGGTAAAAACATAGTCCATCAGCGTGGATATGTTGAAATGCATGAAAACAACTTATATTAAAAATGTCCGAACATCTTTCTAAGGAAACACAATAACTAAAGCGTTGAGCGATGCAAAGACATAGCAAAAACATAAAAGTGATAAGCGAAACCAAGGATGAATATACAGAAAGAAGTCTCTAAAAATGAGCATCTCTCTAATAAGCTATGCTTTGTATATGTAGTTAAGAATATAATATCTCAAAATAATGGTATGAGATAGATTTTTTAAAATAAATTTGAATTCCTGGTAGCAGAAGATATGTTCCTTAAGCAATATGAGCGGAAGCTTAGGCAATCAAAACTAATCTCATGTAAACGAAAATCTAGAGTTGGGAAGAGGTCTAGTCAACTTACTCAAGGAAGAGCAGATTTTGTTAATGAAAATTCTGTTTGATATTAAAACGATAAATTTCTAATTCGATGAGAGTGAGAGTGAGAGTAGTAACGATTCTTGGTTGGACAACATGCAAGATTAGCAAGTTAATAATCTGATAATTCGATTTGAAATGACTTGGTTAAACACAAATAAATAAATAAACCAATCATGAACATTCGCGAACTCCAAGGTGTGACCCAGGCACCCATACAATCATTTTCCTACTTTGGACAAGACACCATTTGTCAGGGAATGTCTCTTCTTCACACAATCTTTTTTTTTTTTTTTTTGGGTCTTGTGTCTTTATATTTCCATTTGATTTGATTATGTCCCCACAGCTTACCATTGAAGTTATTGAAATCCTTAAAATTTTTCCTTTTATTTTCTTTTTTAAAACCTTATTTTGTTACTGTAATTTCAAAATCCTCTCATTCAGACCGGGTGATATTTGATAATCTATCTTACAACAATTGAATACTTTTGGATCCTTCAGCCGCTAAATACTGTTTTACACAGAAAATAAAATACATGTCATTGTTAGCCAAAGGGTTACGACGCAACTACTCCTTGTAAGCGTGATGAGCCAATAGTAATTTTTTTTTATTATTGTTATAACTTATAAGAAAAGAAAATGCCAAAAAGAGAGAGGGTAAAGTGAGTTGGGGTCGACGTGGAAGAGAAGGATTAAATCAGCAGCTCAAAGATGACATGTTGATTTTGAGGAGGCAAACTCATCCCACGAATCAATTTCTAATATACTCTTAAATGTTGAAAATATTTCTTAAACATTCTTCTATTTTTATAATTTTATTTTTAATTTTTTTAAAATTAATATATATATATATAGTTATAAGAAAACTAATCAATTTAAATTTATGTACGACCCATATCGTGATCCATCGGGTTACCCATAAAAATCCAAATCCAAATCGGGTCAAAACTAATAAATTAAAAATAAAAATAGTGGAGCCCACCAATCCCCTATTTTAGCTAGCAAAATTCCTCCTCTTCACACTCTAACTTGGGTTCCTAAGAAAAGAGACAAATAACATAAACCAATTGACCGAACCAATATTTTATGTATTCATCACATATTTAATATATATTATGTAAAATTATTGAATATTAAAAATTCTCAACTAGAGAATTGAACATGTTACCTTTGAATTCAAATAATTAAAAGTTAAACAACTGAACTGATGTATTTTTTTTGCAAATATTACAAACGCATTAATATTTATAAACTCAGATTAATAATTTAGATATTCAAGTTTATAATTATAATTGTTTATAATTATTTTTATAAATTATAGTTAAATTAAATTATTTATAATTATATTTATAATCATATATATAAATTATAATAAATTACATTAATATTAGATAATATTATATTAAATTTATAATTATCTTATTATTGTATATTTACAATTATCTTTAGAAAATTATTTTAATATAATTAAATTATATTATATTTATAATTATCATGTGACGTAATGGTGATCACCTCTGAAATTCATGATACATGTTTGGGGTTCGAATCCAATATCCTGCAATTTAAAGGAAATATTAAAGTCACTAGGCAAAGTTGACAAAAAGTGGATTTTTGCAGAATTTTGGTTGTCTTTATGTACTTTTGACTTTATTTTAGTTTTATGCGATTTTATTTTATGTGGTTGTTCGTATAACTATGTTTCACAAATAAAATTAAGTAGTACGAAAACAACAGGGTACAACTATGTTTAAATTTTAAAATTGAGTAATATGAATACAACTGATTATAACTAGGTATATGTATTAAATGCATTCACAATTATGTAAATAACTAATACAAATTAATACAACTGAGCAGTACGAATACAATTGAGTACGACTGGTGCTAAATCACACGCGTCCTCTTACGCGTTCACACTACTGTTCAACAAAATAATAATAAATATTATGCATTCACACTACTATTCAATAAAATAATAATAAATATTTTGCGTTTACACTTGTTCACACTTCACACTAGAAGCGTTCACATTATAGTTGTACATAGGAGTATAAATAACACATAGTTATATAAATGTCAATTTATGGTTTTTCAGTTATATCGATATTTTGTAGTCAATTTTCTGAGTTGTATCGATTACATTAGGTTACTAAATTAGGATTATAAAACTTTCATAGTAACATATTTTCGAAATTACATATTTTATGCAATATGCATACTAATGATTAAACAAGTTAACAACACACATATATGTTTAGGGTTTGTAAGATTAAAATATGTAATTTTTCATTTTTATAGATTAATAATTGAATATTATAATTAATATGGTAAACGCTGATTTTAGTATCCCAAATACATGATTATAACTCATAAACTCCAAATCTTAAAACCAAACCCTAATCCCTAAACTCTACAACGTAGTTGTACCTGTAATATACCATTGTATTTTATAATACATAGTTATACGAGTAATTCTCAGATATTTTAATTTTTGAAACCCTTTAATACCCTGTAATACACATTAGTTTCAATACATAATCACTACCACCACTACTACAATCAAAGTACGAATACAAACCTCCTATGGGAGTACTTATTTTTCTTGGCAGATGTTCTTCAACTGATGAAAATTGTGTTACTTGGGGCCTTCCTCTTTTGGTGACACAATCCGGAGGATGTACAACCATATCTGCAATATGGTCATGAATTGTCCACATGCATTGCTTGTGTACATGTTGTACATATCTCTCGGGAAAAAATATCTTGCTCACGTTCTGAACATCTTGCCCACATGTATTGCTTGTGTACATGTTGTACATATCACCTCATTACTCTTTTTTTAATCACAAAAGCGTGATGAACATCTTTTTTTGAAACACATACAACATCAACTCCCTTTCTTACATAATGTCCCGCATAGTCAATGTGTACGAGAGTGCGCTGCTTTTGATTCATTATACTCTGAAAACAATAAAATTCAACATTAGTTATATTCAATTGTTTTTAATTGTATACGTTTACCATAGTTGTAATCAATTGTATTCGTTTGCCCTAGTTATACGCAGTTGTATTATTTAACAATAGTTGTACGCGGTTGTAGTCAGTTGTATTGACGAAACATAGTTATACAAATTTGTAATCAATTATACTACTCCAACATAGTTGTGCGCAGTTGTATTTTTTGTAACACCCAGTTGTACTTTCTCTGTAATAAACAAAAACGATCTATGTTTTCAATCATATCACTTAACTATCACTAAACTCTAAAACAAATATCTAAATGATGCACACTACATGAAACGAAAAACGAAGCTCATATCCTCTTCAAACGCCAAAATCATAAATCAACCAACTTGGAGCTCCACGTTAATGGCGAAAAAGAGTTTACAGAGCTGGATAACGGAGGAAAATGTTTTGGCGGACGAGTGTACACAAGTGTGCATGTATAAACTCAAGAAAAAAAAAGAGAGAATACGAAAAAAATTGAAAAAAAAGATTTAGGAAGGTGTGTCCATGTTAGTGGCTAAGGAAGAAGAAGAATATGACTTTTGTGGGTCCTACAAAAGTATTTCTTTTTGTATTTAATGAGGGAGGAAAGAGAATGATTTTTAATTAAATAAGAATAAAAGAAAAGAAAAAGGATAAAAGATGAAAAATGTGGTGGAAAATTTAGCGGGACCCATATGGATATTGTTTTAGAAACAAGAAAAGTGTGGTTGACACAATCCAGCCTAATCCAGCCTTAGGTTGGAGTGTTTTAGAATTTGATCCCTCAATCCAGCCTAATCCAGCCTGTGAGATTAGCTTTTATTCTAAATAATGTTCTATTTGGTTTTATTTAAATATCGTTTTACAATTTTTTCTTGTTTTTAATTGTAGTTTTCATTTTCAATATAATTTTGGTAAAAAAAAAATTCAAAAATAACCTCACATATATAGTTGTTTCCGATATAGATATAGTTTACATATTTCATTTATGTTTTTTTTTTTACTCTTTGGTTAGGTACTTCGATTGCATCTCATACGACAGACTATCAACATCCGATGCTGTTTCTGAATACGCTTGCTGTATTTATAATGTTAGTTGCAAAGTTCCCGCACATGCACGAGGTTAGCATCTTTGGAATCAATGCAGACCAATGAAACCACCAAATGGGTTAAGTAACTCTACTAAATATGATATTATATGGTACATGTGTAAAAAAGCCAAACAAGTCCAGAGGGGTTTTGTAAGTATGAACCTGCGGGTTAGTGAATTTTTTTGCTTACTCAGCTAATACTGTTATTGTGAAATTCCAGAAAGAAAAAAAAAAAGAAGAAGAAAGGAGTCATTGCTTACGATTACGAGTGTGCCATGCAATGTTTGATGTGACTCTATTCCTCTGAGCTAAAAAAGCAGTTATCCAATCGGTTTCTTCTTTTACGTTGGCCCGTCCGTCAGCAGAATCATATCAATTTTGTTTACTTTTAACTTTACTTCCATATATCCGATCTAATTTGTTTCCCATCTATATTATGGCAAGGTGGAGTTTTTGTCACAAACAAAATGATGAAAATGAAAATCGCTCATGAACATTATTAACAAAAAAATATAAAAACAAATGAAAATGATGCATTCAAAAGTTCCAACTATTCTTATTACAAAAATGATGCATCCGTTTTTTATGGATATAGGGGAGAAACTTCCACAATTGTATATCATGTGGTCCATATATCAAAACAAAATAATAACAAAAAATACAAAATTATGTTTATAAGTAGAACTTTCATTCTTGTTATTTTTACATAACAAACACATTAAAACTAACTTTCTCTTTGATTAATTTAAGATATATATATTTTGTTATGTTATATATTTAATTAATTTTGATGTAGTATGAAGATATTTGAATAAATGGAGTTTTCAAATAACACAAATTTTACTGAGCATGCATTAAGAAATTTATAGAACACTTTTTGTCGTAAGTATTTCATTAGCTCAAAGTAACTTCGAAGAAAATATACAATTTTTACACGATTTAAATTGATTTACACGTGATAATGAATATGCGGGAAAGCGGTTAAGCTCGGATAGACTTTCTGGGAGTTCAAGTTTAGGTGGTTTTCATTCAGATAGTTCATCTTCATGTGGTAAACTTCATATAGAAAATGGACTCAACAACTACATGTTCAACAATGGAGAACACTACCAAATACGTAGCAATAGAGTACAACATCTGGTGCTCAGCGATGTGATTTCAGCAATGGAATATAACACAACATGTTTCAAATTGGGAAACACCAACAAATACTCATCAATGGAGTACACCACCAAATGTTTCATAATAGACAGCGTACAAAAATACGTAACAATGGAGTTCACAACAACTTGCTTCACATGGGAGAACACCATCAAATGGTAAAAAAATTGAGTTCACTACCAGTGACTCCACAGTGAAATTCATCGCCAATATTAACAATTGAGTTGTTAATCAAATATTTTACAATGAGATTCATCACCAAATGTTTCACAATGGCTTCCTCAAACAAATGTTCACCATATATGTTTATTGTAAACTCAAATTTAAACTACAACAAATAGTCAACAAGGAGTTCAAGAGGAAGCATCAATACCTATTTCAATAAACTTTTGAAGATAA
Source organism: Streptanthus diversifolius (assembly GCA_039880935.1). Classification (NCBI taxonomy): domain Eukaryota; kingdom Viridiplantae; phylum Streptophyta; class Magnoliopsida; order Brassicales; family Brassicaceae; genus Streptanthus; species Streptanthus diversifolius. Next base: position 60,486 of record JAXGFM010000007.1, read on the forward strand.
GTATCACAAATAATAAAAACATATAAATCAGGGGGATTATTCAACATTTGGAGAACCAAAAAGGACCTAATTTAAATGAAATTCATCAAATAATTCTGATGATGAAGCTTAGATCAGTACCTCGAATGTTTTGCTAGAAATGATGTCTTGTTTTTTTATGTTATTGAAATGTCTTTTATTTATTATATGTAATTAAATCATGTCATTTAATTTTTATTAATCTAGTTTTTATTTTTTATCAAATTAAAAAATTTCCGCATCTATCAACTACGATCACAAGGAGTCTAATTCCTAAATTTTGAAGAGAGGATTGAGTTGATGGAGAATTAGCAATTTGAAAAGTTAATAATTCAACCGACATTGAGTTAATACAATTGACATTTTAAAAAAGGACAAGTCCAAATAAATAGTGAGTTGGGATGGAACAAAATTTGATGTCGATTACAAGAAGATCATGCTGCTTGTCTACATTTACTACTGATGTCACCTGGTTATTTTAGAACATTGTGTCATCAACTGAAAACAACTTTTTGATTACTATCAACACTAAATGTAAGCATTGAAGATAAGTATTATGTAGTTGATTATGATAATCCAAATAGACAAAGTTTTCTTGCTCCATATAGATCTTCACGAAACATGATCGTCAGATATCATATGACACAATTTGATAGTGTTCCTCCTCCTCAAAATAAACATGATTTTTTTTAATCGTTGGCATACATCTTTATGTTCTGTTATTAGGAGGACTTTTGGATTTTGGAATAAGAAATGAAGATATTTTGTAATTTTCTAATAATATTGATTTGCAAAAAAAATATGGTGACTACAACGGATCTACATAATTTTATCAGAATTTTAAATTTTATAGATGATGATTTTACTGAATTCATGGGATAATCACATTATGGAAGCACCGACTCAAAAAATGATTCAAGTGACTTAGAAACAATATATATAGTTGATTAAGATTTAATGGCGAATATGATATATTAGATTACAAATATATTATGGACCAATAAAAATATTATATATTAATTCTTTTTTTTGCAAATGTTGTATTTAAATTGATTTTATGCATTTTTAAAATATAATAATATTTATTTATTACATTTATAAAATAAATATATCAAATAATTGTTTTAATTATAAATATTAAATAGCAATATTAATTATAATAAATTTATTTAATATTTTAGATCAATTTTTATCTTTTTACTATTCAAACATAAATTTTGGAACTCTAAATCCGTTTAATCCACAGTTATACCACTAGATCTACTAGATCTGCTTTAGTTTCACTTGTTATGTACCGCATGATTCGTTTTTCCATTAGAAACATATGAATATGTGATGTTAAAAAATCGATTAACCAATTGTTATTCTTTACATTACAAAAAAGGAAATTGTCAAAATAAAATTCCAGTAGTATGGGATGTTATAAACATATTTACATTGACACTGTTCTGGTTTGGATCTAAAGCTTGGTAGTAGTTGGAAGTTAGTTAGTTATAGGCTAAACCCGAATAATGTTGTGAACCTGTGGTGTATTAATATGTAAACAACAACATGGAATCAAATGAGAAGATGTTGTTCTTGTTGGATAGTCAATTGCAACAGAAACTAAACCTACTCAACACACATACTAATAGTACTCCTAGTCACCTATTATTTTAGTATATAACCTATTTATAATATAATAAAAAATTTACGAGTATGTTCCTTCCTTTTTAACTTTTTTTTTTTTTTTGGTTTTGTTTACTTTTTGTAATTTGTATGTATTTTGGTTTAACAAATCAAAATTTATCTGCAAATGAGAGTCTTCTTCACTAATATAAATATTTCAAATACTGTAAGGGGTTTTGACTTGAGCTATTGTTCACTAGCATATAGAGATAATCATTTCTCTCCTCTTAACCTCGGAATTTGGTAGCTAAATCAATTGTACAACAAGAGTTGTTTCGCTTGTGAGTGAGACCACCATATTCTATATTATTATGAGTAGCATCGCCACTAAAACAACAAGAATCCATAAACTTTTAGGTAACCAACAACTGAGATTTGATTTTAAATACAAGAAAGTCATACATTATCCATTTCCAACCCAACAAAGTTAATAATAATTATATCTGAAGAAGGAAAACCAAAGGAAAAAGGACTAAAAATAGTAAAAACACCCAGATAGTAGTAGTTAACCTTCATCTTTTAAAAATTTGGATGAAAATTTTTAACTTTCTGCTTTTTTTTCTTCTCTCTCTTTTTTTTTTTTTTTTTTTTAAAAAAACTCTTTGGAGCCTTGACTAGAATTATTGCCATGATCCACCACCAGAGGCAGCAGAAGCACCAGCACTTAACATGCCATTCCAAAACCCAACAGATTGGTCAGCTTCTCCCTCTTCTTCCTCATGTTTATGATCACTATGTTGATGGTCATCCCCATCAACATTCTCATTGCCACCACCACCACTATTGGTGCTTGATGATGAAACTGGCAGTTTCAAGCTCTCAAATTGCAGCAAAGGCCTTCCGTTATCAGTGCCGCTGGATCCCTCTTCTTGATGTAAAGGATTCCCACCATAGCCACCATCAAGAGAGAAACCCAAAGCTGGTCGCATGAACTCTTGAAACTGTGTGTAACTCAGACCAAACCCAGATGCTGCTGCTGTGTAAACCGGTGAATCCTGAACACTAGGATAAGGCATGAAAGCAGGGCGTGAATTAGAGGAATTGGAGATCCCTAAAAGCTCGAAAGCCGACGAGGTTGACACAAGTGGATTGTTCTTCATGCTGCTGGGTACTACTTGCAAAAACTCAGGAATATTGTGATGCTGATGATGATGAGCAATCCCAAAGCCTTGAGAAAACACCAAGTTGAGATCTTTAACATCGTGGGCATTCCCAAAACCATGAGAAAACGCCAACTCTTGCACATTAGCCGCCGCTGATTCGTGGGCATTCTCGGCAGTCTTAGGGTTTAGCTGTTGAAGTGGTGGTGATGTTTTGCTGTTGTTGACAAAAAGAGTTTTCTTCGAAGACGAAGAGGACGAGGGTGAAGAGGAATTGGAATTTAAAGAGGAAGATCTCTTGTTCTTTCTGATGCCACCGCCGACGGGGATGTTCCTGAGGGATCCACCTTCGGTCCAATACCTCCTGCAGTCTTTACAGAAGTACCTGGGCTGTGTCAGGCTGTAGTTGTTGTAGTAACAGAACTTGGTGTTTAAGGAGTTGCATCTTGGACAGTTCAACGCCTGATCTTTCTCTGGTCTTGCCTTCCTCTCGGGCGCAGGATTAGCACTAGGATTCGGCTGTTTCAAGCATGTTGTTGTGTTCGTCACGATCTCGTTCATTGGCTTCACAACAAACTCCTTTTTTTTAGGAACACAATTAAACAAATTTATATTATTAGAAGATCACACAAGAAAATCTGGTTTTAACTTGTTCAGCTTCTAACTTTTCAAAAGATGAAAACTTTTAATCCAAAAAGAAAGATTAAAGAGAAAGCAGTATATATTAGAAAGCAAGATTCTGATACAAGGAGGAAACAGAAAAGAGATTAAGTAAATAAATACAATAAAATATACCTGAGGCCACTTAGCTGTGTCCATGGCTATGGAAATTTGAAGCTGATGAAAAACCGCTAAAGAAGAAGAAAAAGAAAGGTAAGAGTGCGAAGTGTGACTCTGTGGAAAGGTAAAGCTAGTTCTTGAAAAAGCAAGAAGAAGACGAAAAAGAGAATTTTATTAAAATAAAAAAATAAGTCACTTTAGTGGAATATATAGAAATATAGAAGAGAGAGAGAGAGAGACTTTAGTGGCTTTGATGGATTCTTCGTATGAGAGAGAGAGAGAGAGAGAGAGAGAGAGAGAGAGAGAGAGAGAGAGAGAGAGAGAGAGAGAGAGAGAGAGAGAGAGAGAGAGAGAGAGAGAGAGAGAGAGAGAGAGAGGGTTTGGTCTGAGTCTGACACAATCTAAAACTATGCGCCCGCCGTCCCACGAATCTTTATTATTATTATCTCTCCATCTTTCTTTTGGTTAATTACACACAAAATTGTAGTATTATCCATGTGTTCGTTCGTTTGTTTTTTGTAACATCATATCATATTGATCTCAGAGGTTTGTTACTAAACTGTTTCATTTTGTAAAAGTATAGCTACATTTATCTAGACTCTATCATTCATCTTGGTTACTGGTAAGATTCTCTATGTATTATTTTATAGACGTGTTACATGTGAGAAATCGAAATTAGGAGAAACGCCTCTACTGCCATCGGGACCCACACGGAATCTACGGTTCAGATTTACACTCTTTCCTCTTCCGGGCGTTGGATCGAATGGCGTGGTCTCTTGACCATAATATATATAAAGGACATTCAACCCCAAATAACAAAACAGAGATACACACAAGTCGTAACCGGCGTTTGTTTGGTGAGACAGACAAACCGGCGGCAAGCTGCAGCCCGGCAGAAAAGAAGAGTGTGGGACCCGGTGAACCTCTTTACACGTGCCTTGTGACGGTTTGGAGTCCATAGCAATGCACAGTGGTAATAAGAAGACTATTTGGAGTCGACTTGTGGTGTGAAGAAAACGAATATACTTTATTATCTGGTTCATGTTTTGAGCTTGGACGGTGGCGATTAGTCATCTTGTGGACCCTACCTGTTTGGGTTATTTTTGGCCCGAAGAAACTCATTTCTTCCCCTCTCATCTCAGCCGTCCGATCTCGCCTGTCTTTATCTTCTTCTTCTTCTTCTATACTCAAGTGCGGTCTACGTCAACATCCACCCTCCCTAGCTAGGAGGATTTAGGATACACCTATTACTATTATTATCACATTAACTGTAAGTGAACACATCCTATTTATAAGTGTGCTAATCTTTATTCTTCACGAAGATTATATTTAGCTGTATCCACCAATTCTCGGTTGGAAAATGACGACTTTATGTCGGTTTTTTTTAATAGTCTCACTAGCACAAAATTGAACGACTAATGACTCGTTCTACTCACATCTAACCACTTTTTAAAAGATGACATTTATTTAGTGGAAACGTTATATGTACCTGAAACTTTTTTTGTCTAAACGTCAAGAACTTTTATACCATTTTTGCAGACTCGAAATACGTTTTTTTGTATTTTAAATATATATATATATATATATATATACTAATGGGAAAAAGTGTTTGTTTCTATATGTTTTTTATATAGTGAAATTCTAACCCAAGACTTTAGGCTAGACTAGAAGGAGAAATTTATAAATTGAACTAATGTAATTTATTGTTAATGTTATAAATATATATATTTATTCGCTTTAGATTTCATAATTAAATTCGCAAAATATTTTCATACCCGTGGTTAAATCTGTCACCCTTAAAATCCAAAAACGGCATTTAACCAATTGTTATATTTTTTAAAAACAATTCAAACATATTAGTACTTATAAATATTAGAAGTACTTGAAAAAAATCATGAATACCCGTAAATCTAAAAAATTCAAAAATCTCCAAAATCACGAAAAACTTGAAAATCTAGAAACCCTGCTTTTTTTAGATTTATGAGTATTGGATTTTCAGTGTTTTCGATTTTTTTCTGATATTTGGGATTTTTAGGTATATCTAGTATTTATATCCAAACATTTCAAAAACCCGAAAAACTCAAAAATCTTGAAAACCCCAAAAATCTCAAAAATCTCAATAAACTTAAAAATTTAGAAATTCCGAAATCCTATAAACTTTGAAATTCTGAAAATTTAGAGTTTTCAGATTTTTGAGTTTTTTTGAATTTTTAGAATTTTAGGATTTTAGAGTTTATCAGGTATTCAGAATTTGTTTTTGATACTTAAGTATAATGTGTTTGAATTGTTTTAAGAAAAACATAACAACTTAATTGTTTAAATGAGGCTTTTTGGGTTTCAAGAATTACAGCTTTTTGGGTTTTAAGAATGACAGATTCGACCTTATGTATGAATATATTTTACAGATTTATTTATGAGATTCGAAGGGAATAATTATATATTTATTTCTAATATTAACAATAAAATACATCTAGGCAATTGATAAAATACTCTTTTTATTTCAGTCTAAGTATATATGCTATGTGGGACATCTAGTCAGCATATTTTAAATTTGACTAACATTCATTTTAGTTAATTCGATTTTAGATATTCAAATTAAAATTTGGTTACTTTATTTAAATATTTTGAATGTTCAGATAAAAAATATGAGTAAATATTTATAAGGAAAAACACGTGAGGACAAAAATATGTGTAGAAATAAATAATTTTCCCTTAACTATTCATCAAAGTCAAAAACTAGATCGGTTAGAACCGTCTACTCTTGTAAGATAAGCATGCACCTTAGCTGGACTAACCCATGCCCACCTCGAACTAACCACATGGACAAACGCTAAGGAATCTAACTAAGTGCGTCCAAAACAAAGTAATTTACTTTGCCGTAAAAATCGAATTCAAGTGAGGTGGGAACAAGCAAAAAACAAAACAAAACAAAAAAACGTGCGGTTACAAGAATTGTACATGCATGGTCGATCGATGCACATATATAACAACTAAATCGTTTGAGTTATTTTGTTCATTCGATTAGATTCGACTAGGGACTCAAAAAGCACCGACGAGTACTCTTAATCAAACTAAGAGAGTAGATGTTAAGTCACGCTACATCATATAGAAAACCTCGCATATGCATGGTGCCATAAAATTCTATATGATTTGTTGTTTGAAAGTAGTGACAGTCATATGGATTATGTGATATGGAAATGATTGAAATAATTCAACTTTAACCTAACATGCATGACACAGCTCACATGCTGACATGCATCATGCTTGTTATATATGACGATATAAAAAAGTATCTAAATATTGTTTACACAACTAGTCGATATTTGTTTATCCTCATATCAAAAATTAATATTTAATTAGTATATCCACAGGATTTTGATAATCGTAAGCATTAATTACGGCGTGTGCGACTGATTTGCACATAGCAACTAAATTAAGCCAAGCTAGTGTAAATGGACAGTTGCTTTGGTATCTAAAGAATGCATTACTATTTAGAAACCTATGTCTTTGGGACCAAGCCAACCAATATGGTTCCTAGGCAAATGGGCATTTGATGCCTCAATATGAATCAGGAAAATGTATACTTTGAGCAATATTTTATTATACAATATAGCACAACAAATTGACCAAACGTCCAATTAGAATATTTCGTTCTAATGCAGAAATGTTTCAATATTATGAATTTTGTTGAGCTTTTTTGTTGGTTCTTATATATAGTTGTTTCAATATTACAAATTGTAACATTGTAACATGAAGCTCAAATTCAACCCCCGAGAATATAGGGCGTGCCATCGTTGATGGTTGGACTGGACCACATCCCAATTGTCAATTGATTAGTAAATACACAGTTCGTCCTATATTATTAAATAGTACGGTAGGTCCGTACAAATATGGAAGAAATAAATTGAGTGCAATCTCCAACCTTAGCAATGAAACAACGATTAGATATTATTGTTTGTTCGATCTTAATTTTTTTTATATCAAATTAACTTAATAATTTTAATATTTCATTTAAAATTATCAGGTGATAGGTTTAAACCTTAGATAAATGTGATGAATTCAAGAGATAAACACAATTGTGTCATATAGTTCCTACCAATCTTAATTTTAAAGATATAATTTGATATTAGATTCACGGAAGCATTTCTTTTAATCATGAACAATATTATCGGTTTCTTCAAAATTGAATTATTTGTTTTGGCGTAATTTATGTTTTTGTTTTCCGAAGAATGAGAAAATCAATGATAAATAAGTTTTTCCATATATATGTGAGATCATTGTTTGATTGGTTTAAACAAAACTGATATAGGTGCTTCCCAAATTTACAGAAACATATAATTTTTCATTTTCAAAAGTTATTAAGCAATTCATATGACTGATACAACGGTAAAAATAGATGCGTTTATAAGATATTTTTGATTAGTTGACTAACTAGATCGGTAAAATAATATTTCTTTTATTTTTAAAATTAGTTAGTTTGGATAAAAATATAATTTTAATATAGAAATTATATCTTTGTGAAGATTAATGTTAGATTTAGAAATGTTTTTTTATTAGATATATATATATATATATATATCAGTGATAGAGGAAAAGTTATCTATAAATTTTGTGTTTAAATAATATCTTTGATAAATGATTAGTGAATATTAATTATAAAGTTTCAAATTTATTCATAAATTTTATAATTATAATATCTAAATTTTAAAACAAATGTTCTAAACAATATACGATGTGGTATTGGCTCATCTTCATCTCTTTTGGTCGCGTTACCATGAGTAACTTTTAGAATACAGAAAAGCCCAACATGTATTTTGCTCCTTTTTAAGAAAAGCCCAACAACGTCTTCGTTAATCTATCTCACCATGACAAACATTTTCGCCTTTATCGTTTTTTCAATTTGCACACTAACACAGTTTGCAAGCTTGTAGTTGATTTATAAAGTATAATGATGCCGGAAAATGCATATATATTTGGTAATTCTTTTTCGGACAATTATATTGCTCTCTATGAATAATCTATGATTACAATTCTATATATATATGCGTGTGTAATAATAAATAGACAATACGATCTCGCCGTAGTGCTTATTTATTAATTAATTGATTTAGTTATTTGAGTGGTAGGCCTTGGAATATCTAATATTTCATGGAGGAACGATTGTCAACAAAATACAAATAGAAAAACACGTTACGTTACGTGTGGGAAAATATTTTATTTAATATTCAAGACACTGATAAAAAACATCTGTATTGACTTGAATAAAATCAAAGTGTCGATACACAATAGACGTTGATCTAAATAAAAACAAATTGGAATATTTATCTTCTGAACGTGATTATTTGAGATAATAATGTTATTTGATTAATAGGAAAACGGGTGCACCAACTTTAATTAAGCAGAATTGGTGTTATTTGTGTAGTTGATTGATGTAGACTAGTCGTGACATTGTTTCTTGGTAAGGGAGAGCCAGAGACTACTCATGACTCAATGCCCATGTTTCTTGGTAAGACCCAACTCTTTTACCGTCATTTTAGATGTTCAGTAACATACAATGTGCAACTACTGAGATTAAAGATCATATTATATTATGTTAGTTAGTCAAAGTGGGTTGACAAGTGAATTTAAAAAGGTTCATTTTTCTTTTGGTTTCTTCTATAAAAGGAGAAAAAAATAAGAAAAACATCATATATATAAATGTAAGTTTTCCTTTGTAATCCAAAGTTTTATTTATGATAACTCTTTACGTCCAGAATATATGTCCAGTCAATTCTAAGCTATGGCGAAAACGAAACAAAAAACACCTAATACCAGTACACAAATATTTTGACTGATTTATTTTGGTTACTTTTTTTTTTCTTTTCTTTTGTTAGTGAAGGCTAATCATTTCCATCGGTTATATTATTGAAATAATATTGTAATCAAATTAAGGAAAAGGATTTCATGGTCAAGTGACGTGAGTCGGGTGATGAGCTCAAAGGAGTAAACGTCAAATGGCTCAAATTCGCGATCCCACCACTTAAAAATAATTTGATTTGTTTGCACGTTAACTAATTATTATTATTATTAGAATCTAAAGAAGACATGAAACAAAGCAAATTTCTGTGCGTGTTATCTGTTTGGTTTTTTTTTGCGGATTTACCCATTTGGTATTTGTTTGGTTTTTTTTTGCGGATTAAATAAATAAATAAAAGATTGAAAATATAATGTTTTTAGGGGCAATTGAAAAAAATAAAAAGAATAAGGGGTATTGAATAAGTGGTTGGCCATTTTAATAAAAGAATAAAAAAAACTATATTTGTTCGCTTGACCCCCAAAAAAAAAAGGGTAAATTATAATAATAATAATCATCTTTCTACCTTTCTTCGTACAATCGAAGAAAATCGCAAATGTTATATTCCAAAAACTCCCTCCTTTTCTAGCCTCCGATAATGTCGCTACGAATTGCAACTCTTCAAAACCCTTCCAAAGATGAAACCTTTTGTTGATTCAAACTAGCTTACGAAAGGTTTTGTTTTTCAATTCATAACAGTGTGAATCCAACCGACATATTTTTCGTACCCGTTCCTTCGGTTTTATAAGAAGAACCATCCTCCTTCTTCCATATTTTTATTTTTATTTTTTTGTTTCGTAGAAGAGCAATTTCTAGTTTCGGTGATACAGGTAAGCAAAATCCTCTGAGCACTACTTCTTCTTCTTCTTCTTCTTCTTCTTCTTCTTCTAATTGTTCAATTATGAATTTCGTTGTTTATAGTTTTGACTTAGAAGCAATCTCTTCAACCTTTGTTAGGTGTTCTTTATATTTTATCCTTCTTCTTATTTGTTGCGTCTAATTCTTAGATTTTGACTCTTCTTTTTCGCATTTCGCTGTTATCTTTTTCTTTTTTTGTCTTCTTCTTTTTACTTATTCAGACGAGTCTACAGTTTGAATTGTCAACCACGAAAGGTTGACACTTTTATGGTAGCCAAAGTTGAATTCTTTTTATTTTTTTTTGCTTACCGATTTCTTTCTTTGGTTACTGAACAGAGATGGGTACTCGTGGGGATGATGAAGACGAAGATTGCTTCTTCGATGCCCCTGAAGACGATTTATTATCTGTTTCCAAGGAATTTGGTTTACATCTCTGGACCAAGGACCCTGAGAGTGTTTCCAATCGACGGCGTAAATTTCTCCAATCTATGGGGTTTAGCTTCAAAAAGACTGCACGAGACGACTCCTCGGACTCTGAGGATGAACTTGAACCACCCCTCTCTCAACTTTCTGATTCTGATTCGGTGTCTGAAGTTGTCAACGGCTCTTCTGGTAATAGAGCCAAGGGGGATGATTTGTTGTTGAGGAATGAATCTACGACGTCCTCTGGATTTGATCGATCCTCTGTTTCATCATCTGAGGACTCAAAAGATGAAACCTTGTTGTCCAGAAACGTTTCCAGTAGTAGCAGTAGTTTGCCTGAAGGATTGAGTGAATCCGGTTCAAGTAGATCGGGTAGCTTTGGCGATTTTCACAACTTTCCATCGAGTCGTAGAGATGATTCTCTGAAGAAAGGCGCACAGTCTTGGTTAAAGAAGCTAGGTGTGTTGACACATGTCCTTGAGTCGCTTGATTGTGAACCAGCGGAATCGCCATTGAAGCGAATCGCTCGGGTGCAGACATACAAAAAGCAGTTCAATGAGCTCTCATCTCTGTGTATTGACCAAGAGTTTTCAGCGCATGATGGCTCCATCCTAGCCATGAAGTTTTCTCCTGATGGGAAATACATTGCAAGCGCTGGTGAAGACGCTGTTGTTCGAGTTTGGAGCATAACCGAGGAAGAGAGAACAGATAAGTATCAAGTGGCTGAAGTTGATTCTGGTGTTTACTTTGGGATGAATCAAAATTCTCATGTTGAGCCTCTGAATATCAACAATGAGAAAACAGAGAAGAAGATAACAAGCTTTTTGAGGAAGTCATCGGACTCAACTTGCGTTGTGTTACCCTCTAAGATATTCAGTATAACGGAGAAGCCTTTGCATGAGTTCAGAGGACATAGTGGTGACATCTTGGACCTATCCTGGTCGGAGAAAGGGGTAAATAAGCATCCTTTTAAACCCTTTTTCCTACATACTTTTTGTTACATAGTTTTGAATGTGCAGTATATATATCCTCACATTTGACCACTTTGCTGCAGTATCTCCTGTCATCTTCTGTGGACGAGACTGTTCGTTTATGGAGAGTAGGTTGTGATGAATGTCTCAGAACTTTCTCTCATAACAATTTCGGTGAGACAGCTCTTCTTATCTGTCTTCTTTTGCTACTTTTCATTCTTCTTTTTTATGCTGTGTACTCACTCACCTTCTTTCTCTGTCTTACGCAGTGACTTGTGTGGCATTCAATCCTGTGGATGATAATTACTTCATAAGCGGATCCATTGATGGGAAAGTTCGAATATGGGATGTGTCCCGTTGTCGGGTTGTTGACTACACAGATATAAGAGACATTGTAACAGCTGTGTGCTATCGTCCAGATGCAAAGGTACTTGAAAAGACTTGAGTAATATTCCTTATTGAGATAGAATAGAGTTGCTTACTAGAGATTATTGGCAGGGTGCAGTAATAGGTTCCATGACAGGGAACTGTCGCTTCTACCATATACTTGGTATGCTTATTCACTTGCACTTTTTTTTTTTGTTGTTGTTAAATGACTCCAGTTAACAATATAGGAGCTGATTGTTCGTTTCTGTGCATTTTCAGATAATCAGCTGCAAATGGACAGAGTGATTAACTTATCACATGGGAAGAAAAAGGTTCCAACCAAAAGGATCATCGGTCTTGAGTTTTTTCCCAATGAATCGGACAAAGTAATGGTTACTTGTGCTGATTCACATATTCGTATAATATGTGGAGAGGATGTTATTTGCAAGCTTAAAGGTGAGGATGATTTAGACAGTGATTGGTTTGGTTTGTTGTGGTTAAGAATAAAGATGGAAAATTTGGATTATATTTCTTTTGCAGCTTCTGGCGTCTGCACAACGCCTGCTTCATTTACTTTGGACGGGAAACACATCGTCTCAACAACAGAGGACTCGGGGATTCATGTATGGAATAACTCTCAAATACCCAGCAAAAAGCCACCTTCTGGAAAGCCGAAAAGAATCGGGTCATATGAGAGCCTTATCTCACAGAATGCGACTGTGGCTATACCTTGGCTCAGAGAGGGAAGCAGGGACAGCCTGAGCGAGTGCATCACAGATTTGGACAAGAAGATAGGGAAAGTGGACTGCTGTTTCTCCCCAATGAAAGGATTAATAACGTGGCCTGAAGAGGAGCTGAACGAAGCTGCAACAACAATGAGCAGCCGAGGGAAGAAGATGAAGCTTCTGAGGAGTGTTTGGCAGCCTCACATGTGGGGGCTTGTGATCGTGACGGCGACTTGGGAAGGAAAAATCAGAGTATTCAACAACTATGGGTTGCCAATTCGGGTCTAAAAGACAAGTGAATATAAACAATTATTTTAGATTTAAGATTCTTTTATGTGTCAAGGCTGCTTACTTACTTACTAGTTAGGCGTGCAAGATGTGTAAACACATTCTAGAGTGTGTGCTTCTGTCGTGTACTCTTTACTCTTAGCCCCCAAAATGGCTTTTCAATGTGGCCATGCGCCTCTATTTATGGCTCCATCTTCTGTCTGTGGGAAATGTCATTGTAAGAAGAGCAGGTGAAAATGATTGGCAAGTCACTTATAGTTTGATACTGTTGTACAACTTTTCATGATGTTAACATGATTTTTCCCTCACCCGTCACCACATTTGATACAATGATATTATAATCTACAGTTAATGTACTAAGCCCTCTCTGTTTGAACTCTTAATTCAGATGAGAGCTTTGCATCCCCATTAGGACGACCAAATCCTTTAGATCGAGTGCCATCGTTATTGTTCCTAGAGAATGTCTCTTGTTGACGTCTCGTCTGTGTCCGATCTAATTCTTCTCTTTATGGTCCCAAACCTTGCCAATGTAAAACAATCGACCAATAAACGTATAAATTTGACAGAACCATTCGCAAGTAAGAAAAAGTAACAAACGTGTTAGATACCGAGGTAAGGAAAAACCGCGATAAAAGACTCTCAGAAACTCGAGAGAGAGAGAGAGAGAGAGGAGGCTCTTACAAGTACAGGTGCTCGCTCATATGAGCCCCAAAAGAAAGTGTGGTGTGTGTGGACTGACAAAGGTATCATCATCATCATAATAATATGTCTCATCTCTATTAATATGTGTGATTATGAAAGCATGGCACACCTCTTCATAACCGTTGGACTAAAACCAAAAAAAAAAAAAAAGTATATACTTAAAAAAATTGGGGAAGCTTTACCGAGACGGCAAGAGGCACGTTGTAGTAGTTGACCCCAAGAAATTGGTTTGGATAACATTTTGGCAGAGGCTCGTTTTCTCACGCGACCAATAATTCATCTCTTATTATTCCCATTTTCCCTAAAAAAAAAAAAGAGATCATTTTTATCTGCTTCTCTTCCTTTTTACCTCCTCCGCCTTCTTTCTCCTCCTCCCTTCTCAAGAAAATCCACTGAATAATTGGACGAAAAACCCCTCAGAATTTCAGGTTTGAGGGAGACTCTATGGGTTTTCTGGTGGATACCCAAAAGGAAGGAGGCGGACATTCGTGGGGTTGCGTCAGGAGTTTCGTCCGAAGAAAACAGGTCGACTCTGCAGATGGAAAAGCTGACCCTCATTCTCATCATCAGCTCGCCAAAGCTCTAACTGTTCCTCACTTGGTTGCAATTGGTATTTCTTATGAAAGCATCCGACTTTCTCTACTTTTTTGGTGTTTTGGTATTATGTTTAGGGACGTGGTCAAATTCTGGGTTTCTTACGAGGACCAGTCCTTTAATTCTTTGAGTGTTCAATTAACCTGGATACGGACAAGTCAAAGGATCTCTCATCCTTTGTTGTTGACTCTTTTTTTTTTCATCTCTTCCCAAGATTAAAGCTTTTGGATTCTTGTTGTTTTGATATAGCAATCATTCATTCTTTCTCACTTGATTGCTAAGTTTGTCTTAGGTGTTGGAGCAACAATAGGAGCTGGAGTGTATATTCTTGTGGGAACAGTAGCAAGAGAGCACTCAGGACCAGCTCTTGCTTTGTCCTTTCTTATTGCTGGAATTGCCGCTGCCCTTTCTGCCTTTTGCTATGCTGAACTCTCCAGTCGTTGTCCCTCTGCTGGCAGCGCCTACCACTATTCCTACATTTGTGTCGGCGAAGGGTACTCATCTCTTTCTCTCTTTTTAAGTCTCTTCTTCTCGATACTTTCTTTCTCTCTATTCTGATTACTCAATTTTGTTGTTTATCAAGAGTTGCGTGGCTGATCGGTTGGGCTCTGATTCTGGAATACACCATTGGTGGCTCAGCTGTTGCCCGAGGCATTTCCCCAAATCTGGTCTCCAACGTTTCATCCCTGTTTTTACTTGAACTTGGTTTCCTCTATTCAGTGTAGCTTGCACCCATAGTTTTGTTCATCAAGTGTTCTTGAACTCCTTTAAGTTTTCTCCATGCTTTCAACGGTCATGAACGTTGTGCTGGGGAGCATCAGATAGATAGATAGCTTGAATGTTAGTGTGGGGACTATTGATACTTCCTTTTTTTTTCACGAAGACTATTGATACTTCCTTTCTCATGGATTCATGTTTTGTAGCTGGAATTATGGATTATTAACAATTAAACTTAAGGAAGACTTTTTTTTATTCGTTTCACCTTTTGTTTAGCATCAATAAGTGTGTCTCGCTAAAGCTTTATGAGTTAAGGAATTTATTACAGGGATTAATTTTTGGTGGTGAAGACGGTTTGCCTGCATTCTTAGCGCGTCACCAGATCCCAGGCCTTGATGTTGTTGTTGATCCGTGTGCTGCTATTCTTGTCTTCATTGTAACTGGCCTTTTGTGCCTGGGAATAAAGGAGGTACAAAGCTTTGTATGATTTCAATCTTGACGTCAG
Source organism: Streptanthus diversifolius (assembly GCA_039880935.1). Taxonomy (NCBI): domain Eukaryota; kingdom Viridiplantae; phylum Streptophyta; class Magnoliopsida; order Brassicales; family Brassicaceae; genus Streptanthus; species Streptanthus diversifolius. Next base: position 76,034 of record JAXGFM010000007.1, read on the forward strand.
GATAAATAGTTTCAACTCTGGTTCAAATTGTATTGTTTTTCATATATGCAGAGCACATTTGCTCAGGGGATTGTAACTGCAGCCAATGTGTGTGTCTTGTTATTTGTCATAGTAGCTGGCAGTTATCTGGGCTTCAAGACAGGTTGGGCTGGTTATGAACTTCCCACAGGGTAAGATGAGCATTCACTATCACTGGGAATCATCATAGTTCTAAGAAGATAGATATGTTAAAAACAAAACTCCATTTCTCATTTTCTAGGTTTTTTCCATTCGGAATGGATGGAATGTTTGCTGGTTCTGCTACAGTCTTCTTTGCATTCATTGGATTTGATTCGGTTGCAAGTACTGCAGAGGAGGTAGATTTTGGAATCCATGCATGCACTTCTTGCATGCAACTATCTGTTGTTTTATATTCTTTCTTTTGGCTCTTAAACATCTTTTCATGCAATTTAGATGTACTAATAATGCTATGCACATCTGTGGGCAGGTGAAAAATCCCCAACGGGATTTACCAATTGGTATTGGTCTTGCGCTCTTCCTCTGTTGTTCTCTCTACATGATGGTCTCCATTGTAATTGTTGGTTTAGTTCCTTACTATGCCATGGATCCTGACACTCCGATATCCTCTGCCTTCGCTAGTCATGACATGCAATGGGCCGTGTAAGTATATGATCGTGTAAGAGCCAGCCTGTTTCATTTAGACTCATACATATGTTTATGAGATTGATTGTTTTCTTTTTGGAATTTAATGTAGATACTTGATAACTTTAGGAGCTGTCATGGCTCTCTGCTCAGCTTTAATGGGTGCCCTTCTCCCTCAGGTAAATGGCAGAAAATGAAAATCAATGATTAACGATTAAATGTCAGAAAAAATTAGGTGTTTTCATTGCTATGCGGTTGTTACTCAGTATGACTGTTTTTCATTTCCCAGCCGCGAATTCTGATGGCAATGGCTAGGGATGGTCTGTTGCCGTCTCTTTTTTCAGACGTTAATAGACGTACTCAGGTTCCGGTTAAAGCGACCGTAGCAACTGGGATTTGCGCGGCAACCTTGGCGTTCTTTATGGATGTTTCACAGCTTGCAGGCATGGTAAGGCTTTTTTTGCCTCCTGGTTCTATGGAACTTTTTCTTCGTTTTTTTAGTATTTGAGAGCTGGTGGTGGTGCAGGTGAGTGTTGGTACACTTCTGGCATTTACAATGGTGGCAATATCAGTGTTGATACTCAGATATGTTCCTCCAGATGAGCTACCTCTTCCGTCATCTCTTCAAGAGAGAATTGATTCTGTTTCCTTTATATGTGGTGAAACAAAGTTATCCGATCATGTTGGCACTTCTAATAGTACCAAACAGCCTTTAATTAGCGAGAACGATGCTTCTGTTCATTTCCCAGTCACCGAGAAGCAAGTAGCTCTTGGGTGTTGTAAGTAGCATCCACTTTTGAGACCACCCGTAACTATTGAGGACAGACTTGACATTTGCTAATGATTTTGCAGGGATCCTCAGCGAAGAAAACAGAAGGATAGTCGCTGGATGGAGCATTGCGTTCACTTGTATTGGGGCCTTCCTTCTAAGTTATGCGGCATCAAGCCTCAACTTCCCAGTGTTAGTTCTCACTCACCATTCTCTGTTAAGAGCATTGAGTTTCATCAAAAATCTTTTGTCTGCTTATCATCCTCATCTTAATTTGATTTACAGGCTTATTAGATATCCACTGTGTGGTGTTGGTGGAAGTCTCCTCCTTGCTGGTTTGATTGCTCTGAGTTCTATAGATCAGGATGATGCCAGGCACACCTTTGGACATTCTGGAGGTAAATGAATGCTGTTATATAACATGATGTGGTAAACAATGAATTTCTTGTGCATATGGAAGGTAGGCCTTATAATTATATTTCTTATGTGTCGTGTGAAAATTCCTTTTGAATAAATAGGTTTCATGTGCCCGTTTGTTCCACTGCTGCCAATCATATGCATCCTCATCAACATGTACCTTTTGGTTAACCTTGGGTGAGTATCTCTTCACCCACATACTCCTTCATCTCCTTGTTTCCTTACAATATCCCCAAAAGGACATAAGATGTAATATATCTGACTGGCTAACTTGAGACAGATCTGCAACATGGGCTCGTGTATCGGTGTGGCTACTAATTGGAGCGATTGTGTATGTTTTCTATGGCCGAAAACACAGCTCCCTTGCCAATGCAGTTTACGTAACTACAGCTCATGCGGAGGAGATATATCGTGAACATGAAGCTTCTTTGGCATAGTCTGTGAGAAAAGTAGCTCTTTGGTAATAATAATATAATATACATATTGTAACAAATTCTGTAATATTATTTTGGTTTGGATGAAACAAGACTCGCATAATCTATTCCCATACAAACTTTGTAAAAATGTAATATGATATATTTTATCATAAATTCATAATCAGAACTCAAAACGCTTTTCAGTTGTCAGGTTTCATAATTAGGATTTAGTCTTATGGTATTTTCTCCGTTTGGGGATTGTTTCTGTCCGACTTATGAATCGACAAAAATGTTATGTCATTTGTAATGATATTGCAAGTTGTTAATAGGCCTAGCAATGGGAGCGTTTCTTGCTCATTCCGAGTGAATTCGGTTCGAGTAAGGTCGCCATTGATGCGAATTGCATAGTGTAATTGTAACAGTAATTATACACATCTTTGATAATGCGATTATGATGACTCCATGAAATTCTCTTAGTGGGAAAATGTTTTTCTTTTTTAACAATCTTCACTAACACGATGATTTTGACCTATTGGATGATGATAACAAAATAGATAAAATTCCCAAACCTCATAAAGGCTAAGGCAAGGCACCCCATTTCTGGTCTTGATCTGGGCGACACCACTCGGCATCTACTTTTTTAATCTCTTTTGTAATGTCTTGCTGAGTGGTTAATGGCCATAGGTCTCCCCAAAAGGATTTCTTGGCTTGCAAATGAAGATGAGGGTTCTTGCTTTTCGTTATTACTCTCCTCTCAAAAGCTCCCTCTGAGCCGTCCTCGTTGGTCGGCACACACAGGTCCAACGTCACTTGTTTCCCCTTACGGAATGGAGGGAATATGATCCTTCCCCATCCGCCTCCCACACCCGCCCTTCCATTCCCCTCTTCCTCTTCTTCTTCTTCCGTCACCTCATCCTCATCACTACCTTCACCGTCTTCTTCTTCCGTCACCTCATCCTCTTCCTCATCCGTGATATCAGAGTCGCATGCTCTTGGATCAATGTAAGGCACCTCAACCACCTGTGATTTCATAAAATCCTCTGCAGATATCAAATGGATTCGCTTCTCCGTTAGACACACAGCTTAAAAGGGTCCAACACTAGATATATGCACACATGTATCTCAGAAATTACCCGCAGACTTTACCATAATCAATCTCCAGATCCTCGGGTTTCCTATTCGCGCGCATCTCCTTCAAAGTCTCAAATTTCATACCATCAAGAGGCCATGATTCCCTAAATTGAAACCATAACCCACAAACTCAAATCCTATACAACTTTTCTCTATAGGTATTTTATATTAATAAATCATTCAACATCACCAAAACTACCAACCTTGGGCGCTGGCCTCTCCTGAAAACCACAAAACAAAACTTCTCATCCTCAAACCCACGCAAGGGAACACCTTTTGTACGCTGCAAAAGGTTATAATTTGGGTTTGGAGTCATCAGAAAACAGAGAGATTACCTGCAATCTATATATATTTTCACAAGAAAAAAAAAAAAACTCAAAGGAAAGAACCTTGTAGGAACGCTGGGACGAAGTTCTCTGCAACCGCTGAACAAAATGGCAATACTTCCCAGTGTTTTCCAACGGACACTTTCCATCATGAGGGCACTGCGTTTGCAAGCCAAAAATGTTTTACAATACATCCAAATGGAATTGTTTTCCTAAAAACTAAATAGCAGCTCAGGAGACTTTTCAATATTGACACTTACCGGAGCAACAATATGGGCACCAGATTTGAGATGGAGCACTTCCTTTCCAGCTTCATCTTTCTCCTTTTTCTTTTCCAGTTTGCGCAGTTTCTATACAAAATGGAACACATTGCAAATAGGCAGAAGAGGAATAAATAACTTGAGACAACAGAACCGGATGGTCATTTGAGCATGAATCTATATCCGAAAGCAAATGAAAACTACCCTATTCTCCATCCACAGTATATAGGACCGCATCTGAGATATAATATTAGCACCATGTGGCGTTCCTGGTTCAACCAAAACCAAGAGATCATCTGTAAGGTCCCAGAGCTGGCGAACCATAGTAATCCTGTCTTTTAGAGATGGTATCTCCCCTAGCACATAAGACTTAACCATCACAGGGAAAAACCAATCAGGAATTGACTTATAAATAAGAATCAAAGCAGATGTGACTGAAGCAAAAAGAGATTAACCCACAGCGATGACAAGCTCATGTTTCCTCTCGGATTTATTTGTGAGCATTCTGCATTTTTTGTTGAGCTCTTGGGAAAGGGATAGCAGGCTAGTATACCCATGGATCAGAGGCAAATCCTTGAGGCCTTGCATATTCACAACAATCGTAAGATTTTTTTTTTTTTTTTTGTGTGATTTAAGAGCTTTGTCAAAACACAGTATAAGTCTCAATTACTCTGAATTAAGTCACGTCCTGCACGCTGCATTGATTGTGATGGTTCCACTATATCTACTTTCTGCACACACTTTGGCCAAACCTCTTGAATTGCCCTACAAGATGTTACAGATAGAGAATCAACAAGGAACCAAAAAGTAAAAAGAATGTTCATCTCCTCACCAGAAACCAGAACCGGTCCCGGCACCAAAATCCAGCACCCTTGTAGGCTTAAAACCAGGTAATCTTCGACGAATCTACAAATCACAGAAGAAGTTAACACTGTCAGCTGAATCCTCTATCCACTTGAACCCCCAAATGGTATCACTCAAGGATCAAGGTTCATCAGAATCAAAAGGAAGCTTTACCTCAGTGAGGACTCTGTAACAGACGGAGTAGGCGGCGGGCATACGAGAAGCAACGTAAGCTGCAGTCTCACCGTCTTTGTATTCGAGACCGCTATCTCCATAAACGGTCTGTATCTTCCACCGCTTCGTCTCCACCGAGTTCATCGAATCTGCCAGACTCTTGGCCGACGTTTCGGGTAATCGGAGATTCGAATCCTTAATACCTTGGAACGACTCCGATAGCTGACGGACCTTCTTCCTAATGTGCGGATCATCTTCCTCCCGAAGGTATTTCTTGATAGCGCGGCGGAGACGCACGGGTACGACCAGGCACCGGGACGACTGCTTCGCTAATGTCCTTAGGCTTTCCACTGTGAAGACTTGCTGGGCGTTCGCCATTTCGATGTGAAGTTGCTTTACAGGCGAGGTTTTAGCCTGGGAGGAGAAAGAGGTCTAGGGCTTAGCGCCATGGGCCTATGGTTCTTTACAAATTTTAAATGGGCCTTTATAAGACCCAATGATTATTTAATGGGCCTTAGGAAAGCAGGCTATCATATGAAAGATCCATTTGAAGACTGTCATGACCCAACTCTATTAATTAACTGACCAAATTAAACCGATCCCATTTGTAGTGGTTTTTTCTTCTTGCTAAAGAGTGGATGGTTAAATATATACTATACGATTTCAATATACTCATGCAAATATCGTCTAAACAGAATTTTTTTAAAAAAATTAAAAGTTGAGAAAGTTCTCAAAGTCTTCATATATATATATATATTGATTGTGCTAGATTGATGAAGGTACGTAATAAAGACCTAGCTAGATTTTACAAAACCCTACAACTATATATATTATATATACATGACGAACCAGAACCACATATATGTAATTATATATAGGCACGCAGGCATATATACACGCATACACGCACGAACGAACATATATATATATATATATATACCTGTACTATAATAAAGCTATATGTCTAAGTCTTATTACAGAGCTTGGGATTTACACAGAGCATCGTTGCTTGAAGAGTAGTTAAAGATCTGATGAACTGTGGGAGTGGAAGCTGTAGAAACCAACAACTCAGAAGCAGTCCACAGTCTCTGAGCTTTAAGACTGCACGATCCGAATTTAGATGTCCGAGCTTCGTTGCAGTCGGAGAAGTACTTGCCGGACACGTTCCTCAATCTCGGACTCGTTGCCACGTAGCATGTTGTCGCTGCTGCCTATAAATAATGAATAGCGGTGATTAATTTCTGTAAGATGTTAATTATGATTTTTATTTTATATATATTTGGGTGATAATTATATATATGAAGATCGAAAGACACGAAGGATTACCTGAGGGACAGACTTCAATAGCTTGGAGGTCAAGAAAAACACTAGATCAGTGATGAAGCCTTCTCGGTCTCTTGTGAGACGTGTTCTCACGATTCCAGGATGAACACAGTTGGCCGTTACATTAGCATCCATTTTCTACAGTGATTAATAAAGATTATGAGATGAATATTAATTAAGAAAAAAATGGTTTTAATTACTTACATGGAGAATCCGGGAAAGCTCTATGGTGTGGAGAACGTTGGCGAGCTTGGAAAGCGCGTAAGCTCGCGTGGCGTCGTAATTTCTACAAAACGCAAAGTCAAGGCGGGTCAAAGTCAACTCCCTTAATTATTCAATTTATTTTTTGATATTAATTAATTAATGATTAGAAAATGTACCTATTGTTTCGCGATATATCGGCGAGATATTGCAGCATATCGCCAGAGAACCAGCTATGGATCACCGACGTGACGTTGACGATACGGCCTTGAATGCCGGAATGTGCCGCCGTTTCAATCATCTTCTTTAATAGCAGTTTTGTCAGCAGAAAATGGCCGAGATAATTAGTGGCGAACGTCATCTCCACACCGTCCTCAGAGATGGCGTGCTTGTGCGCGTATTTTCCGGCATTGTTGCTGATCGGAGGACAAATTAATTAGCCTGGAGATTATTGACTAATAAAATATATACGATTATTGATGATGATGATTATTACATGAGGATGTTGAGAGGGAGATGAAGAGATTCGAAATCGGCGACGAATCGACCAACGGAGGCAAGGGAGCTGAGATCGAGATGCATAACGATGATCTCTGAATCCGGAAACTCCGAGAGGATACGCGACTTGGTTTCCTCGGCGGTTTTGACACTCCGAGCAGGAATCACAAGCCTCGCCCCACGCTTTGCCAGAACACGCGCCGTCTCCGCTCCGATCCCCGACGTCGCTCCTTTTTTGTTTTTCGAAAATCAGTATACAGTTTAGGAAAGCCGGTGAGTTAATTAATAATACTAACCAGTGATGATGGCGGTTAGAGATCGGAGATCTGAATTAAGAGTGACATGATCGGCGGTGGATCTGGATCCGAATCCGCTGGGGCCACCGGAGCCGATCAGGTGTTTAACCGTCTCAATCATTCTCTCTCTCTCTCTCTCTCTTTCTCTCTATTAATTTGAAATCTGTTTCTGTTATGAAGAGCAGGTGAATATTTTTGAGTGCTATTTATAGTGCTACGTGTTGGAGGAACATTTCAAGACAGATGCGGAGAAAGGAGACAACATTCTTCTCTGTAGTATAATTCGGATTTATTTTCTGATCAATTAACAATTTTTCTTTCTTTTTTTTTTTTTAATTAAAAAAAACCAATAACGTATTAAAAACAAGTTACTGATTGGCACCAAAACAAATGATAAATGGAATATGTGATTAAAATAAATGTTTGGTTAGCCAACTCTAATTGACTAGGTATAAATTATAGAGGATTATGAGTCACGGAGCAAAAACCTTACTTACAAATTGGGTGATTACATACAAACCATAATCTTCCAAATTTTTTCACAAATAAAAACACTGTACAAGTGGAAACAATGCTTAGATAGTGCCATGTTTTGAGTAACACTTACTATTTATCAATATAATGTCCAACTTTCTAATGGTATTATCCTCGGAATCTTATTACATTTCATCGTCCCCCTCCTCTTTAACATACATTTTTATAATCCTTAAGAGGTGAATAAAATATATATATATGTTCAAAGTCTCTATCTCTCACCTAGTCACACTATATATAAAATGTGCAGGTTTTTTTATTCTAATGGACCTAGGAATTTATATATAGACATTCCCGTACGTATACAATTTAAAGGGTTAGAAGTTAGAACACTCCACTGATTTATAAGTGGAATAAAAATCAGAGCTTTTGTAGTTATTTTCTTTCTTCAAAATTGACCATTCTTGAATACAAAACTTCACTATTCAACAATTAACACTTCTATCACTACGTACGTTATCTGCAAACACTATAGTTGGTAATGTGATGAATGCTACAAGTAAACGAAGGAATAGAACAAAGACTTGATCATTTTTTTTTTATAAAAAAAACTCGGATATAAAATATGTATAGGATCTTAATACATCAAAATTCATCAAACACATAGTTAAGTAATATGTTGAGAATATTCTTAAATTCCACCTTTAAGTAAATTGTCACGTAGTTATTTTTGCTAGTGAAATTGTAAGTGGTTTATGCAAAAGATACGGTTGGGATTTTGGAGAATGGCACAATAGAGTAAGCTAATTGGTCTCTTTGTTCTTGGAGGATCCAATCCATCAATGGATGAGAAGGAGATCTTCAAGGTTGATTATGAAAATCATCAAAAAGTAATCTTACCCAAATCCAACCACTACCCACTAACAATTCCACTAATTTTTATTCATAAAGTATATAGTTATTTTATAATATTTTCCAACTCAAAACTATACATATGTCTTATTTGCAGGTCTAGAACAATTTATCTAATTCGTATTAAACAATTGCCTCATAGTTATAAACTCAATATATATATATGAAGATTAATTTTAGGTAACCTCAAGAGAGGATCAGGTCAGAATATTAGTTTGCATCTCCTCCATAGAAAAAGGTTGCAAAAAGAAATTAGGTTATGGAAGACATATTCAAATGTATTAACCTGAAAGTTTTCTGATTCACCAAAAAAATAAAAAATATATTCGGTCTGGGATAACCGAGTTCCGTCTATAAAACAATGATTTTTCGTTTTGTTGAATCTATCATAAATATTTTCAATGATTGGTCTAAATTTATGGATCACAAATTCAATTTGTTTTCTTGATTAATATAAAAAAAGAAACAAGATGGTCCAACATCTAAGAATCAATTATTAATCAAAATATATATATATATATATATTTTTTTTGTAGGATATAAATATAATAGGGAATCGATAGAAGGGACGTTGAGATAAAATTAAAATAGATGAAATGTTGTGAATAAAATATAAACTCCTCCACCTTGGGAGGCCTTGACTGTTTCGAAGGATCCCGCACTATATTAGAAATTAAAAATAGGATCGTTGGGTGAGAGACGTTGAATATACAATAAACTTTATGATTAGATGGAATTAAGAAAAAGAGAGACTCCTCCACCTTTGGAATCGGAATGACATTGACAAAGTTGGAATCTTTGCTTTATGTGTTAAAACGGGTTAGGTTGTGTTATTGGATTACCAACTTAATTGCCAAGAGAGAGAGATAGAGTTGGTCACATCCTCTTTCTAATTGGCATGCCACTATTGCTACGCATTTCTTTTATGTTGTTAGTAACTAATCACATACTAAGTTTTATTGGTAGCCTTTTGGAGAACTATACATATATTCAAGCTTTGAATGGTCCATACGTTCTGAGATTTTACTGAGTGGCTAGCTGATTCTGTCTTTTGTAGACAGTTTGATACTCCTTTCCAATGACAAAGACAAAATATTTTTTAAACTTTGTATATAATTGATATTCAATCGGAAGGACTATTTTTGGGAGCAAGAGCTACTGTAATGCCTTACAAAAATCTTTGGTAAATCTTTAATCTTTATGATAGATGAATATTGATCATTCTACGACAACATTAACGCATCTTGGTCTTGGTCTTGTTCATTTTTTTTTTTTTTTTTTTGACATGAAAAATGCTTTACAACTTTGTGGTTAAAGTAACATTGAACACATATTACACTTGTAACTTGTAGCGGGCGCTATATCCTATAAAGTTACTTTTGATAGTGTGACGGATAATTAGAGATCCCTTACGTCTTAACACAAGAGATCGTATCTTGCTTTTCATTTATAATAATATTATGCGTTAATCACATTAAAGTTAAAAAATAAGTAAGCACGAGTTTCATTGATCAAACACAGCCACGAGCTTCATGAGCTGGATTGATATGAAACGTCTCCACGTAAAATTCCTAGTCAGATTCAACCTCCAAAATTCAAAACAATTATTTTGTTGAAGTATCTTTTATGATTAATTAATTATCGATTTCAAGTGATCAAATTTTCTAAAGAAAAAGATAAGATAAAGAAAGTCAAGTGAGTTATGATGAATCATGTTCCTAAGCATGCATAAATTCAGGGTTTGTATCTATGTATATAGTCCAAGGTTTTTGACTTGAAGAAGTAAAAAAAAAAAAAAAGCAGAGAAAAATAAAAAGGAATCGATGGACAAGAGTGTTGGATAAGTAGCTCTAAACTGAAAATTGAAGTTGTTTGTCATTGTTTAGGAGAAAATGAGTTAAAGTAACTCTGGACTTTTGAAGAGACTGATCCTTAATGTGCAGCAAGACAAACAAAAAAAAAGCCTGAAACCAGAAGACCAATCAAAGCCATGTTGACTGATAAAACCCATGCCTTCATTTGGAAAGAGGAGACTATAAGTCTTTGCCTCTTCTCTCCTGTATCACATTCATCTTAACCGAGTAGACCAAGATATATAAAGAGAAATTACTTTCGATGGGCAAAAATTAGGGAGTGTCTGAGGAAATGAAATTGATGGAGTCGACAAGGGATTTGCAGAAGAAGCAAATGAAGAAGAAGCTGCCACCACATCGGTCCTTGAAGGAGAAGAGAGCCAGATTATACATATTTAGGCGATGCCTCGTCATGCTGCTCTGTTGGAGAGAGCCTCGTGATTGACTAAGACTCATGCCGAATGAGTATGCTACTACAGAAGAAGAAGAAGACTATATACAGTAAAAGAGTAGGCGAGTGTATAATGAAACTACATCTCCCTGTTTCACAAGAGGAAATAACACGTCTCCACAGTTGTCTCATCACAATGCTTTGATATTTGTTCAGATCATATGGAAGGTGACTGCACCCGAAACAACACGACATTTCAATGCAGATGCTACACGACACGCCTAGAGGACAAGTAGACAAGATAGCATGTCAAAAACACTTACCCTGATGATGGTGTTTCATGTGGATTCTGCATTTCCGTGGCCTAGCTGTCTTGTTTTCTTAGCTTTTTATGCGCACTTTTCTTGTGAAGAGTTGGTATTATGAAGGAATCAGAGTTTGTTTCTTTCTGCTCTAAGTCAGTCTCAATCTTGTATGTACAAAAGGTATATATATATATATATATATATATATATGAGTCTGAATTTAGAATTTCAAGATCATATTGTCTTGAAACATGCCTACGAAAATACTTGTGTGGGATCAAAAACAGTATGTATAAATCATTCATGACGACGCTTCAATGAAAGACAATTATGCAGTAAAGAAGCGGAAATGCATATAATGAAAATAACACCCATTAATTCCCTAATAATGGGCTGAATAATAACTTGTAATCACGTTCTAATATCCTCAAACGAAACAATAACCTTTTGGGGTTACATCTACTTCGGTGGCTCTCTCCCTGCTCGCTGGAGCTCACATCTTTTCACAGGATGCGTTGTTGCGAGGCGGGTAATCTGAGAGCTGCCCAAGACGTTTTCGGGTGGATGGTTTCTTCTTGTGGCGTGACTCCTGATATTGTAGACTCCCTTCCCAAGGAGTGAAGCCCGTTGCTACAACATACACTTCAATGATCTTAGGATTGTGTAAGAATGACCCGCGGCGTGAAGCGGATGAGAAGCTGTTTAGAAGAATGAAAGCGGATGAGAAGCTGTTAGATAATCAGTCCCCACTCATATTTTTTTTTTTTTGCGTGTGTTGTGTAGATTGATTTGGTCAACTTCAAGAAGCAGTCATCAAGCATAAAACCGTTGCAGAGATAGATAGATAGATAGTTTCAGACAAGTAAATGTAATGAAGCAGGTGTTACTACAACTGATTTAGCATTCTGATGCTTGTATAAAGCCCCAAGGCCATTACTTTGAAATCTAACTACCACTTTGTGTTGTAAGTTTCCAATAAGAAGCAGAGCTGAGGATGTTTGTAGATCCATTTTTTTTTGGGAGCTATTGGAAGTTGAAACCATATAATTGCAAAGTGTAAATTTGTTTTATCAGACAAAAAAAAGAGTCATTACATGATAGCCCACCATGTCTTGATGAATGCTAATCAAAAATAGTTTTGTCTCATTATAACAGTTAATTAAAGATATAACGGATCCAACAAAAACCCAATTTAATGGGGTTAATTACGACAATTTCCTTCTAACCGTCGTCGTATTCAGTATTCAGTATTGAGTATTCAGAGATACCTTCTCGTTGCCGGCGCAGTGGTCGGCGTTGGTCGCAAAGTCCAAATAACACTTTGCCGATTCATATTGGATGCCGAGATCTATTTCGATTGCGACAGCGACCGCGTCAACCGCGAAGTGGTTTCTTCGTCGACAATTCCTGGAGAGAGGTAATAATCGTGAGACTCCTCTTTCGTTTTGCCTGATTCGGTCACGACCTTTCTCTGGTGCGAGTCATTACAGAGAGAGATTAACAAGTGGTGGGCTTCACTCTATCAAGTTCGATGATGCTTTCGGTTTGTTCTGTGAGATGCTTCAGTCCCGTCCTCTCCCTAACATTGTTGATTTCAGTAGAGTTTTGACTGCTATCGCCAAGATGAACAAGTATGATATGGTGGTCTATCTCTTCCACAAGATGGAAACTTTGGGCATTTTACACGATCTCTATAGCTGCACTATCTTGATAGATTGTCTCTGCAGATGCTCTCGATTCTCTCTTGCTCTATCTGTTCTTGGAAAGATGATGAAACTTGGGTTTGAGCCCAGCATTGTCACCCTTGGATCTCTGCTCAATGGGTTGTGTCGCAGGAATAGATTTCACGAGGCTTTATCTCTTGTTGATACGATGGCTAAATCGGGATATGAACCTAATGTTGTCATCTACAACACAGTGATTAATGGTCTTTGCAAGAACAGAGATGCGGATTCCGCCCTCAAGCTTTTCAACCTAATGGAGAAGAAAGGAATCAGAGCGGATGGTGTTACCTACAACACTCTTACAAGTGCACTTTGTAACTCTGGTAGATGGAGCGAGGCGGCTAGACTTGTGAGAGATATGATGAGGAAGAAACTCGATCCTAACGTGATCTTTTTCAGCGCACTCATCCATACGTTTGTGAAACAAAGGAATCTCGCAGAGGCTGAAAACTTGTACAAGGAGATGATCCGCCGGTCTATAGATCCTAATATCTTCACTTACAACTCACTCATCAATGGCCTTTGCATTGATGGTCGCCTAGGTGAGGCCAAGCAAATGTTTGATTTGATGCTACACAAGGGCTGCTTTCCAGATGTAGTGACATATAATACTCTCATAAATGGATTTTGCAAGTCTAAGAGAGTAGACGACGGGATGAAACTCTTGTGTGAGATGGCTCATGAAGGTATTGTTGGCGACGCTTTCACTTACAACACTCTTATCAACGGCTATTGTCAGGAGGGGAAACTCACTGTTGCCCAAAAGGTTTTCAATCGGATGGTTGATTGTGGTGTGCCTCCTGATATCGTCACCTACAACATTTTGTTATATTGTCTTTGTAGTAGCGGGAAGATAGAGAAAGCGCTGGTGGTGGTAGAAAATATGCAAAAGAGTGAAATTTATGCTGATATTATCACATATACTATCATCATTCAAGGGATGTGTACAAGTGGCAAGGTGAAAGAGGCTTGGTGTTTGTTTTGTAGCCTCACTCTCAAAGGAGTGAAGCCTGATGCTATAGCATACGGTACAATGATATCAGGATTGTCTAGGAAAGGCCTACGGCGTGAAGCGGATAAGCTTTGTAGAAAAATGAAAGAAGATGGGATCAAGCCAATTATATGCATAAATAATGTTGACACACTTAGAGATCAAGACACAAGCTCATCACTGGCTGAACTCATCAAAGAATTCGTGACTCGCTGATATGTTTTAGTAGTATTCTGTAACGACAAACCCTAGTTACAAACTGAAAATTTTAACATTCATTTTGTTCTGTACTCTTTTATATGCAATCAAGGTAGACCAAATTGACCATGCGCTGTCTATGTGAAGTAAAATACATCGATCTAATTGACAATGCACTGTCTATGGCTATCTAAAAGAAGGGAAAGAAAACAAAAAAAAAAACACAAGATTACAATTCCAACCATATCCAAATCCTATAGCAAAAGCAGAGCTGTATGAGTTGAAGCACTTGTCAAGAATAAGAGATACGGAAATCTTGATTAAGGTCTAGACCGTGGCCAACACTCTCCAACTGAGAATAACGGTTTTGCTGCTCCTGTGTAATCTTTCACATATTTTGCTGATCAATTGCATTCAAATTCCACATATTACACTTCACCAAATAAACAAATCAGCTAATTATGGAAATCGGTCAACAATCTCATAACCTACTCATCGGATATAGAGAAGATAATCTGATGAGTAGCAAATGGGTCATCCACAATATTTTAGAGATTATTATTTCCATAACAACAGCTAGATATCAAGTCTGTATATAGAAACCATGACACTATTGCTCCTAAATGATTTAACATTTTTAAGAAATCAGTCAAACCAAGGTTTCTGGATGCTGAGTTGTAGATTATGGTAACTTGTCAAAGAACAACTCATTATTAGACCAAGAATTGGTTTTTGAAGAAACAAAAACCAAAATCTGTTTTAAAAACTACAAACAATCAAAGCTCAATGTAATATATATATAAGAGCACCAATGATGTCAGGCCAAGATATAATCACATAAATAGATGCAACTGTTGACACCTTGATTCTTGACTGAACAAGCGACGCCCTCTTTGCATTGTGACGAAATTTATCAATGAACGCCTGGAGCAAAAAACAAGATATTAAATCGATCTCCTCATGCTGGAATACTGCTAAACAAACCAGAGATCATTGTGTATAAAAAGAAAAGGAACCTGAATATGTGACCGTGATCGTTCACTTGATTCAAAAAGTTTTTTGCTGATTCTTCACTTGTTCTTCCCGTTTTCTTTCGAAATAGGTACTTAGCTTTTAATTTTGCAAATGGATGATGTCCGTGACCACCTGCAGCCAAAAACAAGCATTACGTGTCCAGAGATGTTGGGGAAATAATAGCTGCACGATGATCAAGAGAGAAAAAAGTACTGTGTTCAAGAATTCCCTAGCATATGGAACCACAATAAATGTTGTTAGCCATTTCGTTAGATATGTTTCCTACCATAAGACAGCGGGGGATCAAGATTGTTCTACCAAAACAGAGGAAAAGTCTCTCAGAAACTTAGTAATATAAAGAAAATAGATTTTACTAATAAGAGAAGCTCATAAAGAAATTACACCGTAGGTACATCAAGCAACAACAAATCAGGCTTTATGAATAGCGGCCGAGCAAGTGCAATTCGCATCCTCAATCCTCCTGAAAAAGAATTTATAGATTTCTTCTGCATTAACGGAGTGAAACAGAGCCCCTGAAAAATTATAGAGACAACGTTTGCAAGTTAGCAGTGCTCAAATGTTGAAAGCAACAAAAACACATGCAAAGATTTTACCAGAAGATAACATCCAAATCTTCTTTTGATATGCTTTTTGTAAGACACATTGTAAGGCTGTCGTGTCACCAACCACTTCTTGCTCGACATGCAATATCTGAAAATTAGCAAGAATACCCTCTATAGCATGCACAGCCATACACCTCAAAAATGTTTTTCCGGTACCATTACGTCCTAC
This sequence comes from Streptanthus diversifolius, assembly GCA_039880935.1. Taxonomy (NCBI): domain Eukaryota; kingdom Viridiplantae; phylum Streptophyta; class Magnoliopsida; order Brassicales; family Brassicaceae; genus Streptanthus; species Streptanthus diversifolius. The sequence continues at coordinate 91,984 of JAXGFM010000007.1, forward strand.
AAGTCCTGTAAAGTAATGCAATAAAACAAGTACCCATTTCTAAGCAAGATTTTTTTTTCCTCAACTATTTTTTTTCAATTACTTCGATTAAACTATTATTCCTTATTTTACCATATAAATATTTACTCTTTGAGTAGACAGAGATAGATTGATGTCTCTGTACCTGGAAGAAATTTGGAGTGGGGAAGAGCTAATCATTTGTTCTTGGGCCAAGAAGTTTCTCAGGTTGTCTCAATACTTGGACTTGTTTCCGCCTGCCCGACAGACTTCCTGGGTTTCTTCACCGAAGGGAGGGCGAGAGGACCCAGTCTCAACCGAGCAACACCTACGTCTTCCTTTGATCCTGCATCTCTGCTCTTCATTGGTGTCCTCTTTTTGCGTGATCTACTGGAACCAAATTGCGTCATGGTCGTTTTATCAGCTGGCTCTGTCTTCCCTATGTCCTTAACCTTACTACTTGGACGGCTACTGGGATCCAGACTCAACCAAGGACTGTTTGGAGAATCCCTACCTAGTTCTTTGCCAGAATCGACATCTGTTGAAGCTATATCTACTGCAGAGCTTCTGCTCTCCTGCAGATGGAAAAGTTCATGCATTACCAAGATCATCCACAAGTCAGATAACTAAAAAACAAAATGGACATCTCTAGATCTACTAGAAACTAGGATCCACATATGCTTTAGTCCTATTGCTCACAATGTCCTAAGTTACGGAAAAAGAAATTAACAAATAAGAATGCTGCTCCCTGAGGCACACCGTACATAACTGAATAAATAACTACAACTTACCTTATCTTGCATTTCACTGATTTCTTCGCATTCCGAGCCCTCTTCTCCTTCTGAATCAGCCATCTCTTCACACTCAAACTCGACATGTTCTTCTTCCATCATCTCTTCGTCAGAGTCACTTAATTCTTCTTGTTCCATCACTATACCTAGATTAGATTGACCAGCCATCTCGTCAGTGCATTTATCGCTTGTGGCAGTTGATCCAGGCTTTTCAGATCCATCGTTACGTTGAATCATACAGATGTCTGGAACTTCTGAAATATTGACTGCTGAGACACTACCACAATCTTTTACCTTAGAGGTGCTCGGACTTAGATTGATACCTATGTTCACATTTTTAGCATGTTTGCTATAACTGAAAGGTTTCCAGCTGACATCATTACGACCAGTAGCAGGTATACAAGTCTTCTCAACAGCACAAGAAGTATCCTGAAGTTGACATAATTTGCGTTTCTTGCCAATGTCTGTGTCTAAGTTCCCACGTTTACTAATAAGATAACTCGTTTCACACTCAGTTCTTTTAAGAAGAGGATGAAAACAGCTGTCGCCAAGAGCTGCCTCATGATCATTTAATGATGATTTTCTCTGAAACTGATCAGCTGAGTGATTGATTTGCCTTGGACTGTTGAATAGACTCAGCAGCTGAGGTCGTTTGTCAGAAAAGAAACTAAAGGAACTAGAACCTCCTGGGTCTCTGTTTGAAGGGTAACATGAAATCTGTCCATGCTCAGGGGTCCGGAACAATAAAGGATGCATTTGAAGATCTGAGTCATTGTCCGTCTCGCCCATCGCAGAGGAGCTCTCTGCAGGCAAATCTTTCTCGCAAGGGGGACCGTTGTTATCTCCGTTAGCTGAACAAGGAATTTCAGTACCCAAAACACCCCTCCCAGAAACATCAGACATGCCACCCATAATGATACAACTTTTTGAGGATGTTATAGACTGATTCTTCGCAAAAACTGACTGCGAGATAACACGGACAGAAGATGGAAGGTTAAGTGGAGGTAAATCAGGGGCTAGTCTCACTACACTTCTATTGCGTTGTTTACGAGCACGTTGATATGACCGCATAATCATCGGTGCTCTTGAGGCACCGGGTGCTGTACCAGATGTGTGGTGGTACAGAGGAATGAAAGAAGGTGCAAGCCTCCGTGTATGTGTCAGAATTTGGACATTTTTAGATCCTTCACCAGTACATGTTTGTATTGACTGATTGCGGGGAACGTCCTTTGCATTGCCAAAGGAGTGCATAGATGTAGAATAAAAGAGATTTGGCATGCCAGGCCTCCAGTCTGCCAAAAATCCTTCATGAAGGTATGCGTCACCTGGATTTTCCCCCAATTCATGTCCAACATGATTTTCATTGACCTTAGAAGCACCATGACGGTCCTGCAACATGCGATTAAAGGTGAGTAAAGGTAAATTTACATGTTTTTATGAGAAAGCTAACAGATACGAAAGACAGACCTCTTTTGCAGATGCCGGCTGCTCTCTGGACTTTCTTTTGTTTGTATCATATAATCGCCGCTTCTCCTTTTTGACATCATCTAGCTTATACGACTTCTGAATTCCAAGGGCCATGCGCAATTGCCTTGGCAGTGAGGATGGATCTCGATAAGGCACAATGAATTTCCACACCAACATCCAATCATATCTGAAGTACTTCAGTCCCTGAGCATTCAAATTTGTACTGAACATTCAGATTTACGATTCCCAATCAAAATTGCAAAAGGGTGCGCTTGTCGAACTACCTCTTGTATACGTTCTGTCTCTTGTGGGGTTAGGGGAGAGCTTTTCATCCTTGAAACTTCCTATAGGTGGCAAAATATATACATACACACCAGTAAGGAGAAAATCCAGTAACACCTTGAAATTATGGTTGGAACAGAATAAAATACATATCTTTTTTAGGCATCGGTCTGTATCCGTCTTAAACATGTAATGTTCATTTGCATAATGTATGTTCGGTTAGCTACACCATGTATATTTACATTAAGCCATGGCATGCTTGAAAAAAAAGTAACTATACATATCATGTCAATGTCACCCATGAATGACCAACATATTAATGAAGAAAATAAAAGCATACTAAGATGGTCATATTATCCATTAATCATCCAATTTTTTGTCACGGCATCCACGGTAATCTTTTATGACAATGAGTTCTTATACTGATTTCTCTTATGTGCATGATATATATGTAATGGTTTCACAGCGCTTTTTTTGTCGACAAACAAGTTCAGGTCACTGACTTTATGGAACCGACAGGCAGACAGATAAGCATACAAATAGAAAAAGGTGATAAACAATATCAAGTATATAACAGACCTTAATTGGATTTTCTGGGGCTTTAGATGATCTCCGGTTTTTTTGCCTAATATAAATCTGAAACAAATAAAAGTAGAATGTATAAGAAGAGACAAGACTTTCATTTCTTGATCATCCGCCTGGTTGATGAAAACCCTATCAAACCACATGGACACGCAGATCATGTGGTACATTAAACTTCATATAGTTATTTTTAAAACATCAGTACACCAATTTATAAGTCTCTTGAATGAAAGCAGATTGCAAAAACGACAGACCTACTTCATAGGCAACAGGAATTGCATCGACCTAAAGTTTTTGTCAATTTAGCAGCTAAATTTTGTGGTTAGTATATCCCTTATCATAATGAGAGCAAGCGAATTAATACGAACTGATTACTTCATCGATCTAAAAACTATTCCTAGTTCTGCAGAAATTCAGTGATGATTACCTGATGCTCGCCTTTACATGGAAGAAACCGCTGCTTTATTGCCTTCCAGTCTGAGTTATACTCCATTATTCCAAGAGCCAGTAATCTGCATACAAGCAGCACAATGAATCAATTTTCTACTAGATTAGGGCAAGAAAAGAAAAAGGAAAATAACTTACTCATCCTCAGCCTCAGTGAAAAGGAACCGATTGCTAACAGCTGTAGCAGGCGGCTTGTGGGGATATAGCGATACTTTGAACAACGGCAGAAATCTTTTAGCTAACTTGGCGATATCCTTATGGACAAAGGCAACAGATTGCTTCTTCGCCGATTCAACGAGTGTAGCAGCTAATGTCTTCTTAGACTGCTGCTGATGCGATGGTGACTTACTTATACTAGGGGCTGAAGGAGAATTGTTTACGATCTGTTGGAGAGGAAGTGGAAACAATGGCACTCTTTGAGTCGAAGCATCAAAACCGGATTTGACTTGACATCTTCGATAATCTTGAACGGCTACAATGGTTCAATGATCAAGACAATTATATAGCAAAATAAAAAAGATAAGAAAACATAGAGAGATATAGCACACTATCTTTCAACACAATAACCTACCGCTTGAAACATCCACTAGATATCTCCCAGCTAGATTCACAGTATCCAGTACCGATGATGCCGAACCAGGGACAAGAAGATGACTTTGGCGTGAAACATATCCTTGGTGTTGTTGGATCATCTCAGATATAAGTCCTTGGACTTGGGCTCCAATGTGTTGTCGTGAATGATCAAATGCACAAAGAGAGTAAACCTGGATTAGAAGTTGAAGGTGATCTTGAATCAAACAATGCAATTCTCCCATTTGGGCTTGACTGAAGCCATTTGCTGGACTGTTTTCCGATGAAGCAACTGCTTCAGTAGCAGGAAACCTCCTAGCAGGTGGTGTAACGGGCAAGATAGGTACAAGAGGGCGTAACAATCTGGTAGCCTGCACAGGAGAATTGATTTTGTGCTGAAAGGAGATGTTTTGCCGTCTCTTCTGCCTAGTCACGGGCCGTCGCTTAGTGGTTTTGTTGTCATCTGTTGTGACCTTTACCGGTAGAATTTCCTCGTCATCAGTCTCCAATGCTTCTTCAAGTTCTATCTCGAAGTCTAGATCGTTATCCTCATCATCATCGTTATTTCCATTCTGTACCAACTGAACCTCAGCATCGCCACTGTGTAAAACAGCGGCCAGAAACTTGCGGTATTCTTCCTCATCATCAACATTTGGATTGTCATCCTCATCATCAGTCTCCTGAAGAAAAGCCTCAAGATCATCAAGAGTGAAACTCTCGAGCGAATACCGAGCTCGAGTTCGCATGCAGATTGCATCATCTTCCTCATCTGGCATCAGAAGTTGCTTCTGAGATTGGATCATGTCACCGTTTTGATTTGCCGAGCTTTCTTCTTGTCTTACAAAGTCACCTCCTTTCTGAGAACCGGAATCAGGCTTCAATTTCGTAATTTGAGAGTCCATGGGGATTGATTCGACATTACTTTGCATCGCGGTTTCCTTCTTTGCTTCCCTGCCGTCTAAGCTTTGCGCAACAGTGATGCTATCCACAATTTCACCATCAAGAGTTTCAACTTCAGAGCTCAAACTCGAAGAAGCTTCACGAGGAAGGGTTTCCTTGAGAAGAGGATTGAAATCAACATCTTCTGCTTCTTCTTCTTCCTCGTCATACTCGCACTCCTCTTCTGAAATTAAGGTTTCTAATCGATCCAACGATTTCATGACTAGGGTTGGTTCCGCTATCTAAACATCGATCACAAGAACAAATTTCGATTCCAATTGTAATCCCAAAAAATCTACAACAGAGTCGATCCTCTTTGTTTAGTCGACATCAGAATCAAATGACCATCGAAAGCTATCGATCCAAGAGAATTGTTTCTGGGAAATAATAACAAACGAGTCGGGTTAATCCGGGTCGGGTTTTACTTTTTTATATTTAATCAAAATAGCTATTTGGGCTTTGGGTAACAAAAATAATGCACTTGGGCCTACATATTTCTCGGTTATAAAATAATGTATTTTTTTCCGTAAAAAATATGTGGACAGAGATCCACTAAATTGGGCTTTAAACCGCATCCGTCTTGTGAAGCAACCCATCTAAACTTAATACTGATTTTTTTTTGACATAATGCAAAGGCAAAGTCAAGTGAGGTTTTGACATAATGAAACTCAAGATGTAGATTGGAGAAGTTTCTTGTAGTCATGGAAGGTTCCATGGAATGGTGCAATCCTTCCGTCTGACACAACCCACAGCTCATCCACGCTTCCCGATATCAGATGCTCGTCGTGACTCACCTGCACAAACCCAACAACCAAATTAGTTTCTAATCTTCAAATTTATATTTGCCTAATTAGACAAGGACTTGAGTGAGTTGTTGTTACCATGCAAATACCGCCTTGGAATAAGACAAGTCCTTGAATCAAAGCTTCCACAGCATCCAGATCCTGACATTATCATAAATTTAGCATAAACTGAAACCCTTATGCTGATTAACAAGAACAATATGCAAATTTTTTATTATTGGCTTACAAGATGATTGGACGGCTCATCAAGCAATAACAAGTGCGGTTTCTTGAATGTTATCTTGGCAAATGCCACTCTGCTTTTCTGACCACCTAATGTCCCCCATCCAGACCAAAACAACAACAAAAAAAAAGACAATATGTGGGATCTCAGTTTCATTCCAGGTTTTGCATCGACCCCAACAAAGGGCATACCTGATAGAGTGTACATGGGCTGCAATGCAAGATTTCCAGTGACTCCAAGAGAACCCAGGTGACTTCTGAGCTTTTGTTCCGGTACTCCCTGCCACATTAAATCACATACCAGTTACGACATATGGAGAAGCCAAGTGTGTATATTTTTGATTCAACTATGTTGTACAACTAAAGTTGTGCTCGTAAGAAGACAAATAGTGAATACTATAAACACTAATATATGAGTCATATTGAACTCGATTACGATCTCCTGTTAACTGAAACAAGCAAAGAAGAGGGATCTAACGGGCTTGGGAACTTACTGGGTAGCAGCGCATCATATACAGAAGAGGATTCGAAGAAAGGTCTAGTCCATCCACATGGTGCTGACTAAAGACTGCAACTCTAACCTGTTATAAGGTTATCAATACATCATATTAGAGCCACCAACAAGTTCAGCATTATTAGAGCAGGAAAACGAGCACTCAAAAATCTGGCTAACGAAAACCCAAGATCCGATATATTATTCGTCAATGAAAGTGTGGAATATTAACGCTTTTTAAGAATACAACTCCTTAAACCTAGAAGGGGTTTCCATAACTTGAAAATAATACAAGGTCATCCCATATCTTCCAGAGGCACTCTGTTCAATTTGTTTTGCAGATAAGGAAAAGGGAAGCCTTTTTCCATACCTTAGCAGAACGGAAAACTGTTCCAGAGCTTGGTTGCAGATCCCCAGAAATAAGTTTGAGTATAGTTGATTTACCAATACCATTCGGTCCCACCACTGCAAATCGACGAGAAGACCATATATATTGAGCTTAAAATGCTGGGAAGAGCCTCAAAAAATAAGTTCTACATGTTCTTTGGTGCTCTACATATTTGATATCCACATATGATTGATGAAAGTTTAATCACACCTAAACTTTATAAACATATATTATCTACAAGACCTCGAAATAGAGGAAGGGTGGAGCCTTCTTACTTGCAATACGGCTATCCAGATCTATTCCGAAATTCAGGTTCCTAAACAACAACGGACCACCAGGGTAGCCAAATGATGCATCACTGAAGAAAAGAATAAACGAGTAAGAAAATCTATCATGTTGATATCTGTATCCTCCCCATACAAAAAAAAAATAAAAAATTAAAGAAGTTGGTGTCAGATTCACATAGGTGGTTTCTGGAAAATGACAAACCTGAAACTGATGATGGGAGGTCCAGGCTTATCGTCAGGCGATGGAAATTCAAATTTATAGCTGCAAAAGAATGACAAGAGGTTATTTATAAGACATTAAAGCTGAGAGCAACCTTCGAATGCTACTGTATCCATTTTATGTAATATCAGAGTATAGCATCATTCCTAACTTCAATTGAAAATGCTTTAGAATAAGAGGGGTTTGCTTACTCTGGATCATTAATAACTTGATCCACATGAGCCAGCCGGTCCAATGCCTGGGTCATAGACACAATAATATTAGAGCAGCACTGATGGTCAAAATATAGTCACATAACTATAACTGTTGACACCTTGATTCTTGACTGAACAAGAGCCGCCCTCTTTGCATTGTAACGAAATTTATCAATGAACGCCTGCGGCAAAAAAACAAGATATTAAACTTTTATTTACATTCTGGAACACCGCTAAACAAACCAGAGACGAGTTGATAAACAGAATTCAGAGATCATTGTGTAAAAAAAGGAAAGAAACCTGCATATGTGACCGTGATCGTTCACTTGATTCAAAAGCTTTTTGCTGATTCTTCACTTGTTCTTCCCGTGTTCTTTCGAAAATATCATAATTTCCCTTATAGGTACTTAGCTTTTGATTTTGTAAGTGAATGATGTCCGTGACCACCTACAGCCAAAAACAAGAATTACACGTGTCCAAAGATACTAGGGAAATAATAAATGCTTTGAGATCAAGAGGGAAAAAAATGATACCGTGTTCAAGAATTCCCTAGCATGTGAAACGACTATAAATGTTTTTGGCCACTTCGTTAGATATGTTTCCAACCATAAGACAGCGTGGAGATCAAGATGGTTCTACCAAAACAGAGGAAATGTGTGTAAAGAAAATAGATTTTTTTTTTAATTAAGAGAAGCCATAAAGAAAACACACCGTAGGTTCATCAAGCAACAACAAATCAGGCTCTATGAACAGCGCACGAGCAAGTGCAATTCGCATCCTCCATCCTCCTGAAAAAGTATTTGTAGATTTCTTCTGCATTTCTGGAGTGAAACTGAGCCCCTGAAAATATCATAGAGACAATGTTTGAAGTTAGTAGTAGTTAGATGTTGAAAGCAATAAAAGCACATGCACAGATTTCGACAGAAGATAACATCTAGATCTAGCTTTTTGTAATGATGGGTAATGATTTGTGTCCAGATATGCATACCCTTTTGTTTATATTTGTGTTATCATGAGAAACAAATATCCTAAGAAGACAACAGAAATCTTCTAATGGTAGAGAGCAACTTACAGCAAGGATACTAGCTGCTCGAGCCTCAGCAGTATAAGCATCAATTGCATCAAGCCTTTTGTATATTTCTTCAAGCCTTTGAGACATAAGATCTCCTTCAACAGTATCTTTGATAGGCATTCCATCCTTAACTGTGGGTTCTTGCACTTCCAGTTCTCTCTTCAGATCACCAAACAATAGTCACCATTACCACCAAAGATAGATGAAAACGGGAAAAAAAACACCCAAACGAGTCAAAATGCTAATATCAACAAGCAATGACTCCTTTATTAGTAAAACTAGCTTGTAGCTAACCTGTTTGGCCAGTATTTGAGTTTCTTCTTCCAACAGCTTGGCTCTTTCAATATCAGTGTTAAGAACACATTGTAAGGCTGTCGTGTTGTCACCAACTACTTCTTGCTCGACGTGCAATATCTGGCAATTAGCAGGAATACCCTCTATAGCATGCATAGCCATATACCTCAAGAACGTTGTTTTTCCGGTACCGTTACGTCCTACAAGGCCTGTAAAGTAATCCAAAGAGAACAAGTACCCATTTGTAAGCAAGATATCATTTTTCCTCATTCCTTGGATTCAAACAGAGCGCTAAAACAAATAGAAAAATGAAGATCAAACCCACCATAATGGCGTCCAAAAGAGAGGGTGATTGATCCGTCGACAATGAGATCACGGCCTCCAACAGAGACATTGAAGTTATCCATATGAATATCTCTGACAGCAGAGCCACCACCAGTGTCATGATTCACACTAACAGTTGGCATCCCTGCTTTAACAGCTTCCATTTCAGCAACATGCTGTTGATATTGAACCTGCATAAACAAGATACCAGTAGTAGTAGGTAAAATTTCAACGGAACATAACACAGTAAAAGAAGAAAAAAAAAAGACTATACCTCTCTTTGGCGATCATCCTTTTTCTTTCTCCTTTCGATCTTAGCTTTGTCACGCTCTGAGAGCAAAGGCCCATCTACCGGCTCAGGCTTCTTCTTCTTAACAGGTCCGTCGTCCATTCCATCGTTCATCCGCACAGGCATCGCGAGACTCCTTACAGTTGGTGTAGGCTTCACCAATCCATGCTTCCCAAATTTATCCGACAGTTTGCTACAAACCTACACACCACAATTCCAAATTTATAAAATGCCCACAGAGATAAAGCATTTCAGATATGATTCAAAAGCAACGAACTAGTAATTAATTATGAAACCATTTCAGCACAGACTTTTTAGTTCCCACATGGACCCTTACAAAAATACCAAAACACATAAGCAAGTAAAAAAAAAAAAAACGAATCTAGAACACAATAACAGCAAATTTGAAGTATAGTGGCACGGCTTTCACTGATAGCTTACCAGTCGGCACTCGTCGAGATCGGAGACGCATTCAGCAGCGACGAGGAGCTCACCGACGGCATCAAAGGCACCCTCACCTTCCTCGCCGAAGTCAAAATCCTCGTCGGCGAGGACATTGATGATGTAGTCCATGATGGGCTCGTCCACATCCTGCGCTTTGCGTCCCAGCACTTCATACACCACCGAGCTCGCAACTTCTGTCATGGCCGGAGACAATTTTCTTCCCTTGACCCCCGAGATTTCACACAACTGATTCTGATGAAGCGAAATCACAGCCAAAATGAAGTGAAGGGAACTGAAGGGCGAACCATGTTTGGGCTTAATGGGCCTGTTCGGAACCTTGATGGGCCCCTACTATACCATCTACCTCACTTGGAGAGTTTCTTATGCTCCCTCCCATATAACAAGATGATCTGATTCAATGTTCAGAAGTTAAGTTGTTGTTCCCACAACGGTTCTGTTCAAAAGGTGGAGGAATCTGATCCCTTTTGTAGACAAGCTTGATTTTGCTGACCATACATATCTCAAAAGACGACGACGCTTCTCTGGTTTGGTTTCATCAAGAAATTTTCTCTGAACAGTAAATGTGTGTCTAATGCCGAGCTTTTGATCCGCACTAGCCTTTAAACGCGGCTGCTTGGAATTACACTTTCAATACTAGTTTGGTCGCCATCTGGATATCTGGATTTAAGTGCCTTCTGCATCAACACATTGGTTATGTATTAGAACTTAAGCTCACACTATCCAATGGAATTTATTTAGGTTTTAGTGAGCGTATTCCTGCTCTTTATGAGGGTATACGTATAGGCTGGCAAGTAGTGCCACTTCTGCTGCTCAAGCATTCTCCAAATTGATTTCCATAAGATAGCATTAAACATGTCAAACTTGAGGGTCTTGTTACAAAAAAAAAAAAAAAAAGTCCTTTGCAACACTAACACGAACAAGGATGTATATTGTTTATCAACATGCATGTGTAGTGAAGGTGCTAGAGACTTCACTAGATCCACTAGATCTAATGTCTCTACTCTTTTCCACCACTTTGGGTGTCACAACAAATCAACAATATCGAAATTTGGTTGGTCTATAGCTCATCATGATTATCATCATCCTCGTCTGTCGAGGCTGATTCACCGCCTGGTGCCCCACCAGACTTTTGGTAAACGGCTGTTATGATTGGATTACAGACAGCCTCCACCTCCTTGAGCTTCTCATCGTACTCTGTTTTCTCTGCATTCTGGTTCTCATCAAGCCACTCGAGAGCCTCTTTGGTCGCGGCTTCGATCTTCTCCTTGTCATCTGCCTCCAATTTCTCTGCAAGCTTGTCCTTGTCGTTCACTTGGTTCTTCATGTTGTACACGTACGTCTCTAGGCTGTTCCTCGCATCGATCCTCTCCTTCACCTTCTTGTCTTCCTCTGCAAACTCTTCCGCCTCCTTCACCATCTTCTCAATCTCTTCTTGGCTCAAGCGTCCCTTCTCGTTCGTGATTGTGATCTTCTCCGATTTACCACTCGCCTTGTCCTCTGCTTTCACGTTGAGAATACCATTCGCGTCCACTTCGAATGTGACTTCGATTTGAGGGGTCCCTCTTGGAGCTGGTGGGATTCCGTTGAGGTCGAAATTCCCAAGAAGCCTACAGTCTTTGGTGAGACTTCGTTCACCTTCAAAGACCTGGATGGAGACGGTGGTCTGCTGGTCCTGGTATGTCGTGAACACCTGAGATTTCTTGGTCGGAATAACTGTGTTTCTCGGTATCAGCTTCGTCATCACTCCCCCGACAGTCTCGATACCCAAAGTTAGTGGTGCAACGTCGAGAAGAAGGATATCTGAAAGTACAAAAAAAAAAAAAAAAATATACCGAATTGAGACATAACATTCCAAGCCAAAAGAAGAAGCAGACCTATACATCGCAGCGATACATACCTTTGGTTTCATCACCACCTTCTCCGCTCAATATACCTCCCTGAACGGCAGCACCGTAAGCCACGGCCTCATCGGGGTTTACACCCTTGTTCGGCTCTTTCCCTTCAAAGAAGTCCTTCAAAAGCTGTTGTACCTTCGGGATCCTAGTGCTTCCACCGACTAGTACAATCTCATCGATCTGGCTCTTCTGTAGACCAGCATCATCCATGGCCTTCTTCACGGGTCCCATTGTCTTTCTGAACAAGTCGTTGTTCAGCTCCTCGAAACGGGCTCTGGTGAGTGGCTCAGAGAAATCAGTGCCATCAAAGAGGGACTCAATCTCAACACGGACTTGGTGCTGGCTGCTAAGAGCTCTCTTGGCTCTCTCACATTCCCTTCGGAGCTTACCGAGAGCCTTCTTGTCCTTACTGATGTCCTTTTGGTGCTTCTTCTTGATCAGCTTGATGAAGTAATCCATGATCCTGTGATCAAAGTCTTCACCTGCGCAAAATCACATTTACATAAAGGTTAACACAATGATCACATATATGCCTCATACACAAGTACATAGTATGCATGGTTGTTGTTAAAGTTATTGAAATTCAGACAATGCCTTTAAGGTCAATGTTACGTTACCTCCCAAGTGAGTGTCACCATTTGTAGAGAGAACCTCAAACACTCCGTTATCAATGGTCAAGACACTGACATCAAAAGTACCACCACCAAGGTCAAATACAAGGATGTTCTTCTCACCACCCTTCTTATCAAGACCATAGGCAATAGCAGCAGCAGTGGGTTCGTTGATGATTCTAGCAACATTGAGGCCAGCGATTACACCAGCATCCTTTGTGGCCTGCCTTTGGGCATCGTTGAAGTAAGCTGCACCGTGCAAAACAACAAAGGCTTGAATCAACTACGCACACGTGAAGAAGAGGCAAACCACACTATGAATTTAGGGTAATTGAAGCTCACCTGGAACAGTGACAACGGCGTCCTTGATTTTTTTCCCAAGGTATGCTTCAGCAGTCTCCTTCATCTTAGTCAGAATCATGGCACTGATTTCCTCAGGAGAAAAAACCTTGGTTTCACCATCCTTTATCTTGACTTGAATGTATGGCTTGCCGTCCTTGTTCACAATCTTGTAAGGTACAAGTTTCATGTCTTTCTGCACCTCTTTGTCCTCGAATCTGCAATATAAGAAAAAGATATAAACTTGAATGCAACACTCCATGAAAGGAAAGAGAAAAGAGAGTGAAAATGTACTTACTTTCTCCCAATCAATCTCTTGACGTCGAAGACGGTCCTCTCTGGATTGACAGGCGCCTGGTTCTTAGCAGCTTCACCAATGAGCCTCTCGGAGTCGGTGAAACCCACCCAGGAAGGAGTAATACGGTTTCCTTGGTCATTGGCAATGATTTCAACATGGCCATTCTTGTAAACACCAACACAAGAGTATGTTGTTCCAAGATCTATTCCTATAACTGATCCCAACTTCGTGGTCTCTTCTTTCGCAATTGAAATAGCAAAAAGACATCCTGAAGAGTCATAATTTCAATCGTCAATTCAAACAACAAATGCAAAACAAAGCAGGAAGATCTATATCCTAATTTTGTCATCAAAGTCTCCAGATAATGCTAAAGCAGCGAGAAATGTAGATTAATCGAATACATTGGTAGAATCATTTCTCAATGCACTAAATAAATTTCAGAGCCAGATGAGATCTAATCTGACAATGTAAGATTCGCGAAACGATGAATCGACAAATCAGATTATGCTTAATCACATGAAACATCAACACATACATACAGATCTAGTGAATCGTGAATGACTCACCTAAGAAGACGATCGCAAGCACAAACGTATCGCGTGCCATCTCCGAAAATATCCTTTTGGTAATCTCTCAAGTAGTGTGAGTTCGTTTTCTTAATGATCCTTCTACAGAGGCTTTATAAAGGTTCGACTTCCCGAACGCTACGGTGAAGAAAGTCGCTTATTATGGAATGCCGATGAACAGAGCCCGTGTCATCTTATACACCGTGGACCAATGACATTCCGACACGTCCACGGGGAACGAAATGAGATGCGAAGAAAAGACAACCTCGTGTCATTTTAGATGAGACTAACCATTGATATCATGACACGTACGGTGAATTATATGGGATGCGAATACACAGAGTCCATGTCATCTTAGACTACATGAACCAACCACATTACGACATGTGCAACTCCCAGCCAATTAGATCTCTGATCTTGTATTGGATTAATCTTGACCGTCCGTCCGTTTTAAGATAATGGGCTTTTCTTCATTAACACTTCTTATTTCTTAAGCTAAATAGAGTGTACTTTTTTGGGCCCAAATATAGCTTATCAATAACCCTAAACCCATTGTTTGTTGACCAATATTTTCCTCATATTTGATTTATGAGATCGAATTATTTTAGAATAATATCACAGATTGTATTTGCTATAAACAAATTGTAGAATATGTAATGACTAATGAGTGCTTGTGGGTACAGAAAACAACGAATATTTAGGCTTTATGGGTTTGGTAAAGGTCTTGAAAGAGATATGAAATACGCAACTTTTAACACGAATATATCAATTACATGGTGCTCTTCTTCATTATTACGACGCCACTAACCTAACCAGCATATATTTATACCCCGAAAATAATAATACATTACATTTTATATTTAGTCCATCTATATACATTACACAAAAATATTTATTTCCTACACAAGATATTGTCTATGCGATGATATCATGGTTTTAATATTTATTTAAATCAACAATATATATCAAATACCACTTTCTAGCTAAATATAGAAACCAAGTAAATATTTCAACATGTTACAAGAACTTATATATATAAACAAGAAATATAATTTTCGAATTAAATGAACGATTTATATAGTTATGAGCTTTGGAGCCAAATAATGTGAAACAACGATATATATATCAATATATATACATATGTTATGTGTAGATCTATATATTTTTTCTTTTGGATAAGGAGCAAAACGAATCAAATTGAGATATGATGAAGAGAGGTGACAAAAGAGGGTCCATAGTGCATGTGGTTGACTATGATAATGTGTGTCTCATTCATTTGGTGATATATAATAAGATTAATTGTAATATTCCTATATATTTACAATTAAAAATATCCATAGCTGTTTCCAAAATGAATAACAACTTTTCATTACTATGTCTCCACTCCCTTACTTCTATATAACTGATCATCTCATTTGTCTCTATATAGTTCCACAATTTATGTCTTGAAAATCTTTAAGAAAGGAAGAAAAAAAATCAATATGAGCTATCATGCAAAGAGGTTAGCAATTTTCATTGTTCTTATCTTCGTTATCACCTCCACTGATGTTTCAGACGCTGCCCTTAGTCATTTTATGAATCACAGAACAAATAAGGTAATTTTTCTTTCTTTTCTGTTTTCAATTATACAATATTCTCAAAATTTCTATATAATATGATATTATATATGATTCGTGTTCTGCGGGAATTTGATTCATTTTAATATATGATCATATGCATGGTATGGAAACCTACTTAGATATTGGAGGATTGCAAATATTGATGTTCTTAAACAATTTGTTTGCGATTCAAAATAGCATATAACGTTGTGTTGCGCTGTGTGAGGTACATTAATTAATCATGTGTCGTTATCCTATTTTGCATGCCATTTTTCTACAGTTAAGCTACTAATTTTGTGAGTTTGACAAATACCGGATAATGAACTTTTTGAATTAAAAAAAAAAAGGGTATCAAGGAAGGTAATGAAATAAAGGAGAGAGAGCTTGTGGAGTTTCATCTTGACTATGCAAGAACTGGAGCCAATCAAGATCATGAACCAGGGAAAGGAAGACCTTACTCCAACTTAAATTAATAATAATGAGCTTCATTAATTCTACAAATAAGCTTTTCTACGTGTAAAGTATCTATATATATATATATATATATACATAATATGATGTAATAGGCCAAGTTTTTGGGCAAGGTTAAAGTTGCATGTGAAATAAAAAGATATGTATGCAGTAATAGTGTGCATGCATATGGATCTAAGTTTTACTATATGATATATTAATATGTCATCAACTTTAAGTGCCAATGTCATGTTAAGTACTGGGATACAATTGTTTACTTTGACTTGGATGAGATATTAGTTTTTTTTACTTTTTAGACAAATAACTAAAGCCTAAAATGACGTACAAACCAAAAAAACTTTATAAAAAAAAAAAGAGTGGAAAAGTGAGTATTCTATAATTTTGGTTATTTGGAATGAAATAAAAAAATATAGTGTTCTTTTATACATGATAGTGGGAATAAAGTTTGGTTATGTAATTCCAATCAACATCTATCGAATTTAACACTAAAACTCCTCACTAAGGAAACAAAAATAAAAACAAAACTCTCAGATCCATAAAAGAAAGTTGTACAAGTGAAGCATTGGTCATATGCACATCATAGTTTCTTCTGAGCTTTCGCATGAGCTCCCAAAGTTTGGAGTCACATCATGAATCGATAGCCTCAGTGTGCTCGCTTTCGCTGCGGTTACAACAGATGACGTGTCGAGACACTCGCTAAGATCAGCATCGCACGAGACCGAGACCCATTCGTTGTCGTCGTCTAGATACTTGAGCTCAAACGCCACATTTTCAAGTTTCAGCCTCTTAGCCACTTGGTGCTTCAGTTCCGTAATGCTTACTGACTCTGGCGAGATCTTGAACCTGATGATGTCTTCTCTGTACGTTGCCTTTATACTCACGAGCTTATTGTGGAGTGTTGTTGGAGAAGCTGTGTCTTGGGAGGTCCAAATACTATTAGTTATGTTTTTAGAGGTACTGTCTGAATCGTCCAAGGCCGTTTGTTTGAATGCTTCTTGATTTTGTGTTAGAAGCCGAAAACGCGTCTCGCAAATAGGACTCACTGTAAAAAACGAGACAGGTGAGAACAATGGTGATGGATCTTGCAGTATGGAAAAATGATGATGATGATGAAAGACATCACTTTACCTTTGCAAGAAGCACGCGATGTTGATGAACCTGCACTGTCTTCTGCATCTCGGTTTTCGAGCTTGATATCTTGGAGATAATTCGTTGGCGATCTAGTGGCTGGTGGTGGTTGGTTTTCGATTGGGGAGACTTGGTGAGGCCATGGGTGAGAGGAGAGGGATGTTAAATTGATTGATCCATCAGCGCCTTGAACCGAGTCTATAACATGTTTGAGCCTCGTGAGAGATCGGTTCACCTTGTTGATTTTACGAGATGGCCACCGTGAGATTCCGTGTTGCCGGCAAATGCGTTTCATTGTTGTTGGACAAACTGAAAAAGAAAAAACAAGTTTTGAGTTTGTTATCAACAATTACAATTAGTAGACAGTTAAAAGAACGTACCACCGAGGCTCTTGGCTGCATCTTTTAGACTACCAGCAAAATATTGTTGAAGCACTTCTAGACTGATCGTTTTCTCGGTTTTCCCACGCTTTCTTTCTGATTTCTTTTCAGTTTTGGCCTCCGGTAAAGGATTAAGCGTTTGAAACCTCTCAAACACATCAGCAACTTCATTATTCTCCATAAGGTCAGAGCTTAAGCAAAGCTTCTGTTCAGGTGCATTGAGCTGAAGAAAATCCTTAGAGATTGGTGCTGGATGATGTATTTGGATTGGTTCAAGTTTTGAGTAAACCATTCCGTCCTCTGAAGCTTCCACGACTTCGATAGACATTTCATTTTCACAGAGTTCAGTTCCAGAGACAACTTTGAGACTCGAATAGTGCTGCTTCATTGTCTGAAACAGAGAACCCAAGAGACAATCTTGCTCACCTTTGTCTGTGATGGCTGGAGGAAGAAAGAATTCAAGAACGTACTCATCGTCTCCGGTATATGTGCTCTTCAAACAAACCGCGAAACAGCTAGTCAGCTTGAACATGCGTGCATAATGTACTAATGGGTAGTCGGTTTTGCAGAAGCGAGTAACATCTCTACAGAAACAGAAATTTCCAGACAGAAAAGCCCTCCCAGCAACACCTTGTCCCCTCTGCAGATGGTGTTCAGCGCAAGCGTCTCTGAAACCCCAAACATGAGCGTCCACAACATAAACCGCTAAATCACTAGTAGACATACAGACTTTCCCCATACAGCTACCATCGAAGCTCGAACAGCTTTTCTTAAAACCACCTCCAAAGGCTAGAACACTACGGTGCCTGCAAGGGACCCATGTCTGAGCTAAAGGCAGTTTGTAGGTCTCGCACAGCACAGTCAGTATCTCCAAAATCTCAGCCAGTGCATTTTGACGACCCTCGTTGCAGATCTGGCATAGGAGGAGTCAAAAGAAAATGGAGATTAAAACGAGAGGAACATCATTAAATGAACTAGACAGTTCTTGAAAGTTTCTGAAAGAATACTCGAGATTTTGACATTGGACTCGCAGATAACCTGAGTAGACTCGTGGTTCAATATTTCCGAAGTTTTCAGATTCACGGCCTGCAGCATAATATAAAACGTTAATGTCACCAGGAAAATCAAAGGAAGCTGATGAGAAGCAAAAAAAAGAGAAAGAAAACCAAACCTCAAGCGCTTTACAAACTTTTTCAACCTCAGGTGCATAATTAATCTTTGGAGAAGTCATAATAAGCTCCACAACCCCGACACAGAGTTGCCTGGATGGTTCAAAAACAGGCAAAGCCAAGGTACCCTGAACATTATAGTGCAGGGCGTGGCCAAGGCGCGAGAACTCTTTGCTCGAGTAATACTGCACATTTGGGGTCCATTCAGGTAACTTTTTCATGAAAACGCGGCCGGGAAGCCCGAGCTCTCCGTCCCGTTCACTATCAACGGAAAACATATACGTCAGGGAAACCATCCTGTATTGATTAAGGCCGTTACTATTGGGACCAAGAACAAATGGCTGTCCTGAAGTTGTAAGAACATATCGTCCACGGTTTTTGACAGGCGCCCAAACCTGTGCGAGAACGTGTTGTTGCCCAGTTGATTCTTTGAAGTATCTAAGCGCTTGAGTCATCTTGGCTTTGATGGCACAGTAACTATCTGGATTCTCCATCGGCATTATACCCCATGAGGGAGAAGGAAGCAGATGATTGTCCTTGGTGGTTTCAGATTCCGAACCTGCATTTCGTTGATTCTATGAATTCCAGATCGAAAGTATCTCAAACAGTGGATGCAATCCCAATTCGTCAAGTTCAAACAAAAGAAGAAAAAACAAATCCGATCTGTTCGATTCCTACGAGAATATTATCCAGATATCCACTGCATTATCCGAATTGGATTCTAGAATCTAAAGTGGCAGAGAGAGAGCAACGAGACTAACTTGCAAGTAAGACGGAATAATCCGTGAAGCGAGTGGGAGCTCCTGCGGCGGAGCAAAGTTCACCGCCACCATCTCCGGAGGCGGAGGCAGCTTCGGAGAAAGACCAGAGAGGAGAGAAAGGCTGTTCGGAAGAAGAGAAAATGACTGGAGACCTGAAATTTGAAGCAAAAGTGATCTGATCCAACGGCCACGAACCGCCGAGATCCAAATCGTCAAGTTCCATAAACAGCAGACTCGACGGTTAGACGAGACAAACAAATCTCGTCTGAGTAGTAGTACGAATGTATCCGGAAGTTTCCCCGCACTTTCTTCGTTAGCTTCACGCCTTCTTCTTCTTCAACCTCTCAACACAGAAAGAGGAAGCATAATAAGAGGAAGAGGACAAGTTGGAAATATTTTAAAATTAAAAAAAAATATATATATATATATATACGAAGACATTTGATTCCACGCTGTACCATTTTACCCCAACCACTAGAATATCTTCCATTCATGCAAATTCTATATTTATATTTATTTGTGAGACACACACAAAAAAAAAAGAGCATCGCATTTTTTAGTATTTTTACTCAAATTTAAATGGAAGAACATTGGCCAAACCAATTATCTTATTTTATTTCTCCAATTTAAATGGAGTACTATTTATTGACTATTGTACAAGTTTCTAAAACTACACTATAGACTGTTTGACTAATAATCCATTCATTTCAAATACTAAGATGCACAATAAAAAAATTGCAATTGTTTATGACCGAGACGATTATATATTAAAGCTTTGTATCACATTTCATATTTTAATTTATCATGTTATAGTATATGTTTAGACGTTTCTTACATGTCCAGCACCAAGAAGTTGTCATATCACAGCAATTTTTTTAAGAGCCTAAAAGCTTTACAAAATATTAAATTAAGACGTAATTAGGCACTAAGTGCTTGTTGTGGGTGAGTAGAATAACAAGAACTCATATAATTAATTCGATAATAATAATGTTCCTAGCAAATAAGTATGATAAACAAAGCAATAAAACAAAAAGGCAAAGCAATGATAGTTAGAACTTAGAAGGAATCACATTCAGAAAATTGATTGTAAAAAGTGGTTCATTACTTAAGCCCTTTTTTGTAATTGACGATTAGTCAAAAATAATATTGTATTATTGTGTCCATGTAGTGGAGAGGAGAGTTTACTAGTAGATCTAATATATTTCTTTTTCCATTAAATCTAATTAATATAAGAAGAAGATATCGAATCGCGAGTTTTCTTTCCTCTTCTAATTATCAAATTACTTGTCAAACCCAAAAACAGAAGAATTGCTTTGTGTCCCAAGTTGATGAGTGTTTGGTAATGGACAATCCTTTGTCCTTGTCCTGTGTAACTTTGTCCTCCCTACCTTCTTTACATACTCAAAATTTGGCTAAACCAAACTGTAACTAACCGCAAACTAAAACCCAACCTATATCTCGAATGCCTAAGCCTAGTTTTAAACACCTCAAGATCGGGACATCATATTCAAAAAAAGAAAAATAACCAAAATGATCAGGAGTAAACACTGAAAAACATAATATAACGTATGATCGAAACTCATTTGCCAAATCCAATTAACCGAATCATTTCTTTCATAATACTGAGTCGCTCCAAATCAGATCATTACATGATAACAAAGTTTTGTAACCTGGAGATTTCCAGGAACAAGATGGAATAGACGAGCAATGAGAAAAGCGGATCTTACACGATTCGCTCCAGCTCTCTCGCATAACTTAGAGTCTGGTTGATGAGTTGCAGAGACGGAATCTCTTTGCACGGTGCAGTTTCTTTGGCTTTCTGGAACACAACATATCCGTCCTTCACTTCCCACTCGGGGTGCTCCTATAAGATTGAATAAAACCTAAACTGCGTCAAGGGTTCATGAAATACAGAAGATTCCAACAATTTGCACAAAGTATTGTTCTATTACCTCTTTGGCATAGGTTAAAAGCTCTTGATCAGAAGAGAACAGCAACATCTGCCGGGCATCACTGATAGATACATAATCATAAGCTTTCTCGCTGCATCCAGCTATTTCATCTCTGATAATTCAGATGTAACAATAGAAAGGGTGAGATAACTTGCGAGAGGCATGAGACTGAACTAAGTCAGACAAGTACGGACCCATTGGTGTTACCTTATGGTCTTTGCCAAAAGGTCCATGAAATAGACGTAAGTTACATCAGGCGCAGTCTGTCTAGCACTTAACACACGGTTATAGGCACCCTCCATGAACGACTGCTCGAGCTCTACCGCATGTTTGATGCAAGGATTCTCCAGTGTAGCTGACGAGAGTAACTCGAGTTCGGTGTGGAATTCAGCAATTCTGTTTTGTACAAGCAGCCTCAGAAGGTTCAGACCCAGGATTAGATTTTCCTGTGGAGATGGTGGAAGACGATTCCTGATGCCGAGAAAAGGAAGGAATGTTAGAAAGCAATAAAAACGTTGCATCCAAATTAAAAGGAGAGTGGGTTATTGCTTTACCTGGCATCCACATAGTACGGTTTCAACTGGAAGAAATCTCTCTCAAAAGCATCTTGATCTTCAGTTTTTACGCTCAGAACAACAGCGTGCTCATAAATGTCCCCTAAAATTTTCCAACTGTCAATCTCATAGAAGCTAATAATCCATAAGAACAGCAAACTACTAATTACTCAATCCAAAGCATACATGCTTCAGTTCAAGTCGTCTAGAGACCTATCCAGATAGACAGACAAACTAGAGAACATAAAAAAAAAACCAGACACAATCCCTCAGGTTTTGTGACCCTTAACAGGTATAATAAGCCATGTAGTCATGAGAAGAAACAAATTTGAACTACTCCATGCAATTGATGGGCAAAGCTAAATAATAAAAATTGACTTGCAATATAACTCATGCAGAGCCATTAAAAACTAACAGAAACTTACTTGCAAGAGTCAGCTCCTGCGCTGCATTTGGTGTATTCTCAAACAATGGTGGAAGACTTTTAAATTTGGTCAGAAGAACCTGAAGAACATAACAAAGAACGTCCCACAACAGAAATTCTAACCAAACAATCTCAATCTAAAACTTCGCATAACTTAGCTCGTCTAAAAGATCCTGAACACATTGATAATCTAAATGATATCTTTAATGAAGAAGTTCGCCTCGATTTGAACCCTCGCAACAAAAACCATCAATTTTCCCTCATCAAACAAAATAGGAAAGTGAAATCGAATCAAAGTAGGGTTCAAAGAGTACATACCTTAAGCTGAGACAACAGATCACTACATCTATTGTAATCCTTCCTCACAAACGCCGCCTTGAATCTCTCGAACTGCTGCGAAACTTCTGTGAGCTGCGGATCCATTGCTTTGAGCTTTCTTCTTTTCCGGAGACGATTCTTTCTTCCGGACTGGCTTGATTGCAAAGAAAGAGATATAGAGAGAGAGAGAAACAGTAACTTGTCTTTACTTTACAAAGTATAGGCCTTTAACGGGCCAAATCGATCTAAAAAGGCCCACGGTGTACATTAGCAATCTAACTAACGTGTACACACTGTGAAAAGCACCATCATCATCGTCATCTCTTATCCAATTATCTATCGCCTCTTTGCTTTCTCGAAGCTGCTGTGTTTCCTTGTAATAAGCTCTCATCTGATAACAATGGTGGCGCCTTCACTGTGTCTTCCGAATTCTCCGGTCTGCCCTCACTCTCTTCCTAATATATCGTCGCAGCCACTCCTCTCGTTCTCTCATTCCCTCAGGCCATTCATTCCCAAGTCGAAACCTATTGCCTCGCTACAGCAGCATAAGAGAGAGAATTCTGGATTTGTGGTGAAATCGCAGGCACTTGATTTTTCCGGCACATTTTTTGAAGGTGGATTCGGATCGGACGATGACCCGACTTCTCCTTCCGGGTCGGGCGTCTCAACTGCCCTTGAGGAAAAACCGGAACCTCAGTGCCCACCTGGACTCAGACAGTACGAAACAATGGCGGTACTGAGACCAGACATGTCTGAGGATGAGCGGCTTGGTCTTACCCAGAAATACGAAGAGGTAAAAAAAACACTTGGAAACCTAGAGAGAACGAGGTTTTGGGAATCAATGATTGTTTGATCAGTAGATTTTAATCGTATATGCATTTTTCAGAATCCAATGTGGAAACTTTCTTTGATAGTATATAGGTAAGAGATGATTGAAAGTTGCATCTTGTGTCTGTTCATGCACATTGATTACAAAGCAAAAATCTTCTAGAGAATGGTTACATGTAGAGTTGAGTATACGCAGTTAAACGTTTCTTCTCGAATATTTTGTAGCAATTCGGAGTTGAAGTTGTAATTAAAGGGTTTAGCTTTCTAGGAGCAATCTAATCCTTTTGTGGGCTGTGAATTATTCAAGTTCTAAACACTAGAATATATGCAGAAGATAGGAGCCCTAAGTGCAATTACTTTTAACATTCTACTCAATTCATGAAATATCCAGATGGTATGATGCTCGAAACGAGCCAATACACAGCTGTCGTTCGTGGGATATATATGGAGTCTTCAGGCTATATATTACATCACATGATTAATCAGATCACGGTTATGAAATGTGTGTGTTGGCTTTGATTACTGCATGTATACTATTACATGGTGTAGACTTCGAAAGATGTGACATATTGCTGGCTTTTTCTTGGCAGTTGCTTGTGGCTGGGGGTGGAATGTATGTGGAAGTTTTCAACAGAGGAGTGATTCCATTGGCTTACAGCATTAGGAAGAAGAACAAAGCCGGAGAAACTAACACTTACTTGGATGGAATCTACCTTCTCTTCACTTACTTCACCAAACCCGAATCGATAACTCCACTCGAGTCCGTTCTCACTGCGGATGACGACATTATCCGATCTTCTTCCTTCAAGATAAAGAAGAGGAAGTACAACTGAAGAGACCATGAACATTGTGTGTGTATGTGAAGAAAGTTAGATTCTTTTTAATTCTCTGTTTCTTTCGAACAAAAGTAAATCCATCTTTATTTGGTAATGTGTCTGTGTAACTTTTTTCTTTTGTGAAATGCTCTGTTTTCTTGTGTTACAGAGTGTGAGAAACTCTAATGCATAATTTGAGAAGCATGTATTATATATGCTTTTGTAAAAACAAATTTCTAAACTCTAAACCACCATAAAAACATAGTCATAAAATCGATTAGCTCACAAGTGGTTAAGCATTTTGCTATCCTCTTCAACACCAACTTTCACAATTTTGAGATATTCTACCTTCCTCAAGAAATGCCTCATCGGTTCAGCTCTCTCAAACTTCCTCTGTACCATGAAATCTGAAGCACCTTAATTCGACACATCGACAAAGAGCATACCATCATCTCCTTCTTCTTCATAGGGATGCAAGCGCACGCGTCTCCATATCTGCTAGTAACCTTGTGCACAAGACCCTGAAAGCACAATCATTTGACATGTATAACGGCAACAACAAAAGAAATTATGTGTTCCATTTTTGTGGGGTCAAAAGATCAATTTGATGATACCTTGATGATACTGCTAGCATTTAGATTGGCTCAAGCTGATCAAGAGAATTGGTATAATAAAGATCAAAACCGTAAATATATATATATACAAATGAAAGAGACCTTCCAAGCTAGCATTCGAATGATTCTCATGCGTGCTTGTTTAAAGATCCTAGCCTAGTTTTAAAATCACTATGTATAAGAAATAATCAAGCCTGTCACATAAAAATATATTATTATCTCGTGTTATGTGTTCATCTTTTAGTTAACAAAACAAACAGGACAACGAATCAATCCATTCTCATTACACTTGACACACCTTTCCCATCCTTCGCCCTTCGCCGCCACAACCGCCGCTGCAACCTTACAGCTACCTCCGCATTCCAAACAAGGCAACCACCTTGCTCCTCCACACCCTTCGCACGTCTGCCTCCCTTCCTCCCCTACTCTCTCCACACGAGCCCACCTCAACACTCTCCCTAACTTCCCGTTCTCGTTCATCGCCGTCACTTCCGCCGCTCCACCCAAATACCTCCCTTTCACAAACACTCTCGGCGGCGCCACCGTTGCTTCGTCTTGGAGAAGCTCCTTGAACTCGCTCAACACTCCGGCGTCTAAAGCCACGTCCCTCTCGTCCACCACCACTCCTTGTTGCTCCATGATCGCTCTCACACGCATGCAATCCTCGTACGTCCGACGCACTCCTTGCAACGACGTTGTGTACACGACCAATCTGTCGCCTCCTCCCGGAGGACACTTCTCCGGAAACTCCCTGAGTGGGTCCCAGTTCATCACCGGTTTCTTATTCCCTTCTTTCTCCCTCCGTTCTCTGTCTCTCAACACGAAAATGTTCTCCTTCACCGACCGAGACCCCGAGTGGGACTGTATCGACTCGCTCCGATCTGACTCTATCCGAGTGAAATGTGGTCTTAACTCGGACATGGACTCTGCTTTTTTAAGCTTGACCGTCGTAGTCGGGTTTTGCGCGGCCATTTGTGTTCTCGCCCTCGCTTCGAGCTCGTCCAGTGTGTGGAACGATGCGCTCTTGCGTGGAAGCCGTCGTGGAGGAGGAATAACGGAGACCACTTCCGTCGGATTAGCCTGGGCTGGTTTAAGGTGGGTTTCTAGAGATTTGCTGACCTCATCCCATGTTTTAGGAGCGTCAGAGTCATCATCGTCGACGGTGATTGGTAGGGCGGGGCGTGTGGGTTTTTGATCATCTTCTTGTTCGAATTTTAGCCATGGCTCTTCGATGGCGTTGATATTAAAGAGCGCGAAACTCGAGGGCGGTGGTTTGTAAACGTCGGCGAGGACGTTGGCTTTGACTTTCTTAGACGATGCACATCCCATTTGAATAATTAACGCTTTTTGAATGTGTTTGTGTACGTTATCTACCAGAAACATTATAATGAATTTTGTGTGGTCTTACACCTTTCTCTTATCTATAATATTTGTATTCTTCCTATAATAAATAATCTGAGAATTTCTACTATCGACCACAAAAAAAGTGTTTATGGGGTTTGAGTGTAAGCAACGTGGTCAGTCCATCACATTCTTGACAATTGTCTCTCCAGAAAACAAAATCATTAATGGAACATTGGAAAATAGACGAACAGAGGCCTAAAGCTTTTGATAGATGTACTTTACTTGAGTATCAATGAATAACCAGAGACATCTTCATCGTTGAACGAATAAATTTATCTAAGCAGCCGTGTCTTCCTTCTTCGTTTTCTTCTTCTTCTTCTTCTTAGTTGATTTCTCGACTCCTCCTTCGACGTCTTGTACAATCTGAGTATGATGCTTTCCCATCTCACTCTCGATCGTTCTTATCGCCTTCTCAACGAAACTCTCCACGGCTTCTCTCACGACGAGCTTGTACGGATCTCGCGAAAGATCGAGATCCAACTCCGAGGATGCTTCTTCTCGCGCCTTAACCTCTGTAATCTGATACAAACTTGATCGTTTCAAGATCTTATTCACCGTTTCCTTTATCTTCTTCTTGAGATCCTTATCGATCACCACTACTTCTCTCGCCTCTTCCTCCATTGATTTTTTATTTGACGCCGTTTTTGCTTCGAGACGCCTATCTTCGTATCAGGGTTTTTGGAGACCCTCTCATTATTTTAATGGGCCGACAATTTTATAGATGGACCGAACATATGTTAAGCCCAACTGTTTTGTTTCTTTTTTTGGTTCTATGATTTTAAGTCTTAATAGGCATAAATTAAATACTGCAGATACCATTCACCTATTTATATTAGGTGTTGGGCCATTTGGTTCCGCTTAGTTCGTTATTTAGGTTTTCGGATATAGAAATGTAAAAATTGTTCCATTATTAAAACTAGAATTTAAATTTATCATTATACTATACAATGTTAAACTATTATATTAAGTTAGAAAAATATATGATCTTTGAATAAAATGTGTGTGAAGATAAGAAAAATGATATAATCTGCGTAAACCATTGGGCCATTTTTTTAAGTTACAAGAACTTGGGCCTACTTCAAAAGACACATGGCGGAATGAACAACGGCTCAGCGTCGGGGCCCACAGATAGTGTATGAATTTTAGTTTCTCGAGTTTTTTGTTGTTTTGGTTGTGTTCATGTACCAATAAAATTATATTAACAAAATCATTTACTAATACATTATGTCAGCTCATATCATTTATTTTATTGTCAGATAAAAGCGACCGGCCATACTGGACGTTTTTTTCAACAACTCAAATTCACATTAAAGCCTAAGTGCTATATTTGATATGAAAAAAGAAAAATAAATTGAAATTAAGTTAAAGGTTAGATGCATTATGCATCGGATCTTTTCGGAATAAACGTCAAATCTTTAGTGTTTCATGTTATCATCTCATGACACTCTTTCCTTTGGACCTCAGAAGAATAAATATTAATTAACAACAAATATTAATTACCAAATTATCATGTCATTACAATTTTGTTAATATATACTATTGTTATTATTGTATTAAATAAGTCAAATAAAAGAGCCTTGTCATGAGTTACACAGACACAAGGAGATGATTCTACGAACCTGCATATTTCATTATTTTTCAATATATCTGCTTTATTAAAATATATATATATATATAGATAATGATAGTTTAGGCTTTTGAGATATGATGATTATTTTATTTGTTAAATGGAAAGAGGACCCATCCATGTGCAAACGGCAATAATCACGGTTTCCGAAAAGTTTAAAAATGTTCCAGTCATTACTTTAATTAATGTTTAGGTTCGTCTAATGAATCTCTAAATAAAATAATCATCACTTTAATTAATGTTTAGTTTTTTTTTTCTCACAAGAGAATCCCACGTGGCAAGATTTCATTGCATGAATGACTCACAATGCCGTCGTTTGCCGGCAAGCTAAAAGCCACGTTGATGTTTCCGTTAGTTTGGTGACGGTGAGATCAACACGTTACTACTCCGTCAGGGGTAAGAAGAAACATATTAACTCCGTGGAACAAACGGGCGTTAATTTACAAAATCCGGAAAAGACGAAGGAGCGCGTCTATTTAAAGTAAGAGCTGCTTCTATCAAAAGAATCTTCCCCTTCTTTGGTAGGATCATCAGAGAGAAATGATCTCCGACGAACAAGTTTAAATGCCCATCTTTCCTCAAATTTTCCTTATTTTCGATTTCATCCCCATTTTTCCGAACTTCATTTTCTTCTTAGTTCAATCTTGGAATTTCAAGGCTTGATTGTTGGCGTTTAAGAGGAGATTGATGAATCTATAGGTTTCGGGAGGGTGTTGTTTTAGTTGGTGTTGGTGGGTAGGGTTTGGATCTTCCGATTGATTTCATGGAGGGGTGTCTCTTATTGATACCCGTACGAGAAGATCTATGTTGTTCGGTTGTTTAGATTGGGATTAGAGCTAGTTTTTTTTTTTTTTTTTTAATAGGAAATGTCTGTTGCTGACGTTGCTTTGAGCCCGATTCATAGAGGATCGGGGTTTTCCTTTGGTCACGAACAATCGCACTTCTCCGTCAAATCTGTTTTGGTGTTCCTTAGTGTTTCTGGTTCTACCATGCCTATGCTCATCTTGGAGTCTGATTCTATAGCCGAGGTGAAACTTAGGATCCAGACGTGTAATGGGTTTCGGGTAAGAAGACAGAAACTGGTTTTCCATGGTCGAGAGCTCGCCAGGAACGCCTCGCGTGCCAAGGACTATGGCGTGACCGGTGGTAGTGTGTTGCATTTGGTGCTTAAGCTCTATGATCCTCTCCTTGTCACTGTCATAACCACTTGCGGTAAAGTCTTTGACTTTCATGTGGATCGCCGTAGGAATGTTGGGTATCTGAAGAAACGGATCTCCAGAGAAGGAAAAGGGTTTCCTGATGTTGATGATCAAGAGATCTTGTTTAGAGGGGAGAAGCTTGATGACAACAGAATTATAGATGGGATTTGCAAAGATGGAAACTCTGTAATCCATTTGCTGGTTAAGAAATCGGTGAAAGAAGCTTTTAATCTCCCTGCTCTTGTTGAAGTCAAGGCGAAAAGAGAAGATGCTGCTTCTATTGCTAAGGACTTCTTGTTAGAACCCGTTGTTCTCAATCCCGCTGTGAAATTACCTAAGGCTCTCGAGGATATGATTGATCGCACGGTTGATGGGTTAGACAAAGGCAATCCACCAGTTAGATCAGC
Organism: Streptanthus diversifolius; assembly: GCA_039880935.1. Classification (NCBI taxonomy): domain Eukaryota; kingdom Viridiplantae; phylum Streptophyta; class Magnoliopsida; order Brassicales; family Brassicaceae; genus Streptanthus; species Streptanthus diversifolius. The sequence continues at coordinate 121,468 of JAXGFM010000007.1, forward strand.
TGAAGGAACGGGAGGGACATACTTGATGCAAGATTCTTCAGGCCTCAACTACGTGTCTGTCTTCAAGCCCATGGATGAGGAACCGATGGCCGTGAACAATCAGCAGCTTCCTGTGTCATCAGATGGTCAGGGTTTGAAGAGAGGAACTAAAGTAGGAGAAGGGGCAACTAGAGAAGTTGCAGCTTACTTATTAGATCATCCAAAAAGCGGACCGAGATCTTTGTCTAAAGAAGTTATGGGTTTCGCTGGTGTGCCACCAACCGCTATGGTCAGAAGCTTTCACAAAGTGTATAATTACCCAAATGGGGTCAGTAGTTCTACTACAAAAGATGCCAAAGTTGGTTCTTTGCAAATGTTCATGAAGAACGATGGAAGCTGCGAAGACATTGGGCCCGGAGCTTTTCCTGTGGAAGAAGTGCATAAGATAAGCGTCTTTGACATAAGAATGGCAAACGCAGATCGACATGCCGGAAACATATTGACCGGGAAAGGCGCAGACGGCAAAACTGTTCTAATCCCCATCGATCATGGCTATTGCTTGCCCGAGAATGTAAGTTATCTTTATAATTCGTTCAATATTTTTGACCTTGCAAAATACTTTTAGAAGTGAAAATAAGTTATTGAAATGGGTATGCAGTTTGAAGATTGCACATTCGAGTGGCTTTACTGGCCGCAAGCAAAAGTCCCGTTTTCTGCTGACACTCTCAACTACATAAACTCGCTAGACGCTGAACAAGACATTGCGCTTCTGCAACTCAACGGTTGGGACGTCCCTGAAGCTGTCTCACGCACGCTACGTATCTCCACGATGCTTCTTAAGAAAGGCGTTGAGAGAAACCTAACACCGTATCAAATTGGAAGCATAATGTGCAGAGAAACAGTGAACAAAGACTCTGCAATTGAAGAGATAGTGAGAGAAGCTCATAACTCGGTGTTACCTGCGTCGAGCGAGGCTACGTTTCTTGAAGCTGTCTCTATGGCTATGGATCGTCATCTGAACAAGCTACTAAGTAAACTTTCTAAGTAAATAATAAAGATTGGTTTTCCTGTATGTATCTATGTATTAATGTATGTTTATGGTTGAAAAAACGTTGATAGGCTCTTCTTGGATAAATTTTTTCTTCCATGAAAGAAGCCTTTAAGTTTTTGTGTTTGTTCCCCAAAACCTTAATAAATAAAACGTTGTGGATCCTGTCTCTTTTTAAGTAATGTTAGTGTAAAGCTTGTTTAAAAACTGTTTGTTGAAGTATTGTCTACTTAGTTTTGTCAAATTTTCAAAAGCTAATTTAACTTTGTTTAGTTTCAACTAAATTTTATAAGTTTTTTTAGTTATACAAAACATATTTTAATTGTTATTTCAAATATTATAAAGATTAAGAAACATAATATTTAAAATACTTAAATTAATATTCAGAACTAGACATAAACATATCCAAAAACATAAGCAGTATTTTATAATAACATAAACAATACAAAAATTATCTCACAATTATCTTACAATTTAAAAATATCAAACAAACAAGAGTTTTTTTTGTAATCAAAGCCAATAATTAAATGTTGAGATTTCTTAAGAAAATTATGAACATGGGTGATAAATCAAAATTAAATTCTATATATATAAATAATTATATTTAAATTACTAATTCTAAAAATACTATAAATAACATTTTTTAAAAATATATAATTTCATAACTTTTTATAATTTTTTCTTTTTCAATTTTTAATAATTTGTTATAAATAATATATTTTTCAATCTACAGTCCGTTTAATTTTCATTTTTTACTTTTTTAAATTTTAATAAACTTTTATAAATACTTAATTTTATATAAATAATTTTTAATCAATTAAACGGGTGGTATATTTATATTTTATCAAAAACCCATTAATAAACGGACGTAAATAGATTCACCCATTTACAATTTTTCATTTAATGCTATCCGTTAAAGCTCAGCCAATTTATTAAACAGGTTTTATACTCATTTTAACATCTTTGATTATTCATTAAAGATGCATGAGCTATTTGTCAAAACATATAGCCAAATCAAACAAAAGGAAATGCCAAAATGGAACTAAATCAAAGTGGAAAAACTACATAAACTTTTGTAGTTTGGAAAGCGTCAATGCAAGTCTTTTACTAGTGGCACATAATGGGCTCTCTCTCTGTCTCGCTTATTATCTATGGGCCTGGACGGAAGTGGGGACCCAGTAACTAGCATTAGGGGCAGTTCAGTCATTTTACGCAAGTTGGATTCAACTGAAGTAAGATAATACAATTGAGTGCAGTTTGGCAGTAAGCTGATTCAGACAAGTGTAATTTTGTATCCTCCTTTAAATTTGTTTCTTAAACAAAGCTTCGAATGAATGAAAGAGCAAATCTCACTGAAAATGGACTTTAGACCGTCTCTCACCTTAGACATTTGAAAATACAGACAAAAAAAACATTCTTGAAAATATGTGAATGAAGGCTTAATGTGTGTCCTTTTGTTCTGTAGTATGTCCTTAAGGCATCGTAATATTATTAAAAAGTCTTTATCGCTTTTACTTATTCACACTGCATAATAATAACAAATCCCATTCATTACTCTGTCGCAGTCTCACTATCACTCTCTTGCTTCAACGCCGCTATCCTCTGTCTCCAAACACTCTCCGATCCCCGGCTATGGCAAAGCCTCACGGTGGTGGTCGTCGTCCTTCAAACCGTACCAATCTAGCTTCGTGTGCCGTTGCCACTGTCTTCTTGCTCTTCTTATTCGCCGTACTCCTTATCGTTTACTTCACCGTTTTCAAACCAAAAGACCCCAAGATCTCCGTTAACGCCGTCCAACTTCCGTCATTCGCCGTCTCCAACAACACCGCTAACTTCACCTTCTCTCAGTACGTCGCCGTTAGAAACCCTAACCGCGCTGTTTTCTCTCATTACGACAGCTCCATTCAGCTCCTTTATTCGGGCAATCAAGTCGGATTTATGTTTATACCCGCCGGTAAAATTGACTCCGGGAGGACTCAATACATGGCCGCCACTTTCACCGTCCAATCTTTTCCCATTTCTCCTCCTTCCTCCTCTGCCATAGCCACCGTCTTCGCCGCCGTGGTTCCAGATTCTCCTGTTATGCCCGGTTCTCCGGATTCTCCAAGTATACCAGATTCACCGGATTTTCCAGGAGATCCAGACACGCCGGATTTTCCAGGGAATCCGGGTCCTCCGAGTTTTCCGAGAAACCCAGGTTCTCCGGAATTTCCCAAAAACCCAGGATCTCCGATTGTGCCGAGAAATCCAGGCCCCCCGGTTTTTCAAGGGAATCCCGGGACGGGTTATCCGCGAAATATGGGTCCACCGGGTTTTCCAGGGATCGGAGCTCCTCCGGTGGGATTCAGCAGTGGAGGGACGGGGCCAACGCTCGGGGACGGATATGCGAATCCGGGTTTCGGGTATGCGAGTCGGGTCGGGCCAACGATGGAGATAGAGTCGAAGATGGAGTTAGCGGGTCGGGTCAAAGTATTGCACGTATTTACGCATCACGTGGTTGCTAAATCGGATTGTCGGGTCACCGTCTCTATAGCCGATGGTTCCGTCTTGGGCTTTCATTGCTAATTCCTTATTATTATTGCTTTTTTTATCCTACATCAACTAGAATAGAATTTCACTTAGAATATTTTATTAGGGTGATAATAGAAGTGTCAGAGTTAACAACTTATGTATTGAAACTGCGTCACTTGCTCTTATCACCAAAGTGCTACCGGTGAAATTTGAAATCCAAATTGTCAAATACCACTCCCATTTACCAGAGGTAACAACTTAGGTATTGAAACTGCGTCACTTGCTCCTATCACCAAAGTGTTATCGGTGAAATTTGAAATCCAAATTGTCAAATGTTACTTTCATTTATCACCAGATCACGACCACTTTCACTATTATTATTATTAATATTATTACCGTCTCTATTAGAAAAAAAAAAGCAAAAATGGAGATTATTATTATTACTATTATCTCTATTTTTGATTTTTTTTTTTTAATTTAGTTTTTTACCCTTTTATTCACTAATTTGTTTTCAGCTCCTTAGAGGAATTAATTAGAAATTGTAAAAACGTTAAATTTCCCATTAAAAAGAGTAGGTTTATGGTATTACTATTATTGTTCTTTAATGCAAAAATGGTCACGCTTTGATCTCCGTGTAATGAGGACCAAAAAGATGGGTTTCCTGAGAACATGGCTGGATTTTTTTGTTTATTTATATTATGTTAAGAGTAGGTATATGGTATGGTATCTACGTAACATTGAAGATCTGTATTCCATTTTCGATAATGAATTATATGTTCAAGTGAATTGCATCTAAGAGTGTTAGTGTTCATAAAGCAAGAGAATATATCAAAAACGAAGTAACTAACTTTTGTAATGATTTTGTGTTATGTAATCTCAACAAGTCAAAGAAAAGAAGAAAAAAGTTAATTGAACAGTGAAGTGCCATCATTGGAGAGCTCCCACTATCCTTGAGATTTGTGTAATTTTCTTCGAAATATCTTTTTTTTTCCTTTTTCTCTTTAAATTTTCTTCACTACAATCGTTTCAAGAGCTTACACAAAGTTATTCAAATTAAAAAAAGACAATTTGTGGGCCTCATTTAGTCACTGTCCTTTCTTGATAGGTTTAAAAGAAAATGATATTACAAAACAAACTCTTGCAAACGAAACTAATAAAGATACTGAACTCAGTTTCTATTTAATACAAATATATTCCTCATAGATAACACAAAAACAAATCATTTTCTAAGAAGGATGATACAAATCCAATAAACAAAAGAATCCACTTAAGTTAAGCCTATGCGTGTATATGTAAATATAAATTACAAAAGGATAAAGCAAATATATGAATATAGAAGTAAGTAGCTTTACTCACTGTGTTTTTGGCTTCAAAGCTTAAACCTGAGTGTGAATATGAATATGAATCTGAATATGAACCTGAGAGGTGTAACATATAAGGACCAAGACAAAGAATGGAATGTGTTGGATTTAGCTTTTTTCTGTTACGTTGTGTCTGGTGAAGAACCATAACCGAAAGGATTGTTGCTTGCCCAGTTCCATTGGTCCCTACACATCTCTTCGATTCCATAGTTTGCCCTATCCAAACATTTTGTGTTCTTCTCTCTCAGAGACTTTGCAAAATAAAAAGGTCACTTGACACATAATAAAAGAAACATTCTCAGGTCCTTTACTTACTTCCAGTTTAGTTCACGCTCAGCTTTTTCGGTTGATGCGTAGACCGTCTCTGCATCACCTGGTCTCCTTCCAACCTTCACTAGTGGGATTGTCTGTACACATGATTTCAGACTATTTAGTCGATGTGATGTAAAAGCGCAAGCACATACACTCTAATGTTTTTGTGTGCTTAGAGAGAGAGGAGAGAAGTGATGTTACCGTTCCCGAAGCTTTTTCAAATGCATCAACCATCTCCAACACCGTTGTTCCTTTTCCGGTTCCTAGGTTATATACCTCGCAACCTAGCACAAGAGCCAAGTCAAACCAGTGAGTATATACGAATTGGTCAAGACAGTGAGCTACTTCGAAAAATCTTACCTATTTCAGAATCTTCTAGCTTTTGAAGCGCAGATATATGACCATTTGCTAGATCAACAACATGAATATAGTCTCGTACCTGAAGTAAAAAAAACCACCGTTAAGACCAATCCGACTCATCACGAGAAATCAAAGGAAGAATATTACATCAAAAAGTATCCGTCAAACTGAAGATGACGGTTGAGTAAGGGAGTTAATTCTCATGTTATTACTCATTATCGAAGCAAAGACAGGCCAACCTAACAAAAACGATTATAAAACTTAGTATGTATAGCGACGACCCAACTCCATCTAGTGCCATTATACCTAGGATTTAGAGCAAACAATTTCTTGGATTCTCAATCAATGGACAAAAGTTCAAGATTTAATGATCCATGTGGAAGAGCCGTAGGAAGAAGGTCTATGTGAGAGTAATGCAGGGATTTAGAGGACAGTAAAAATGAAGAATCCTTGTATAAGGTGTGAAGATCTTACACCGGTGCCATCTTTAGTGGTATAGTCGGTTCCATAAATTTTTAGGTTAGGCAGCCTCCCAACAACGACTTGCTGGACATAAGGCATGAGATTATTTGGAGTTCCACATGGATCCTCTCCAATGCGACCGCTAGGGTGAGCTCCCACAGGGTTAAAGTACCTCAGCATTATGATTCTCCATTCAGGATCACCATGTTGTACATCACGGCATATGTCCTCAATGAACAGCTAAAAGAAAAGCCAGAGATACGTTTCAAGATAAATACCAATTAAATCTACAAAATAAAAGCTTTCACTTCCGCATCGAAAACTACCGAGTACCTTTGTTCTTCCATAAGGACTCATTCCAGACAGGAGAGACTCTTCTGTACAAGGAACCTCCTTTGGCCAGCCATACACAGTAGCCGACGACGAAAATACAAGCTAATACATATCAATGAGAGAAAGTTAAATACATGGTTCACATATATATATATATATATATATGTATATATATCAAGAATAACCCAACTCCACACTGCAGAACAAAAGGACATACTTTTTTACATCCGTGTGCAGCCATTACTTCCAAAAGTGTAATAGTCCCAATCAAGTTATTGTTATAATACAGAAGCGGTTTCGCCACGCTCTCCCCGACTGCTTTCAATCCAGCAAAATGAATTACTGCATCAAACCTACGTTACAGATACAAAGAGCGATGAATTACATTTTCCGGAGGATTTAAGGATGAATCATTTTCTTTAGATCAGATCTTAGCACGTCCATGACCCAAATTCTGTGTTATAAGATTCTCTCTTTCTGAACTTTTCCGATCAATAGCTGGTTTCTTATAAATTCTACTAGAAAACAAAATAAAACTAAGGATTCATGAGAATACAGACTTGATTGCCTGGAAATGCGTAAGTCGGGATTAAGAAAGCAAAAGAGGCTACAAGAACTCACTTCGATTCGGCGAAAACCCTCTCAAGCGCGGGTTTATTGCAAAGGTCCACCTGCAGAGGAAAGAGATGCATTAGCCATCTGACATTGCAAAATTTCTCAGATCACCAATAACCCCGTACACAATTCGATCCATCAATCGATTAAATCTACAATCAATCACAAGATTTAATTGACACAACTCCCAAAACGGAATCAAGCACTGTAAGCAAATCAAGCTACGAAATAAACTCTCAGTTCAGGTCATGAACACCGAAATTCTCGGAACACAATCATCAAACGGATTGAAAGGTAGAAACGCAAGAGCCGAGTAGAGGTAGAAACGGACAAACCTGATGGAATGTGAGATTTTCTCCATGATCTCCGGCGAGCTCCTTGACGCGTTGGATCGAAACGAGAGAGGAATTGTCGAGGTTGTCAATAACGACGGCGGTGTAGCCGCGGAGAAGAAGCTGAAGCACAGCGTGACTCCCGATGTAGCCAGCACCGCCGGTCACCAGAATATTCTTCACCATCGAGCTCCAAGAGGCGATGAAGAGAGAGAGAGAGAGAGAGAGAGAGAGAGAGAGAATCAAAAGAGAAGCTTCTCTGGAAATAACAAACTTTTGTTTCTGAATAAAAAGAGGAGTGGAGAAGATAGGACACGTGGCTTTTTCATTTTCCCTTCTTATAGGAAAAAAATTAATGAATGTCACATTCTCTGTAGAAAGTCGCTTTGCGTGCTTAACCAGGGTTTGCATTAATAAAAGAGACAATAAACAAATCCCTACGCATTTACAAAGAATAATTTATACTATTCAAATATAAAAAAAAATCGGTGATTATTTATTTTTTTTTTTTGATTATTAAACTCTTATTTAGTAGTATTACATAACAAACAATCTATAATTAGCTCAGAGAAATTAACTTTTAGCGATGCTCCAGAAGTTTTGACTTGTATCACCAGATGATCAACAATAATATCACATTTTTTCAGTGAAAATATTCCAATGCAGCTCTGGAGAAAGAAAAAGATTCTTAAAAAGGAAATTATAAACTTGTAACTAAAGTGTAAATTGCCAGAACATTCGTCCACAGTTCCATATCATTGACGAATTTACGTTGCAGTTTTGACAGCAGATATTATTAATGTCATACATATGCCGCCGAAAGATAATTGCTTTCAATGATGATGAGGTATGATGTGATGATGATGATGTATGAAGATGATCATGATGGTGATGATGATTTACTCACCGGGTTTTAAGGTTGAGAGCTGAGAAGTCTCTCGGCCTCATCGTTTGCTTCCGCCTGTAATTTCCATTTCTGCATCTCAAACAATAAAGACCATAGTAACATTAACTACAAAGTAAATTATGCTAGTTTTGTCCAAATTCCAAAATGGAACTGGAAATTGCAGTAAATATATATGTAAGTTGAGTTTATAACTTTATACCTCTTCAAGGTTTTCGAGCTCCATGATCTGCTCTATCTATTGAGCAATGTTTTCCTGTGAAACAATGGATTGTTTACTTAAGTCTCAGATTCCATCATATTAAGGATTCATAGGTGACGGTTAGAAATAACTCACAGTATTGTTCACTGCCTCGGCTGCAAGAACATCGGTGTCCATTTCCACCTCGATCTCAATCATTGAAGATATCTAAAGACAAGTCAATCGAAAATGAAAACAATTCTTTTAGTCAAGAGTTAAAAACCAGAACATGAACTACGATTTAAGTTCTAAAAAGGTGTTGTTTCGTTTCTTACTCTAGCATAGCTATCGATCAGCTCAATCCTTCCTTTGATGGAATTTTCCAGATTTTCTCGTACCTTCTTCACTCTTGTTCTTCGAGTACTAAATTCGAATATGATACACACATATTATGCTAAATATGTTTTTTTGTTAACACTTCCCACATGATGAGGTTAGAATGATCTGAGGGTCAAGCTGGCTCTCCCACGGCTAAAATTTTTTTTCGAGCTGGCACATTCGAGCCAACATCCACACCTGAATAGACACAACGAAGTTTCAGATGTGTCTTTGACTATGTATTGTGGGTTTCAAAAGGTATGTATAAATGAGACTTAGTACCTCTTTCTCAACTGCTTCTTTCAGATCTCCAATGCGACGCTGAAGCACATCATACTGAAATACCGATCACATCCACTGTCCGTTCAGGGAGCTAAAACCGTGTAAGGGATTATCAATATTCATACCAAAGACACTGACACATGTTCCATAGTGCATTTAACGTGATAGCGAGTAGTTATGTCCTTGCTGCGTTCGTCAGATGTAGCTCCTTAGAAAAAGTGAATATCTCAGCATCAACACCACACACATCTCAATCTTTTTCAGGTCAAATTACCAAACACAACCCGCTCTCTAGAACCAACATAAGCTGCGTCACATTCTTCCTAGAGCTATGTAACAAAGAAGAAAAACATATAGAAGAGAACTAACGCGAGCTCTTCTGATTCTATGCTGGTTATGTCACCAGAGAAAAGCTCGTACTGGTAACGGCAAGTAGCGCAGGAAACAATCTAGAAACATACTCAGCAAATCATCAATTCTTGAAAAAAGGTACGATCGATGGGATCATCATTACCTGAGCTCCATGCAGGGGTTGTGCAACAGCAATGGCAATCAAACAGCTCGGACATCTCACAATTTGACCAATGGGAACCTATATCAAAAGCAATGTATTGGATTGAATAAGCACAAAAGAGAAGTTGGATATTCTTGCTTACTGTACCTCCTCAGCTGGGGAGGTTCCCACACGGCAAATATCTCTTAGAGAAACCCTCAAGGAAGCAGCAAGACCATTAACCAACATTGTGTACACCTCAACATCAGGCCTTGACCATCTCCATCGATCAATTGAGATGACAGAACCTAAATCGAAACTCGATCGCATGGCGTAGAAAATCGACAAAGCAAGCTCAACATTTCCGCTGCTGACAGCAGCGGAGATAACCGAACGGAAATCTTCAATTTCAACGATGCCGCCGAGATTGGGCTCGAATCGATCAGAAATCATCTCGAGCGCTTCATCCGCGTCTCTTACGGCGGATACGCTGCCCAGAAGCTCGTCGTCGAAAAGAGACGACGAAGGCGTTTCCGAAACATCGGCAGCGGCGCCGAACCTCTCTCTTCTCCGGTCGACATATGATGAGTAAAGAATAGGACGTCGACGACCGATATACGCCAGTTTGTTCCCGTGAATGAAGAAGATAGAGCGTAGAAGAGAATGAGTCTCGTGGAGGTTAGGTAAGCGATAGATTCCGGTGAATACGGAGGAAACTACACGAAGGCTCATTGTTTTAATCGGAAGTTAAAAGGAAGAGAACGTCACCGGCGAAGTAGACGGAGGAGCATCGGCGGTTCTCTGCTACCCTTAGATGAGAAACGAGAGGAATACTACCAACGGTCTCAAATAAATTTTTTTTTTTAATATTTATTTCTTAGATTGATCCTGAGCCGTCGATTCCTCGAGAAAGGTGAAACAATTAAGCGTGAATCCGACGGTTGAGCATGAGGAGGGAGATGCTTTATTAGTTCAGAAATTAATTAATCAAAAACATAATGGAGGTGCGGGGAATCGAACCCCGTGCCTCTCGCATGCGAAGCGAGCGCTCTACCATATGAGCTACACCCCCAATTGTCTTTTTGTATCCAAAATAGTGATAAAGTAACCAATGATAGAATAATATATTTCCTTGATAGATCAAAAATATATAATAATATAAGGTAGGAGGTCGACGTCGAAACTAGTCTAACAAAAAAATTGTCAAATAATTTCCGATCACCGTGATTTAACACAATGTTTTAGATCCGGATGATCATCGTAATCATACTCACCACAGTCATCACTATCATCAGCTTATTTTTATATTAGCATCTCCTCATTTATATTGTGATATAATTCAGATCTTTGTGTAACCCACAACACAATATTTCTTCTGTTTTATCAGCTATTTAGTAAACTTACTGATTGGTAAAATAGATTCATTACACCAAGTTTTTGTTTTGCTTTTTCATATTAATTAATATCAATAAATTTAAAATTCTAGTTATTTATGGAAAACAATAAGAATATGTCATAATATGATAAATTAAATACATTTGAATTGAGGAAAAGATTCAGAGTAACTAACCACTAAAATTCAACTTTTTGTATAGATAAAAATACAATTTGAGAAAATGACATTTTATTAATTGTTTTATCAGAACAAGTTTATTTTGACTTTGCTGATTTTATAGTAATTACTAATTAGTGTCACTAAATTTTAAAATATATCTACAGAATATTTAATACAAAGTGATAGCCATATGACATTTCATTAAGGATTATTGTTGAGTTTTACAACTTACCAGAAAATGATAAAACACAAAAAGACAAAGGTAAAGTATAGAAATGTTTTTTAAACTACAAGGAATGAAAAAAACAATCCTTGCAAAATCTCAGAAGACCTAGAGAAGGAATATGTCACAAAACACTATCTTTTTGTCTTCCTCTCTTTCACTATATATATTTATATAAAATTTTAAAGGGATTGAACTTGGAGTAGAAATAGGATGAGCACTTTCACTCTTCTTTAAATTTTCCGAAGAGTCTTTCACTGTCTCTTCACACCTTTCTTCCACCCTTCTTCAACCCTTTTATATTCACCCGAAAAAGCTAAATGAAGATAAAAAGACCAAACCTTTTAACGTTATTGATGAACCAGAGGGAAAACCCAACACTTTTGTCTTCTTTTCACGACCTATACACACTGTGATTCCTTTTGTTCATTTGAAGTTGTTGTCTGTCAAGCCAACGTGTAGCTTGAAACCGCGACATTTGCGGGCGATGTTGAGTGAATGTAAACGAACTCTAGGGATTTTCCGGATTGCAATGAGTGCATCCACGAAGGTAAACCGAATGAGTTTCCTGATCTTGAGAGTCCCCAGATTGGTCCGTAGAGATTCTTGATCGAAAGGTTAAGACTTTTCAGAGCTCTTGGTGATTTGTTAATTACAGTTGTTGAGTATCTGTAGTAAGTCCTTCCCTTTGAGACCCATGAACCTGTCATCTTCTGAACTATAGCCACTGGACCAGAAGCTGCACAAGTAATCAACACAGTTAAGTCTCTGTTCTATAGACACTCATAGTTTCACATGTACACAAAAGAACACAATAGCATACCTCGGACCGGGGAGCTCACTCTCGGTTTACTAATAGGCATTGGTCTTCGGACTACAGGATCAGTAACCACTGCAGGGAGATAACAAAAAAAAAAAAACTACTTGAGTACCAAAGTTCTTCTTGGGGATATATAGGAATGTTCTGAATCTCAGACACAAACCTGGAAGAAGCTGGCTATAACCGGAATGACCACTGCTGAGACGAGCAAGAACACCAAGAAGTGGTGCATTGTTGTAAGTAGCAGGTTCAGTCTGCTCATAGTTATCTCTCCTATCAGCGAAATTGTCGTAAGCATCAGGACCGCCGACAATAGCACCAGTGAGGAGGTTCGGATCACTGCCTTTACGGCTGAACCACGTGGCATAACCACCTCGGCAAGTGACAAATGTGCGGTCAACCTTGTAAGAGACGATGGAGGAGCCTCGGTGGTGAACTCTCTGAGGGAAATTGTTACCGTAGCCAACCATATAGCTAGTAGCTCTTGGGTTATCTCCAAGAATATAATCCACCTGAAAAGAAGAATAAATATATCATGAAACTGTTGAAGTTAGATTATAACTTATCTTCAAATTCAAACGCGGCTTCACATCGATCCTTTACCTGAGATTTAGCAAAGGAAAGAAGCTGCGAAGGAGCGACATTTCCAGCAGAGCATCTCAAGTTGCTTCGGGAGGAAGTTAGGTAATCAGAGTAAACCGTGGTCAAGAAGGAAGCACTAGTGACAAACTGCATGTTGTTCCAACGTTGTCTGAAAATCAAACCACCTGGTGTCTTCTGAATGTTCCTCGAGCCTTTACCCAACAACGAACACATAAAGAAATCAGCTTTCTGTTGAAACTTCTGAAACACAGGCGTGTGACGTCCTGCTTTGCCTTGCATCAAGAACTGTCCACAAAGGATATAAACCGGTTTAGAATCAAACCAAGATTATTAAGCGGTGAAGACAAAATTCAAAATTGGTCTGTACTACAAACCTTGGCGACAAGGGTTTGAACACCAGCGTACTTAACGTCCCAACCAAACTCGGTCATGGACCAACCGGTTCCACCCATGGATTCACCGTTACGACCCAAGTAGTCCAAGTAGAACTGGTTGTTGGAAGCTTGGTATAGCCACGCAGCTGCCCAAAGTAACTCATCCTGATCATTGAAATTAAAGGTTAGTCTCAAATATTAAACAAACAGCTAAAACCATTAATCTCAGATGCTAATTGTTCGTATCTTACATTGTAACCACTGACGGATTGGTAGTATTTCTGAGCAACGGTGATACTGCTGTCGTATTTTCCTCTGTATTTGTCGGCGAAATCAAACAGCTGAAATAAAAATAGAAATTGCATTAAATTAGGATGGCGATAACCGTAATAAATCATAGAAAATTAGGATGGCGAGTGGCGGATTCGTGATATTGTTGAAGAATAAATGTTAAATTGGGAAAGGTCGTTACACAGTATGGGGCACCGACAGCCCAAGGCACGTGCGAAGTGTTTTTTTTTTGTTTTTTTGGGGTACGGTCACAACACAAAAAAGCCCGTCAAGGACCGAGAACGACGTCGTTCCAAACCCTGTAAAAGGGATCTATCCTTTGCGGGGTCCACTTACGGGATCGGTGACACGGTACCATTTATATTGTTAAAAGTAGTAGTAGTAGTAGTATTTTTAGTTTCTAGTAGTAAACTACTGAGTTTAAATTAAATTATACACTCTTCAGAGTACAAATATCAAATTTTGTTAAACTCCTGGTGATTGGTTACTGATATAAGTTTGCAATTAGAATGAAAACTAAATTAATTTTCATCGCTGATAAAACGCCTAACGTGCGCTGTAAATGACTTTTAAGTGACTTTCTAGTTTCTACTACTATTGTGCAATAATAGCGTGTCAGCAACTTCCCAGCGTAACTGCCGGTAGATTAATATCAAATTCCTACTACAATTTATGCTAAAAAAAAAAACCGAAAAGAGATGAAAGGTTACCTGATAAGCGTGAGTGAGTAGTAGCCTAGAGTAAGCAGGGTTAGATCGGCGGAAGACGATTGAAGCGGCCGCCATAGCAGCTGCTGTTTCTCCGGCGAGATCCGACCCCGGATTACTTGGATCTATCCGGTAAGCTTTCCGGTCCGTCGTCATTTCTTCCGGTCTCTGCCAACAGTAATGGTCGGTGTTGCCGTCTCCGACCTAAATATTAATCATAATTTAAAAACTTTTGATTATCGGGAAAGTATATTACAAAAGCTTGACCAATTAATTAAAAAAAAGGTACCTCGCCGTAAAGGACGTTGGGCTCAGGATGGGCTTTTATGAAGTAATCAGTGCCCCATTTAATGGCATCAATGGAGTGGCCAAGCTCGCCGTTAGCCGCTAACTGATTGCCGTATTCAATGACGCTCCACGCCATCATCGTCACCGTGAAAGCCATTGGAAGTCCGAATTTCACATTGTCTCCGGCGTCGTAGTAACCTCCGACCAGATTCACCTGAGTACAAACAAACCAAACATCAGGATTTTAGTTAAAACAGAATGAAACAGGAACAGTGTCAGTTCGTTTGAACGGAGAATATATCTATAGCTTGTTGTCGGAAATGCTGTATGATTTATCTCAAAATCAGCCCAGGTAGAAAACAGAGTTTGATTCTCGAAAATTAGGGTTTTTATAACTGGTTTGGGTGATAAACGGCAACATTGTTAAACTATAGAGAGAGAGAGAAGACATACTCCGCTTGATTTGCCGTCGTTGAGACCAGAGTGAGAGCGCCAAGTAACTCTCTGGTTACGAGGGAGGACACCAGATCTCTGAGCTTCAAAAAATAGAAGACTCTTGGAAAGAGCTTGGCCGTAATCATGACCGGAAAAAACTACCGGAAAAGAGAGAAGCAGTAACAGAGCAGTCACGGTCGCATATTTCTCCATGAGAGACGGAAAGAGAAATGCCGGCGAGATTATCAGCTAAAAAGCGCTGAATAATAAGGCAGACCAGAGAGACGGAGAAACGGAAGATGAAGATGGATTGTGAAGACGAAGGGAAGAGCTTAAGTGATCTATATATGGAAGGAGAATGGAGGAAGCAGGAAGGTACCAAGAGACATAAATTTTTTGACAGTTAGCTTTCATTTAATATGATTATTTTATTTTCGTTTTTGATTTATTATTTACAATGCTTGATTTATTACTTTATTTGAGTATAATTATTACCACTTTTTAAAAAATGTTGGTCGAAATTTTGAAATGTACATAACTATGTATACGTTACGTCAATGATTTTTTTAGGAAACAAAAAAATTGATGGAAAATTGTGTCGTCTTCCTTCGCAATTTATCATAAATTAATTGAAAAACAATTATTCTTATTTTAATTTCTTCTTTTAGGAACTTATAGTGATTACAAACAAAAAAAAAGAGCAAAGTCATGTGAGTGTTCCCATGAATGTTTAAGTCTCTTTTCACAAATGAATGTGTTTACATTTACATAAAAGTAAAAGAAACTAGTTTTGTTTTTAGTAATGATAATAGTATTTGGTCAATTGAAGTTAATGCTAATATTAATATATTACTCTTATCAAGGCGTTATATGGTAAGTGATCTTTGTTCACCTTTGTGTCAATTCTCCTTTATACCCACTTATCGTTCAAGTGGCACTTTTATTGCAAGGGGTGATATGGGAATCAACCAAAAAAAGACGTTAGGTCAGAGTTTTAAAAGGACATAAAAAGTAAATTCAAAAAAGAACAAACAGAAAACACGTTGACGAGCAGCTTTGACATTTGGTTTTCTGCAAACCATCCCCCAGTGGTTAACCCGACAAACCGACAACGAAACACTCTTCTTCCATTTTTTTTTTTTGACTTCACTATCCTCCTCAAGTTACTTTGCAAGTTAGCAAATATACAATGCATACTTAATTTCATAAATTTGATTGTTTGCCCAATAAAAATAGTAATAATCGTTATGGAATACTACAATTTACTAATTTAGAATAGCAAAGTACTTAGTAAGATTGGCTTCTCTTCTTATTTTTTACGTTGAAGAAAGGCTTCGCATCTTTTTTTTTTTTTTAAGGGCTTCATACGTATACGTTTGCAAGCTCGTCCACTCTCTAGGCTCTTTGACAGCATGTTTAGGGCTCTTAAAATCACTTCAAAATAGATTTCTCCAAAAACCAAGAACATTAGTATTCAATAGCCATGTATTAGGATTCTTTCCTTAACTCACACCGTCGATCATTTGCTCTAGAAGATGAATAGAAGAATATCATGTATTAGATGTCGATCACTTATCAAAGAGAGCATATATGGTATCGATCATCTTCTTCCAAACAAGGCAGAAGTTGGCATACATTGCAATTGAAGCCGGACGGTAGGATCTTCCTAATGGCATCTGACACAGGTACATTTTTTCGTAACACTTGAGATCTTCCATCGGCCCATATAATTTTGGTGATTTCAAACTTAATCAGAAATTTTTAGAAAGATCATAATTATAAACCATAAGTTCGATTCACATACAACAAACAGCCTTGCTAATGTTCTGAGCTTACATATGTTTTTCAAAATTTATTAAAATTAATGAAGTGATGCAGTAATTATCTAAGATATCTATAAAAAGCCAAAAAAAAAAAAAGTTAAACGAAAATAATAACATAGTATATCAATAATAACTCTGTGTTTTGCTCTATTAGTATTTAATCTTGTTCGAACGGTTTCATCCGTAAATTCTAAACCAATTCCATTTTGAGCTACGTATGAAAACATTATAAAACTGTTTCATTCATTGATAGATCCAATGGATTTAACTTTCTTATATCTAAGAAAAGAAACTAAACATAAATATATATATATGTTGTTGATTAAAAAAATGAATTGTAATTTAACTAATAAAAATCAATTCGTACTAGCCTCCGTTTACTTTTGTTTATTAATTGTCTAAACAGAACAACAACAAAAACAAATCGAAAACTAATAAATTTGATGACATTTACTTAGAAGATGAAAAATGAGTATATAATTAATTACTCGGATATGTATTTACAAGAAGGAAAAAGACAACAGAGTCAAAACGGACAAGCCTCCTTGTCAGATGGCTTTATTCCCAACCGCAATCAACGGTCTCCCGCGGAATATTTATATTTACAACTTTACCCTTTTCCTCTTTTATTCACTTTTTTTATCGCAAATGTTCTCTCTTTTATTTTTTTAGTGTAAAACGCTTTTCTTTTATAAATCAAATTTGTCGAGGTTCTGCTTTTTTCTTTTGACCGTGTATATCATCTTATCTTTTAGTTTCCTTTATTTAATCTTTCAAATGGTTTGATATCTGCTAATTATGTTTTTAAATCATTTTAACTGTGAATTTGAAAAATAAACTGACACGTAAGCAGAGGTCAAAGAGGCAAAAGCTCCCGTTTGACCGACTGTCTGCCGGTTGAGTCACGGCCACGGCAACGTTCCACTCAGGTGATCTGTTCGGCAATGGGTCCTTCTTATTGTACTTCTCAACCAATAAAAAAACTTTTTTTTTAATCAACAGTAAGTAACAATATAATAGACTTTTTTTACAGAATGGGTAACAAAAAAACACTCTACGTGGCCCATATAGAGATTATAATGTTTATAACAGATAACGAAATATGCATGTGTATGTACCTGATAATACGTAAAGCATACATTATAATGTATAAAAATATATTGTCATCAGAGATAAACTTACAAATACTCTCTCCAACAAACAACAAAATTGTTTAAATAGATATTTTCGTAAATAAGAAAATTTGGTGGAAGCAAGAATGTAAATAGATGAATAGATTGATGGTATATCTGTATGTATAGCTTGATGTAATTGCATGTGTACGTATGAGAATTATTATTTTTACTATATAATACTTATGCTTTTTTATGATGTATATGAGTAGTTGTACGAATTAGAACACGAGATTATAAAAAAAATCATCGGAAATATGAATGTTTTAGACTTTAAATTTTATGTTAAGTTATTTTAATAAATGATATTGTAGCTTTAAGACATTATTGTAATTTTGTTTCAGATTATTAATAAAGTTTTAATATATTCATATTGAAACCATAATTTATTCAGTGAGCATATTTTATTCTACTTGTTTTAAATAATTAAAAGAAATTTTTAATATACTTTCGAATTAGGGTGTTCGAAAATCCCAGATCTTTTTTTTTCAATAAGTCGCCTTCTCTAAAAAAAGAATGATATTTTTTATTTAATCAGTTATAGTTATAATTTACTACTCCCAGAGTATGTGTTACATTTGATCGCAAATCATCTAACATTTTCTGAAAAAAGCGTTAACTTTGTTTTTTTTTTTGCAAAACCATTATTCCATCATAATTCATCTGATCGTATTGAAGAAAGAGGCTGAACATAAATAGGTGGAATGCGAAAGTAATAAAAGCATATTAAACTAACGGCATGATAAGAGTTTGTAAGTTAGATAGCATTTATTGATCACTTTGATTACTACTTTATTAGGTTTGACATTCACGTATGAAATCAAAAGTCATGTTGCGGAGTGAGAAATATTCTATTAATTATGATACTGTTAATTAATATAACAAAGTAATGTTTTTCATATATAATAGACACAATTTTTACCTTGTTTTGAATTAGGAGATGATATACGATACAAATACTGAGAAGATTAATAAAAAAAAATTTTGTGTCACTCGATCTTATCAATGATTTAACTATATCAAAGGTACGTGCTAGAGGAGTCCTTTTGCACATAAACATTGATAAACCATAAAAGTTTGATGTATTTAAGGGTCCAAAATAATTGAAACACAGAAACTTGCATACAACCAGAGTTCATGTTTTAAATATAGAACAGGAACCATATAAAACAAATTAAAATTTGAAGTTCTCTACGTCGTTAAGCGGATGTGTGGTAGTGGACCTAGTGGTTAGGAATATAATTATGCGCAAATCTAGCCATCATTTCGTTTAATGGAGAAATATATAAATATTTTTTTTAATGTAGTCTAATAATTTTAATATAAGAGATGTTAAATTTGAACCCAGATTTTTATTATAAATTTTGGAGATGACTATTATGACACATTATTCTAACTCGTAATTATATGTTAGTTTATTCATTTTAGACTTTTCTTCTTCTTTATTTTTATGTAAACTAGTCTCCGTTAGATCAATTTATCACGAATTGGTCCGCACGAGTGTGCGAGTATGATAGTTCTGATAAAACAATTTGGTTTTTATAATTTAAGATTTTATATATATATATATACTTAAAATAATTTATATTTATTGAATTTAAAATTTATATGCAGGTAAAAAATTAATGTTTCTTATTTTAATTTTATTAATTTGAGCGTTATATTAAAAATTAGAAGACTTTATTTATGTTTAATATTTTAAATATTTTTTAAGACAATACAAACAATGTATAACAAAATGTAAATTTTCTTAATTAAAGAAAAGTGTTTTGATTTATTGAAAAAATAACTTTAATACTTAAAGAAAATTACATTCTTTTTATCGTATATATACAAAAAATTAGACTCAATAATATTAAGTGTTATAATGAAATCATAAACCATAAAAATGCAATAATATGTTTTTGGTCTCCAAATATATATCTCAACTAAAAATAATATAGTGTTTGATATGTGACTACTTAGAATTTGGTAAATCTAAGAACTAAATTTGTTTTTCAACATAACTATGTGTATGTAGAATTTTTTGACACCGAACATAATTTTCTTTTGTAAGATATTATTTTATTGTTCTTATTTTCTACGTATTTTTCATATTTATCATCTTTTTATGCTTATTCATATTCATCATTTTTTTATGCTTATTCATATTCATCATCTTCTTCTATTTTATATACATTGTTAATGTTATTAATATCTTCAAACACCATTTATCGCCAAATATATATCTCTCTCTTATAGTTATAATTTAATGATTAACACAAAATTCACAATGAAACAAATCCATCTTAAAACTATTTCTAATTATCACATTATTTTATCTACCATCTCCTTTGACTTAAATGCAAAAGATTTTTCAATTACAAATTTTCCATAGGTTTTTGCTAAATCTCTAAAACTAGTATATTTTTACGACTACTATATATGTTATATGTGAATATTTAAATAATTAAAAATTCTGGTAAAATTACCTATACACTTATATAATTACCTTCTTCAATACTTTTTCAAAAATGCATAATATTTCTCTATTATGAAGTTTCTGTTAGATCTTTGAAATTATTAATTTTAAAGATATTATATATTTTTTCAGTTGACACTTCATCTCGGTATTTCTTAAAACTATCTTTATATAATCATTTCCCACACAAATAAAAATCATAATTTTATTTATCAACACAAATTTAATAACCTCTACTTTAATCCATGTTTTTCTTTAGAATTGCAATGAGAAGATTTAGTCTTGTTTTTATGGCATCCTTCGCATTATTCTTTATCTTTTTCCTATTCTTTTTTTATAATGATTACAAATTTATGTTGTCAAAATATTTTCATCGCTTCAACCAAATTTTTTTTCCATAGTTTTCATTCTTTCATTTCAACTTCTCTGCTATTTATTTTCAATTTGAATTTTAATTAGAAATATATACATTTAAATAACATTTAGCCTTTAAATCTATTTTTAGTAGATTTAATATTGAATTCTTTTTAAAAATTAAATACCGTTTATGTTAACATTATATGAGTTACAAAAGTTTTGATTGTGATATGAAATATCAACATATTTTATCAATTAAAAGTATGTAATACATAATTTAAAAACTATTAAAACCACTTAAATAAACAATTTTTATATATTTATTTCATCTATACAAGTCATACTCATACCTATAATTACGATCTTGATTATTTCAGTTGTTTCCGTTAAATTGTTAAAGAGCCTCATAAATTAATTTATTTTTATTTAAAACAAATTGATAATTATGATAAATTAAAATATATAATTATCTTGTATAAAAACAAAATAGAAAATTGTTAGATCTAAATTTCACATTATTTCACTATATCTCAATTAAAAATATGAATTAATGTAGAGCAAATGATTTCAAATTGGTAATAATATGTCTTACATATAATTTTTTCTTGTTGGAAATGTGTTAAATATACTAAAATGTTTAATTTTTAATGTATTATAATCCTATGCATTTATTCTCTAGAATAAAATAATAAATTTATTAAATAATTTGAAATAAACTATATTATTCAGATGAATTTATATATTTCTCATATACAAATACTTTAGTATATGAGTAAACTGTATATACTTGTATTTAGTATAATTAGTCATGAATATAAATATAATTAATATTATTTCTATAATTATTTTATATTATATTTAATATGTTTGCATTCATTTAATATTTTAAGATTTGTTTCAAAGATTTAATTGTTTGTTTGGCTATAGTTGTTATATAGTTTTAATAGTATTTTTCTTAGACATTAATTAAATAAAGAAATGATAAAATACGAACAACCAATCAAATTAAGAGAATTAATATAAAGTTTCATCTATTGGTAACACCTAAGCAAAATTTACTTAAGTGGTTTTTAATATATAAATAGACTATATGGTTTGTGAAATAAATTATTTCGTTTTTAATTTTTTATTGTTTTAAATTGTGAAATCTATAACGACAGCATGGGGTCCCCAGCTATACGAGCATATAATCAACCCGCATGCAATAACAAATGGTCAAATTATTTGGGAAAACAAATAAATTTCATTACTAAATTCCGATTTTTAGTGATTTTTTATGTTTTTAAATATTTATATCGAGACACAAAAAATGGTTTTTTGATATAATTTATTATTTTTTAATTTTTGGAATGCCAAATTTAAATTTCAAACAAATATGATAAAATTTCAAACAAACCATTATACCAGATTATTTCCATGACAGAAAAAGTGTTAAAATATATATTTTAGGTGAGAGGATTCTCCACGCGTACGTGTGAAGTAAAAGACACGTGTCCCTACTAAAGATCTCTTACGATTTTGATGTTGTGTGTGTATATTGTCATGTTTTACATTGTCATTAAAACCCCTTTATTAATATTTTTCCTCTAACCAAAACATAACTCTTTCAAAAAGAAAAAAATATTATCGGGTTTAAGCAAAAAAGTGTTTGGATAATCATTTTAAACCAGATTTGTAAAATAGTAGTAATATATTTCGAATTACCATGTGAAAAAAAAATTATTTTTTCTTTTCAATATTTGGTAAAACAATGGGGACCGAGGTTTAATGGCAGCACGTCCCCTTCAAGTTTAAGGCTTTTGTCCTTCCACGATCTACGGGGAACTAATTCGTGCATTTTTCAATCTCTTTAATACTATTAAACATTATTTTCAACTATATATAACTCTATACACGCAAGCATAAATTCTCAATATCAATTAGATTGCGCAAGCATAATTATATCACCGACAATTACACGATGATATATAAATATACTTGAATTTTTCCTATTTTTTTAATAAGATGATATTGGGTTTTAAGCTTTATATGTATAATTTAATGTCTATTGCGCTATTCGCATTCTAAAATCCGTAATAATGTCCTAATGTGTGGCAGACCGATTTTATACCTAATTTTGTCTACCGAATATTTACGGCATTTTTTTTATAAAAAAAAGAAAAGAAAGAAAGCTATGTTTCCACTACTATTTACAGGGTTTATGTCAAAAATAATCCAAGAAAGAGGTTTGTGACTGCCGCAATTGAAGCATGGACGACGTATCATATTATAATTCAAATGTCACTCACTTGTTTTATAAGTAGTTGTTTTTTTTTGTTTGTATTATTGCACTATTCTACTAAATAAAGAATAACAATTCAATTGAAAACAAAAATATAATATATATATATAGGTACGAGCACTAGTTGCGACTGAGCGTATATATATTACAACCACACCGTACGTGACAAAATGAGCCAATCACGGAATCAAAACATCGTTATTTTTCTTGTTCCGTGATGAGAATGACTTACAAATTCTGTGTCAAACTCCCGGCAAGTTTTTCGGATTAATTGAGTTTGAGGTTATAAAGTTTTCAACAACTGACAAAATGAAAAATATCATTCAGTTTGATATTTGTGATAAATACATCTACAAATGCTTTGGCCTAAAAATATATCAATTCAGGATCCAACGGTGGGGACTACATAGATTACATCAAAAAAAATCAAATCAAATCGAGTGCGATAATTAAGTATTAAAAAGCTCTTATTTAATACTACAGTATTGACACAATACACAGTTATTAATACACATTTTTAATTACACTGATGCTGTGTTAGTCATGTAGATTTTTGTTGACTTTTGAGTTAACATTGGAGTATTTGGTTGACTTATGTGTGTATATGTGTAGTTTGAACGTTGATGAATCTCAGGTAAACCCATAAAACGTAGAATGTTAAAATATTTAATCACTTTCACTTTCAACTCTAAATCATATGATAATAATAATAAAGTTGATCATAACATGGACCACCGATAATCTTGTCAGTGATAAATCATAATGTTATTCATATGATTACATTAGTAGCTGGTTCTGATTAATTTGGCAGCATACATTAATCTCAAGCTCAATTATCGCACCTGATTTTTTTCCGGTTTATCAACGTTATGTAAAACCGATATTGAATATTCTTTTTTTAATCCGAAAAATACGTATGCTGGTTAGTAAGTAGTTTAAAAGCCACGAGACAATCATGCAACTAAATATAAACAAAAACTACGTAAGAAAAAATAAACATCGAGACGTGATTAATTTTGAAATGAGGGTAATTGAAGTGTGTCGGTCGGTTAAAATTAAACCGGTTAATAAAAATTGTTTCGTTTGGATTTTACTGACCGACACTATCCCGAGATCACGATAACAAACTTCGGTGAGTTCGATCGGGACCGTCCAATAATTGGGGTCCCACGGCCGCGAGTTTCCATCGAACGTTCCATGTTCAGCGAGACAAGAAGGACTCGTGTCGAGTTAAGAAGGCGAGACTGTTTCTCTTCTGCACATGAGCGCACGTGCAAGCTGACAGCCGAAAAGTGGTCCCCACCACGTGAGCTATGTGACGACGTCGATTGACAGAACCACGTGGTGGTCTTCGGGCGCGCCTCACTTTACTTTTTTTTTTTTTTTTAACAGTTACGCCTCACTTGACGTTAACGTTAACATACCCGGAAGGTTATATTTTTTTTACTGTCTCGTGTCTCTTAATTGTTTAACTAAAAACTGAAACTATTAACTTCCGATTTTTCTAAAAAAGCCAAATTAGTTTCGTCTGTTTCAAATATTGCCCCAAAGTTTATGTGTCCATTAATCAATTTAAGTTTCGATTGTAATTTTTACTTTCGTTCTGGAAACAATGTGAAACATAATGTACAATAAGTCGGTTTCAACTTTAGTTTAAACTGGTTTTTAGTTGAGTATATTTTACATATTCTTAAAAAAGGCTATGTTCAGCTCGATTAAATTCTGTTTTTCATATATAATTACATGAATTATTCTTCTAATCGCTAATTTAATAGACTTCTTTTTGGATAAAGAGAATTCACAAGCTTATGAAGTCACATTCGGGCCATAAACAAGAAGCCCATTTTTAGAAAGACGAAAGGCCCAAAGGAATAACAAAGCGTTTTGGTTTGTTACTTGAGAAAAACTCAAAAAATTTACCATAAACAAAACATTCCCCAAATTCTCTTCCCAATCAGAGTCAACCAGAATAAATTCTACGGCGAACGGGCATCTTCTACGAATATGGGGTCCATGGAAACAAAGAGAAAACAGAGTAGAAACTAATCTTTCCAAGCTTCTTTAATGAGTCGTCTAGGAGCAAGTCCTCTTGAGGAAACGCTCGGTGTGAGTGGCAACACCGGAGTATTCGGTTGTTCTTCATCTCCATCGCCATTTTCATCGTCCCAATCATCTCCCCAGTTATTGTTCCATCCGTCATTACCCGTTTCTTGATCGGTTTTTGATACCAATGCGGTGTTAGAGACTGGCAACTCCATGTCCAGCCTCTGGTATTTGCTTTTTCCCTGCGACTTGTTCTTGTAGACGTGGACAATCACCGGGATGATGACAAGGGAGAGAACGAGGAAGGAAATCATGATGATGACAATGAGTGTTCGCGAGCTGATATTAAGGATTGAAGGGCGAGAAACAGCAACTGCATCGTCGTTTCCTGTTTCGTGTGCTGCAGCCAAATCCTTTAACTCAAGGCTGCAATGGCCTTTACTGGAAGTTAGTATGATTGCGCTATCGTTGTACCCTCCCTTTATAATAGAGACTTTCACCTGCAAAAAAGATCTAAGCTTTAGATGTGAAGTCGCAAGGTTTACCCTCCATCGTTTCAAGATTTAGTCTCGATGTAAAAGATAAGCCGCTATCGTTTGGCCTTTTCTGTTACAGTCTAGCATAAAAAATATAGCTTTTGACTCATCAAGACTTGCTCTCCTTCAGAATTAAAGTCATTCAATCATTCAGTGGATTCCAACATAAGAGAATACAAAGATGTAGAGAGAGAGACAGATATAACATAAGAATAAGATATAACCTTCGTGTCTTCGTTTTCCAGGAGCTGAACTTTACTTTTCTCTAACCGGACAAAACCCCGAGCAGTTATAGTTACAACCAAAACACTTTTGCCTTTGTTCTGAATAAAGAGCGAGAGATGCGGCGCATCTGCACAAAGAATAAGCTCAGAGGCAGAGAGAGAGATCCCAAAAGAAGCTCCGTTAGAAACAATAGAGAGATTGACAGAGACTCACCATTACCAGGAACTCGGAGACAAGCGACAAACTGATGTTCCTCAGCTGTACACATATTAGATGGATCACACTCTTCACCGTGAAACCCTTCTTTCTTCCTTGAAGGGCTGCTCGTAGCTTCCTCCCTAGTGCTTTCTTTTTCACCACTTCCTCGATTCTTTTCAATCTTACTACCATCTCCACCACTACCATTCGTCTCAGATCCATCACCCAATTGTGTATCATTGGTCGTGTTACTAGAATGATCTCTACTCTTTGGATCAGTAACATTGGTAAGAATCTCAGACCCATCAAATCTTGTCTCTGTCAAATTCGAACTCGTGGAGACAACTTGTGCCTCTCCATCAACCTAATCTCAACAATCATAGTGAAATAAAACTGATTTACATATTTTAGGAAAAAAACCCCAAAAACAAATGGGAATATCTAGGGATTCTGGTGTTACCTTATGGCTAGTATCAGCGCCCAAAACCAAAGCTATACACAGAAACAAAACCATCGCATCCATTTTCTCACCTCACAATTAGCCAATTCAATATTCCATCTGGAATCCACAAATATCACAAGCCAAAGCTCTGTGTTAGCCGAACAAGTAAACAGCGGAGATGAACATGTTTCGATTTCATATAAATAAATAAAAAATCACCTCACAGCAATTTGACTCGGATTCTTGTGATCTCTCTATGATTCTCCAGTATTCGTTTACTGTTTTTCTCATCAAATCGAATCCGCTTCTGCTCCTCGCGAATCTGATTGAACCAAAGATTGGTTCTAGTAGAAGTGAGTCACACCAGATACTATCTTTTGACTTTAGTCGTTCGTTGCAATTTGTTAATCATATATATTTTTTCTTTCGACATTTTTTCTTTTTTTTTTGTCGACTTGTAAATCATATATATAATTAAGAATTTTCTTAAATAGAATATTCTTTTTTTTAACTCTTCTTAAATATAATGTTCAAATGAGCAAAAAAATAGAAAAATAAATAAATTAATATAAATATTTCATTTAATTCAGAGAATTTATATTATTATATCTTATTAAAATTAATAAATAAAATTGCAAAAAATAATTTAATCATATATAAACTCTAAAATAGTGTTATTTAGTCTGGGATGTAGCTAATAATATGATAGATAATAACATTTCTATCTAAATAAATGTAAGTGTAATAAAATTAAGCAATATTTAAAAGAAAAACTTTTTTATCTAAATTTTGTGTGAATCTACATTTTGTTTTTGAGATATAATATTGTTGTCGACTAAAAGATTTTATATGTTACATTAGCCTCAATTATTATAGTTGTAAGAGATTATTTTTTACAAATTTTTATATACTACACAAATTCCGTGCAGAGGTCAGTTTCTAGTACATTGCTCAATAATTCTAGATATATTTAATATTATTTTATAATTTTAAATGCAGTAAAATAAACATTAGGCAACAACATTCATCAAGAGTTTATACAGAAGTTTTACAAAAAGAAATACAGAATAAGATAATATGAGAGATTATTTTAAAAATTGGAAAACTCAGACATAATAATGCGATTAAGAATTGTAGTAGTAGCTACTAATTCCTTTTAAAAAGACAAATATTTGAGAATTTTGTTTAAAAACCACAAGTTATAACTATAACTAACTCAACAATGAGTAGAGTTAATTATTTGCACAATTTTCTAGTTTATATGTAAACCAATAAAAATTGCATTTTATTCATCTGATTGAAATCTCTTTCTGATTTGAAGAGATTCTCTTGTTGAAAATTTAAAGCTATGAATAGAAATCATAATGTTTTAAGAGATGTTATTGGTTGTATAAATTGAAGTCAACTCCAATAGATTTATAACATATCAAATTTAAATTTTTTTGATTCATTTCAAATTGATTCTTATTCATTTGATTTGTTTTTTTTAGTATACATCAGTATATTTCTAAATTCAACCTAGTACTATTTTATTTCAATTATTATATAACTTTGTATCAAAGCAATAAGAAAATTGAAAAATGTATACAAATTAAAAGTATAAGTAAGTAACAAAAGTCAAATTTGAATTCTGACTGAAAAGTTTTATTTTCTCCGGAAATTTTTTTAGTTTTTGTATTTCAGTTTGACAACATCTTCAAAGAAGACAATCCAGATTTCATCAAAGAATATTACAAAGTAGAAACGATGGACAGTTGGTCATGCACAAATTCAAAGAGATTAAGATAAGTTGTGTTGAATCAGGTACGTAGTAACATATAAACCACTCTGCTTCTCCTATACTCCAATAATGCCAACCTGGTTTATTTGACTTAACCCACTTTTATTCTAAACGACACCATTTGTTTTCGATATTTCCTCGCAAACTTCAGCGCCTGTCTCAATGCTAATGATTTTTTTGGGCCGAATTATTTGAGGACGGAAAAATGCAACATTGGGCCGTTTGGGTTTAGAATCCAGGCTTTACTATCAAAGCCTATTTTAGAATGCATATTAACATCGCTGATAGCTCTCTTAATTTATAAGGGATCAATGTCGAAAACTATATTTTGGAGACATGATAATTTTTAATATAATTTTTCTTTTCTTTCTATTATGCATATTTGTCTAATACGAGAAATTTGAATAAATCATTTAATTTTTGGACATGTCAAATAAAGTTATTTAAAGGGAGACCCTTATAGGCAAATGCTTCAATTGGACGTGTAAGGAATTTATTGCATATCATTTTTAATCTCGTAAGTTGGTCGAACGAACTTAATTTATTAAATATTAATCTATATATAAGGAT
Organism: Streptanthus diversifolius; assembly: GCA_039880935.1. Lineage (NCBI taxonomy): Eukaryota > Viridiplantae > Streptophyta > Magnoliopsida > Brassicales > Brassicaceae > Streptanthus > Streptanthus diversifolius. The sequence goes on from JAXGFM010000007.1 coordinate 150,203, forward strand.
ATCTTACTACAACCATACAAGAATTACTACTGGCTAGTTATCGTGATTTAACAAATTCTATTGATCTGCTTCCATGCGAATATATATATATTCAATAATTTGAATTTTCTTAAACTAATATTCGATTAAATAAAAAATAGAGTCGAATATTAATTTATTTTTTTTCGAACCTGAGAGTCGAATAATAATTGAGACGGAAACAATACCAATATGAACCAGCTACACAACTAACACCAGCATGGGAAGAAGAAAAACCTTAAGAAAATTAAATAGAAATAAAAGTCTAAGCTCCACTTGGCGTCGGTACTGAACTCGCCACGTGTCTCAAGTCAACTTACCTTAATTATAGGGTAGTGTTAGAATAATGTGATAGAGTGCATATAATTTAATTAACAACCAAAAAAGAGAAAACAGTCTTGTGAGACTACAAAAAATAAAGCTTTACAATGCATAGTCACGCGAAAAGTTTCAAAATTTTATTAGCAAATAAAAAAAAAAAAATCAAACAAACAATAAAGTTTCAATAATTTGAAAGCAAATATATTAAAATAAATTCAATCGAAGAAGGTCAAACCGACCAGGTCCACGTCCAGCTCCATTCTATCGTAATTATTGAAGTTTGATTATTTTTACAAATTATATTCTGTGGAGAACGAAGACTCAGTCAGCTACATGAAGTGATATAATAATCATATTATTTTCTTGTGTTGTTTTTAGATTTGCTACAAGCCTTTAACGAATATTTTATTTGGAACTCTCATTTAAAATACTGGTCGATGATTTTGGTGTGATATATCAATTTTAACAGCAGGTGTCGATTTAGAGAGCCTTAAAGATTGGATATTCATTTTATACTAACATTATTTTCATTAATTTGTTATATTTAAAGAAAAATTCTTATCCAGCTAAAACTAATCAATATGTGTTCACTTCACGCATATAATTTATCTGAGTGGTCATAGGGTACATGATACTGTCTTAATTATGATTTTCTTTCATCGCGGATGAATAAAAATAAAAGCAAATTAAAATAATTAAGAAGACTGGTAGGTCCACAAAAGTATGGCCATATATCATATATGCTTTAGAAAAATTAAAGCTCTACATTAGGGATAAGAGGGGACCTCATATATTATAAGCACACGTAGATTAACATATAGTATATAATAGCTAAGCAATCTATATATATATATATGTTGGGGAGAAATTAATAGTTATATCAAACATTTACGCAACCCACATCAATAATTAGGGAGAATATGTGACTAGAAAGCAAACATATCCAATTAGTTTCTAGAAAATATGTTTACTATTCATTTCACATCAATTGAAAGTTGTGCAAGATATAATTTACCATGAACTTGATTTGTTAACCGCTTAATATGTGGTAGGTTCGTTTAATATAAATTCTTATTCAAAATTATTGGTATGTTAATTATCAAAATTAAAGAAAAAAAAAGTTGTACTCATCTTTACGTGATGATTATTTCTTTGCATGTACTAAGAGAGTTTAGGTATACCTCTCTGCATTTTATTTTTAATTTGTAACAAGCATTTAATAAATACATGGTTAACCCATAAACAGATTTGTCTCATGCAAAAAAAAATCAAATTTGTAAATGAAAACTCAGCATTCTCCATATTATATATATACAACAATTAGTATAAGTATCTCACAACTGATCGTCTAACTATTGCCGTTTAGTTTAAAATAAAATAACAATTAGTAAAAAAAAAACAAGAAAAACATGATTGGTGATAGAGATTTTACAGTTGAGGATTCCATGCAACATTTATTTTAAGAAAATGTTTCCATGAAGGTTTTCGTTGCGGAACACACGCAAAAAATATATACATAACACATTCATGTATATATAATAATGTTTGCAGTCGGAAACTAAAAGTCTAAATGTATGATGGTACACAACAGCCGTCAAAGAAACGATATTTGTCACAATGTCTATGATCCGTTGAATAATGTCCCATCTACTTGTTAATGTTTAACGTTTAATTATATTTATACGTGTCATAGAAATATGCTTATTATTACAAAGGTCTTGATATACATGTATATATATATATAGGTTTGGTCGGTAAATTAATCGAATAGATCTACTTCGGAGAGTATCTAAATTTAATATTCAACCAATAATTCCCTATAATGAGTTGCAAAAGATATACGTCTAAGCCTGCAAAAGATAATCCTATGAGGTCCACAACGGTTCACGTAGGTCTGTGATTGCATCCGTAGCTTTAATCGAGTTTTTTTTTATATTTATAGATCAATTTCTATGCGTGTAGTAGTAGTTATCCAATCGAATTAAGACAAGTACGGTATACAAATTCTTTTATTTTTTGGTAGAGTCACCTTCAAATATATATACCTTTTGGCCTTCCAGGGTTTATCCGTACGATTTCATACGAACATACTATGAGTTTTGTATATCTAGACAAGACAACGTATAATCATAAGTGTTATCAATTATAATATTCAGTATCGTGATTCCATCTAATTCCAAGAAATCTTCATTGCGTTTTTATTTTAAATTAAATGTGCTGAGTATTCGTTCAATTATTTGATCCTCCTCAATATATAAGAAGAGACTACTTGACGTGTTCTAGCTATTTGAAGATATTAGCTGATCTAACAAAAATCAAATAAGGAAACAATGTTAATTTGAATTTCTCTAACAATATAACTAATGAGTTGCAATTTTTTTTCCGATATTTATTCTCAACGTTACTGAACGAACCACGTGAATGAAACAAAAAGGTTAGAATTAATGTCTCATTTAAAGCCATATTATCAAAATATCACAAGTAGAAGAATGGCATCAGTGTGACGTCATTTCCCGACTAAATTACATAATCAACCTAAAACGAACGTCGTGCCGTCGTAATATATCGTGACGAGATCTCGCGTTTAATTGATCTGGAGAAAGCGATTCGTTTTATGGGACCTCAAAAGGAGACAAAGTTCGGTGACGTGTCAACTTCAGGAGCAGTGGACCACTATTCTGTCGGCGTCGCCTTTCCAAAAGACATATACGCTAATGACGACAAAACATTACTTTTTCAGTGTTCCTAATGTCGATTATACCCCTGCCTTTTACTTTTATTTACTGGTTTTATGCCATCGGTGTAGGTTTTTCGACTAAAAACGTCAGACGACAACACAGTTACTTTCACACGGTGTGTGTCACTCGATCCGGATAAGATTCTCAATTTTCTTGAATTTACCATATTGCCCATGACTCTGTTACTTGTGTACCACAAGCTCTAAATGCTGCTACTGTTCATACCAAAGCAACTTATAAAGGTTGACATTTACGTGCAAGAAACAAGTATACTACGTGTACGTATTATATGTACATCTTTTCTTATAAACTTGTTTCTTTCATATTTCAAAGTATAAAAAACATCTCAATTTACTCAGTACTTCTTAATATCAAGAATTCGAATATCAACAAACGGAACTATATATATTAACATGTTTGTTTTTTAGGTTCTAATAAATTATGAGTTTTTTTTTTGTCATAATTATTTGTTCGTTACCAACAAAAAGATCCTTTATATATTCTACAAAAGTTGCTTTAAATGATATTAAGTAATTATTTCATTTCTATTGTATAGGGATTGTGTATATGTTAATTAATTAAACTGTATCATATTGAGACCACCTCAGTCTTTAAATGGCCTCAAGTACTCCACATGGGGTTTCTACCAGATTTTTCTTACAATATTCAATTAGTTAGAAGTTCACTTTGATTTTGTATAACCATCCGGATATTAAATAGCTATTGTGAGTCTTCTACAGCATTGCCTTAGCCAACTTTTAATGAACTATCATTCGATTTAACTTCTATATAGTTGGGATTTAACTGCTTTCAATGTGAAATATTTGAAGATAACTTAACATGTATTTTTTTATTCGACTATTGTTTTTGTTGGTTGGGTTTAGAACATTTTCTTCTTGAAAATAAAACTAATAACAAAATTGTACCAAACCAACATAAAAATTTGCCTTTTCTGGTTTTAGATATACTTGAACTATGAGTATTAATTAAAGCTCAGAAACCAAAAGACAAAACCGCTAACTAATTAATTAACCGGATTAGGCATATCCAATTGGTGTTTTCCTGTCGCGCGTAAGATAGTTTCTTAATAATAGTTAATCATTTTGGAAAAAGGTTTAATAGTTACTTTTTGCATCATTTTTCTACAAGAATTTATGTAAATAAATTTCATAGCCTCGATCGTAGGGATAGTAAGTACATATGCCTATCCCACTTATACTCTTTTTCTTCTTCTTCTTTTTTGTTCGTTTAGGAACAAAATAACAAAAATAAAAAAAAATCACCGAAAGCTTACATGTGATTGCTTTAATGATAACTTTTAGGATTTATTAGGAATGGACCGGCCCCGAGATATGCTGTAAAGTAATATATTGATTCTACGTGTCATTGATCACATACACCTATATTATACATGTACACTTCAATTGCAGAATTGAGATAATTAATTAAAACCTACCGATTTTGGCTAACAATGCACGTACTTAAAGAAGACCTACTGATAACGTATGGTTGCGACCCATACCATACATAACACCAAATTACATCTTTTAGTTAAATAGATATAATTCAAATTTTGAGTGTAGCTATAAGAGTTTCATATATTTGATGCAAATTGGGTTTGCGCTTGTTTAAAAGTTATCAACTGGTTTTGGCAAATAAGTGTCATTTATAGATTAAACATTGGGTCTACTCGTCTTTTGCCCACAAGTAGAAACTTGAATGTAAATGTTTAAATACTTTTAAAACATACTGGATGGTTCAACTGATTAACTAATAATTTTTTTTTTTAATATAAAACATAAAAGAGGACATGCATTTCACCGTCAATTGATTTTTGTTTTGTTTGACTAGCTAATAAGGAATGACCACATGAGACTATAACGATTACCATTTACTACTGTTGATCGGACAACATACAATTTAATTATTTACAATTTAAAATATTGTTTTGTGAACATTTGAACTAAATTTATAAAGTAATTTTACAAAAAGAAAAAAAAATATATAAGTACTTCAGTAAAAGTAATTTACCTTTACAATAAATGATTAGCGGTAAGAATATAAAATCTACCTACGTGACTTTTAAATTCAGTTCTTTTTGTGACAAATGTAATATCTGAAAAAAAAAACTTGAGAAAAATTAATTAGTCATTAAAAAAAAATAGACGAAGGGTTTTATATAATTTAGATGCAGAAATTGAAATTGGTGGTTAGTGGAGGAGATGAGAAGAAATTATGGGGACGAGAAAATGAAGGCGTGGCAGAGAATCCCTTTAATTTTATGATACCTTTTAAACAGAACAAGTCTTCTTCTTTCTCTTTCTCTTGCCTCATAAATTTAAAAAGTTTTTTTTTAGGACCCACACGGTCTCGTCTTTATGTTGGCCCAAAAAATTATGAAATACTCCTACTATTATTATTATAAAAAAAATCAACAAATAAAGGATTGCAAAATTTTGGAATTGGCTCTGTTGGAAAACTTGCAATTAATATGTGAAGATAGTAATGTCAGAAGACATATAGAGGGTTCATTTCAGCTGTTTCTGCATCTCAAATGTATGTCTATTATTGTTGCACATCGAATGTTAAGGAACACGATATGATGTTACAGTTTTTGAATTAGTCTATAGTATTATATAGAAATCATAATGAAAACAGTTTGGCAAACTTTTTTTTTTTTTTAAAAAAAGAAAAGAAATCAACTAAAAAAAGTCAAAGAGCTCCATGTGAAATCTGTAAAGCAACCTTTCTAGTTTTTTTTTTCTTCTCTCTACTAAAGTCTATAAATATGTAGAAGCTGTTTCTACAATTTTAAAAACCCATTAAATAGATCTTAAAAATAACATAAAAGTAGACTTCTTTTCTTTCTCATAATAATTCTCATATCTCAAATCATATTCTTCTTCATCTCTTTTGAACCTGAAAATTCACCATCACCATCACCATCTTCTCTTTCAAGCTTCACCATTATCATCTTCTTTGATCTCTTCTCTTTGTTAAAATCAAACACAATTGTTAGGGTTTCTTTTTCTTATACTCCAAGAATCCGGGAAGGTTTCTCGTAGTCAAATCTTGTTTTTAGAGTTTGAAAAATGGAAGAGAGTAATAATGTTTTTCAGACGAATTTCAGTCCCAAAATCTCAGAGATTAGAGCTTCTTTGTCTCAGATCATATTAGCAGGAGGACCGAACACACTCGACTCAATCTTCTCTCTTCTCACTCCCTCTTCCGTAGAATCCTCCACAACGTCTCTAGACACTTTCAATCCTCCACCTCCGGCGCTACCGCAGCTCGGCTCCTCCGTCTATCTCCGACAACGAGATCTTATCGAGAGACTCCACCTTCAAAACAGAGTAATCTCCACTCCTCCTCCTCTGTTTTCCTCATCGTTTGATTATCAAGCTTCCGAGTTAATGCTCCAAGAGGCGTCCGCATCTCCGGCCGCAGCTTTCGCCGCTGCGTTAGCGGCTGGGAGGACGACGAAAAAGAAGAAGCTTTACAGAGGAGTGAGGCAGAGACATTGGGGAAAATGGGTTGCGGAGATAAGATTGCCGCAAAACAGAATGAGGGTTTGGTTAGGTACTTACGACACGGCAGAAGCCGCCGCTTACGCTTACGATCGCGCCGCTTATAAGCTCCGTGGAGAATACGCTCGTCTCAATTTCCCAAATCTCAAGGACCCGAGTGAACTACTCGGACTTGGAGATTCCTCTAAGCTAATTGCTCTCAAAAGCGCAGTCGACGGGAAGATCCAATCGATTTGCCAGAGAGTCAGAAGAGAGAGAGCCAAAAAGAGCGGAAAAGGTAGCAAAAATTCTTCGGCGGCGACGGCTGATTCTTTGTATTCATCCTCGCCGGAGATTCTGTCTTCTCCGGCGGCAACGGTGACTGCCACTGTGGTTAATTCAGAGGATAGTTACTGGAATTCACCGATGGGTTTGTGGAATAGCGAGAATAGTTCTCCGGCGTCGGTTTCAATCTCCGATGAAATAACGGCGAAGACAACGGCGGCGACGGAGGAAGACACGATGATGGGAGTGGATACTGATGGGTTTTTGCTTGCGAGGATGCCATCATTCGATCCAGAGCTTATTTGGGATGTTCTCGCCAATTAAACTACACGAAACTGTGAATTTTGATCAGAAATCGTATGGAAAAAAATAAACTTGGGAGTCAGAAAAAATATGATGAGAAAATTAGGGTTTTAGGTGTGGATTAGGGTTTAAAGTAAAGCGGATCTTTTGTGAAATAATATATTAGGGTTTATAATTAAGCCTCGTGGTTTTTGAGAGAGGTAGTGAGAGCTCCTTTTTTGAATTTACATTTTAATCATCGAAGGACTTTCTGAATGTAATTTGAACAATTATTATATATATGTTACAATTTTATTTTGAGTAAAGCTTCTGGAGATTGAACAAAAGACAACAACCCCTTGCTCTCTTCGTTTCACTCCATCTAGATATGGTTTCTGATTTATATAATGGGTCTTGGCTTTGCTCTTCCTCAATAAAGTTCGACTTTGGTTGTTCTCTCTCTCTTTTTTTTTCGACTTTGTGTAATCTCTCTTTTATTTCATGATCAATTTAATCCTTCAGTAAACCACAAAGTTTGTAAGAAAGCAATTAAATAAGACTGGTGGGGAAGGTAGAGATGCACATGTCACAGTCTGCCCAATGGCTTTTAAAGTGGTCCCTTTTATTCTCTACTTCCATGTGATAAGTCAAAGACTACATACTTTTTTTTTTTTTTTTTTCTTTCTCATTTAACAATTTAACATATACAACAACTTTTTAGTAATGGACCAAGCAATTTTCGGACCAAAACTGGATTTGGATATACAACTCTACATTTGTCCATAATATACTTCCAAATTTAGACAATTCTACTTTTCATAATCAATCTCTCAACATCTCTATCATATATTCTTCAATCTCTTATGGATCTTAAAAATCCATCATCACCATCCTCCTATGTATTTTTTTTTTCTCTTTTATATTCCAAAAGATTCTTTGTTGTAAAACTTTTCTTTTTTACTTCTCACTGTAATATTTTTATTTTTTTTACAATGTTTTTTATTTTTTTAAAAAATGGAAAAAAAGATAATAATTTTTCTAAGATAAATTTCAGTTCTAAAATCACCTAGAACAAAGTTTATGTGGGTCAAATCATATTACCAATAGATGAACTTAAAAAAGTCCGGAAAGAGGCATCCAAGTGTCAGTGTTGAGAACGGTCTCATATCATAGTGAAACTCACAGAGTGAAATTAATCGAACTTGAAGTTCACCCAACAGTTGATGACAAGTCTTGTAATCTTTGGTTAGATATGCATCTTTGAAGCTCCCTATCTGCTGATCCATTTCTGTATTTTGTACAAAACTCCTCAGGTTTTTGATAACAGACATGGAAATACTTGATCCAATTGATGGCAAATAAAGTAAAACCATAAACTTACTAGCTATACAACAATTGTATCTCATGTAAAACCAACAAAAGCATAAAAACCCTTAGAACAATCAGAGTGTCCCTTAAAAGATTCGATAATACAGTTTAAAAAAAGAACAATTTACCAATTACTCAATCAAAATAAAACCTGCTTCAGAAAACCAACAAATGCGGAATCAATTATTCAACAGTGACGCCAAAACCAATTAAGAAAACATAACCTTACTTGTAATAGTTAACTCCTAAGAGCTGAGTTTAGTGTGTTCTCGAAACAATGATTTTGGGCCGTTTGATCAGAAGAACCCTGAAGATTATATCACCCATATTATAAATCCTCACAGTCAAGATATGGTACTGGAAACTCATAATTTCATGGCCAAATCCTAATCTCCGGCTGCAAATAATGGCGTAAGTCTCAAGTTCAGGTCTCATTTCTCAATTCCGCAACATTAAGTCGAGTATTCATTGACCGATCGAGTTAGTAATAAGTAATACTTAACTGTTTGATGTTTGTAAATGTGAAACTGAACGCATGAAGCAACCGAGAAAGAGGCAAAAGCAAAAAGAAACTATTGAAGCAACAAAGAGCCATGAAGATGACTCTTAATCTTTTTCTTCGTCTGAAACTTAAGTTACAGTGATTGCGGCACAGAGAAAGATTGTTGACATGAGCTCTTTAAGATTCTTGAGACAACCAGAATCTACAGTAGCAATGCAACCAGTGCTAGAATCCAAGACTCGAACAAGGTTTCACTCTATTTCAAGAACACGCATTGCAGCTCTCTCTCTCTCTCTGCTGCAAACAACTGCTGTATTTCAATGGCCAATCCTTGCAAGTGCATGGTGAAGTGTAGAGATGGTTCAAACATCAGAGTCGAGGGATGCTGCGATGCCTGATTCAGTTCGGAGATGGATTCCCGGATGTGTTTGCCATTGGCACTTTTGTGAACAATGTAGCTATTCAAAGTGTTTTAAAATATGAAACAAACCTGGAACATAGCTAATGTTTATGCTTTGAAATATGAAGTCAGAATTAAGTTTGAAATCCGACCCACATTAGACCAACTTTGCAAAGACTAGACCATACAACGCCACCGTTGATCATGTCATTATATCTATATTTAGTGCTTAATTGTAGTTTGGTGGTAATTTTGCAACTCCTATTGGAAATGTTACCTTATTGTCTATTGACCAGAGATTGTTCAAATTTTCTCAACTTACTTGATACAGACAAAAGGATACGATTAAGAAATGATCACCTTGATTCAACTACTTTTGCGAGTGAAATTTATGTTTATCCTTGGTAAAAATCATGAAATATGAATCACTTATTTTGAATTTGACTGAAAATTAGCTGGGTAATTGGTATGTGTTATCTGGTATTTAGTCTTCTCAACTGGATGTGAAACAAAAGTATTAAAGTAGATTCAGAGTAGTGAACCTCATATACAGGAAACAGAGACAACAACACCCACCTAAGTGGTCTCTATTCTAAGTATTATGTCTAATTACTTTATATAGTCTCCCTTAGAAGCATCAAATATATGAAAGCATTTGATTTAGTCGCTGTCGCTACCGCTGCTGCTTCCACTCTCATTGCCACTGGCATGCCCATCCTTGTTCTTCTTCTTCTTGTGCTCATTTTGCTTCTTATGTTTCTTCTCTCCATTATTTATGAACATTCCTAGGTCATTGGTACCTTTGTATGTCTCATGTGTTTTCTTCTGGTACTGTCCTAAGAGCTTCCCATGTCCATGACCCTTGTTAGCCTCTTGGCTCTTGTGTTGCCCTAGAAACGACCCTAAGACGTTCTGACCCTTTTGGCCATTTTGACCCTTGAACAACCCATCAAGAAACCCACCGTGGCTACGGTGGTTCAGAGTCGGGCTATGCCCATATACTGGGCGACTTTGGCTCTGGCCATATCCCTGGTAATTCTGGCTATAACCCTGGTGGCTCTTGCCTTGAGCCACATCGTAGTATTCTTTCTCATGTGTTTCGTAGTACTGCATATTGTGGTATAGAAGAGTTGAGTTTAATATTATGGTTTGTATTTGTGTTTTGTGTGGGTTTTGGAATGAGCTTTAGATGTCTATATATACAGTGATAATTTCTTACGACTAACTGAAACTCGAACAGACTCCATTTGTTAGTGTTCTGTCTTTATCTTGAACTTATTCTTAGTTTAAAGTTAATCTAAAATTGAATCGATTCGAAACACATTTTCTTTTTGCCTAATTTGTTCTCAGAATTGGTTCTCAGTTATAGTTTTCTAAGATTCATATTCTTTGATTCATATTGATCTCATTGCGATCTACCACGTGTAGAATTGTGAAATTTTCCCAAGTTTTTATAATACTGTTGAATATTAATTATGCTAGATTTTTCTTTTTATAAATAGATTTAGGCTGTATATGTTTGAGATCTTCCTTTTTTTTTTTTGTTTTTTTTTCCGTTTGGAATAGAAGAAGTAGGTAAAGATAGATATGTAAAACTATCACTCCATAGTTGCTTTGCAAAGAAACCGCATGATATTGATATCAATGAGATTATCTCATCATTGATATTTTCATGAGGTATTCATCTTTGGATTCTTATTTATTATAATCATACTACATTATTTAGATGGGCATTTAACTAATGGGCCTGTCTTCATCTCTCCCTTTTACGTAGGTAAACCCATCTGCCCATAGTGTAACCAATAAATTAACATTAAATATTCATGTTTTTTTGATATTAAATTTGAATTGGTGGAAATAGTATGGTATAATGGTAGCCATTTTTAAAATTTATTAAGATTCGATAATTTATAATGATGGGTTTAGTAGGATGTAGGATAATTCGTAATGATGCGTTTTTCACGATAGAAAGTAATATATACGCACTATTCAGACTTCAAAACCATAATATAGCCACTAAAAATGATTATTTACTTGAGGTAATTAACATATTTCTTTTCTTTTCATGATTGGACTTTTGCTTTTGCGTCAAAGCTCATCTTAAAGATTATCGTTTTATCAAAACAAGAAAAAAAAGGCTCATGTAAAAGTTCTTTTGTATAATCGTGTTTTATGTTCGTTAATTAGAATGTAACTGTATATACAAGTACATTTGTTATATAATCAACTAACTAATGGCTAACTAACATCTAACAGAATGTTAACTAATCTAATAATTTCTAGTTAAGTTTGATGCAATTCTTTATCAGTATGAAATTTCCAAACATACGGTATACAATATTTACAGATTTTGTATCAAACGTTGATAATATAAATATAAATATATATATACACCGACATCGTCACTAAAACTAACGATTGAGTAAAATCATGTAATGGTAACTATTATTGAAACTGGGCGCTGTGATTGTATGACATAGTTATGATTGTGTATAAATAAATCATAACTATATCTTGCCCAACTTCGCTCTTTCTTCATCGATCTAACTCTCTCATTCTCACTCGACAACAAAATAGTTATATAGCAATAAGAAGAACTATGATGGACAAATATAAAGAGGGAATGTTGTTACAGTAGCAGCAGTGGTATATGTTTAGTTTGAGACAAGTATCTTTCCTATTATACGAGAGTCTTTTGATTCTCCAACATATATATAAATATTTAGCACTACAGTGAAGAATTATCTTGTTCTTGTTGAGTTGTTGGAGTTTCTCCATCAGTATCTTCAGACTTCCTCAGAGCTTGTCTGAGACCCAACACGATGAATAAATTTGTGAGAGCCAGAAGTGACTCAGCTCCTCCATGTAACCAATCAACATTCGACAAAGATGTTCCATAATGCACCTTTGCTTCATTTTCATCCAACAACAAATTAAAATCAGAGAACACCAAAAACATCAAAATCTACCGGAAAAAAATTTATATATAACGTCGAAGAAACTTACCATATATCCCAGCAGGAACTGCGACGTTTTATCACCAAGTTCAATTAATCAAATCACCAAAGCCAAAACAAAAAGAGATTTTAGATCGCTGAGAAACGCTAAACGCTATGAGCAGAGCAAAGACGCAAGATCACTTACTTGTAGCTCCAACGAAGGCAAGCAAGAAGTAGAATCCGAATAGTGTGAGTTTTGGAGCAGATTTAGATTTAGTGAGGAAGTAGAGGAAACCGATATACGGAAACAGAGATACAGCGAAGAGCTGCGATGCTATGCTCTGTGAATCAATGGTTGGAGCCCATGGGTCCACCGGAAACATCCCTCCTACGTCACACACGATCCATACTCTCCCATCTTCTCTTCTTCTTTTCTCTTTTTTCTCTGTCAAGTGTAAGAATAAGCTCTTGTTTCTTGAGTTTGAGACACCAGGCTGACAAAGTCGCCGAGTTTTGAACGGAGACGTACCCATAAATCTAACGGCTGAGATTCTCGCCGGATAGTAAGAGTCCATCACAATCATCTTCTCTTTCTCTTTCCTCTCACCGTGAGAGAGAACGGAATGTTGTGGATGAGAGAAGAAGAGAGGAAAATGAAGATAGGGAGAAAAGTTCGTCCCGTTTTGGGTCTGTGTAAACTACATGTGTGTCGTTTCTACATTCGGCCAAATTAACAGATAAGAGCATCAGCAACTAAGATTCAATTCAATTTTTTATTATCTTAATACCGGTTTTAGTATCGGTTTAACTTGATTTTAAAAAATGAAAATTAGTCTGGTTTTGGTAAGGATAATTTTGACCTGTCACCTTGGTCAAAGATGGCATGATCGTCTATCTAGCGTAAATGCGACAAACCAAAATCAAATCAAACCATTATAAGATATAATTTGCAGCTGTAGAAAGAAATATTGTTATAAAATCGAAAGCTTAGACCGTGTATAAGAGTATGATAATGATTTGGTTTACCTATTAAAAGAAAATTAATCACAATCTCTATCTTGGTTTTATTTCGGTTGAGGATAATTTTGACCTTTGACAAAGATGGTTCAATCGTGTATCTTAGCCTAAATGCGCCAAACTGAAATAAAATCAAACATTGTAAGATAAGATTAGCTACTGAGAAATTTGTTATACATCGAAAGTTTAGACTCTTTAGCTCATCATTGTAAGATATAAATCATCGAACTAAACTCTAAATAAGCGAGTCCGGACATGTTTGAGGGACTTAAGAGGGAACTGGTGCGAGCGTGGCCTGTTCGTGCCACTCACCGTTTAAGTTTGACTGCCACAATCTGGCCACCCCATCGCTTCCAGTGCTAGCTAGAGTCATGCCACTTATGTCCCATTCCATCTGCCAAACCTGACCAGGAAACATCAAAGCAGTGTGATTTAGTTATGTTTTACACGAATGAAAGGACATCAAAAAGTAGGATCGAAGATAAAAAATGCTTAGACCCTATAGTTTCATTCTCAGAATCACCACAAGAGCGTCAAAAGTAAAGAGCTTTGGAATTGGATACCTCGCCTTGATGACCAGAAAGAGAGGCGGCCTTTTTAACCGGAAGCCTTCCTTCAAGGTCAGGAGCTAGACCAACTTGCCATATTCCTATGCCTTTATGAGTTGCAACAGCAACTAGCTCGTATGGTCTATATCAAAAGAGGATAAGTTTGAGCGTCTCAAGACAGTATTAATGAAAGATGACCAAGATTGTTTGAATTACCGGCCAATATTTGGGGCCCATGACACAGCATAAACTGGATCAGTTTTGTCTTCTGGTGAGGCTAATTCTGCTACTGCCAACCATCTGTTATGAGCTTCGTCAAACTCCCAGATCTGCAACAACAAGTCTATCACGATTTTGGGCAACACACATATTATATAGTTGTCGAATCCTTCGTTTCCCAGTTCAATGAAAGTGAAATAAGGATATACCTTGGAAGAATTAAGATGTGGAGAATCAGAGTTGAAAGCTAAAACAAAGCTGGGTTCTTGCTCTTCACTCCTCATTGGATTCCAAGAAATAGACGCAGACAAGCTTGAAGGTTTACCGAGAGTCGACAGAGAATCGATAACATTCTGAAACTCGGCCTGCACAGAATGTTGAGAACTAAGACAGTATATGTACAAGAAATCGATAGAAACAAATCAAATTTAAATGTATCCTTCTGTAAATGACAGAAGACTTGAGAATAAGCAAAAAAAATGTAGGGTCAATAGAAGTAAAAGCAACCTGAAGTTGCCAATTCTTTAATTCCAATGGGTTCAACAGCTCAAAAACCCTAAGGTACCCATCAGAATATGCTGCAACCTGCAGATTAATCAAAGAATCATAAGTGTTAAATGATCGCATAAGAGCTTGTTAAACATCGAAACCAAACAAATCTCAGAAGCTCACCATTTTCAGACTCTTTCCCGAAACCCCAAATTGAACATCGAGCACTTGGCTAGACTTGTTCCTCATACTCTTACACAAATTCCACTCAAGAGCATGTGAGTCTGACAAAAAAAAGTAAAGTCTATAAGACAAATGGATTCATAACCAGACAGCTAAAACATTCAAAGTGATTTAAGTTTTCAAACAATAGTTCATTGTATCTATAAAACATTTAGGAATAAATCCATGAAGATTTTCACAAAAAGCAGAGTTACCTTCAGACACCTCCTCCCAAATCGATAAGCTTCCGTCTTCACAAATGCAGGCTACTACATCGCCGTACTCCGAAGGCAACCAGACGATCTTTACAACACTCGATTCACTAACCCTAACTTTGGAAGTGCAAGTGAAAGAAGAAGAAGATGATGAAGCTGAGGGAACAGGAGAGTCGTAAACGGAGAGGATTCCGTCTATTGATCCGGCGGCTAAACGGTGACCGGAGTAATTCCAGGAGGAACAGGTGGTGCCAGAATCAAGCGTCGCCATCGATTTCGCCATTTCTCTAATCTCCGGTTGTTCAGCGAGATTCTAATAAGTAGCAGAAACTGGGCCAAGATATATTGGGCCTATTCTTCTTTTAATTGGCCCGTTTTTTATTTATTTAAAAAACCTTAATTCGTGAGCCATGTATATACATATACGTACGCACTAGTTGTAATAGCAACTCAGCAATCGTAATCACAAATCGCTTATGATAAATGAAAGATCGCAAAAATGAAAATGAAGAGAGAAGTGAAAGAAAGGAGCAGTAACACTGGAGTAAAGAGATGCCAACGACAAAACGCTGCCAACGTACAAGAAATCCTATTTGTTGTCCTAAATACAAAACTACACTATTCATTTTCGAGCTCTTTGTTGGGAATAACAACAGTACACAATATATGTCATTTGTCTGATACTTACTACGACCATTCTAAGAAACATGTCCTCTTGCCACAACCATTTTAGACAAAACCTCTTCAAGATACTTACAACCTTCTCTATGGTGTTCGATCCATACACATAACTGTCTTATCTTTTCTCTCTTCTCTTCTCCTAATCCCAACAATGACTCTTTCAATTTTTCCTTCTCTCTCCCTTCTTCCATTACTTTCCCTTCAAGCTTCTTCTCCATTTCTTCCTTATCCTTCTCCACCTCTCCCTTCTCAATCTTCATCTCTATCACACACTTCTTCGCCCTCAAAAGCATATTCCTCGCTTCAACCAACGTTTCCTTATAGCTTCCGTGCTTCTCCTCAAGTTTTTCACATAGATATTTGAACCGATCTAGTAGTGTTGAATTCACTCTTTCTGAAATATCTTTAATTAAACCTCCATATGTTTCGTGGGTCATTGCGATTTTCTTCTGGAGCAATGCTTGTTCCTCTAAGCTTAGCTTCTATGCTCTTCAACTCTTCTTCTTTCTCCCTTAACACTTTTTTTTTTTTTTTTGGTTTAAAGGGTAAATTTTATTAAAAAACCAAAAGACTAAAATATACAAGAGCAGAGCTCGACTAAAAAGTGTCGAAAAGTTTGTATGAACCCCAGAACTAAATAAGAGAATGAGTAGAAGAAGGAAATAAGAGTGATTGCCTCATTAAAACCTTACTCGGGAAAAACCCAGTAGGAAAACCCGAGTAAGGAAAAAGAGTACAATCCAAGAGAAGAGAAGAGAAAAAATGAGAAAAAGAGAGAAAGGAGAAAAGAGAAAAAAACTGCCTCATTAAAACCTTTACTTAGAAAAATCCCGTGAGGGGAAAACCCAAGTAGAGTAAAAGAGTACAGTCGGAGATGAGTGAGAAAGATGGAACTAAAGATGAAAACGATAGGGAGGGGTGTGAGTCTGAAGCCCGAACCAAGTCTCAAGGATTGATGGACCGTCATGAGAAGTAGAGGTAGTCAGAGCGATCAGCTTGGACTTGATGGTAGTTTGGATGTCCCGAGCCAACTGTAGCACCGGTCGGAAGGAAGATGTGTGGAGTCTAGAATTCCGCTCACGCCATAAGGAGTACACCGCCGCGTGAAGAAGGAGATGGGCAATGAGCTTGAGGTGTTTGATGGTCGACGATCGCGGGAGCCACTGCAAAAGCAAAGGAAGGGTGCTATAAGTAGGAATCATGTGTAGGACAAGCTGCAAAAGTGAGTATGAATATGAGCAGTGAAAGAAGAGATGGTCCCTGGTCTCATCATGCGTGTTGCATAGGAGGCAGATCGCTGGAGAGGAGGGAGAGTATCGTCTGATCCGGTCTCTAGTGGCCAATCTGTCGTGGGCCGCAAGCCAAGTGATGAAGGCATGTTTTGGAATTCTTCCTGAAAACCAAACATGTTTGTACCAAGGAGCGTCAGGGGGAGGGGGGAAGAGGGTGTGGAAGGTCCGAGAGGCTGAGAACTTGGTAGGAGTCTGCTGAGTAGGTGAGTCATCCTCTGGTAGGATCCACTGGTAGTTGTCCGAGAGGGGAGGGCGGAGAAGCACCGAAGGGTCTGGGAGGGAGTCGCGAAGGAATGAGATGACTGGGTTCCGAGATCTGGTAGGGATACGCCAGTTTCCCGAGCTGATAGCGTCTAGAACGGAGGCGTCGTGGTGGATACCAGTGAGCTGAGCTGCAGAATGACCCAGGAGGAGGGAGAGGGGGCCAAGTCCGGTCCAGTTGTCCTGCCAAAAAGAACAGAGGGAACCAGAACCTACCTTACAGTGGATGAAGGAACAGGCCAGGGGGCGAAGCTTGAGGAGCCTGTTCCACATCCAGCTTCCGACAGGGGAAGGGTAGCGGGCCTCCCAGAAGCTAGTAGATGGGAAGAGGTGGCTCCGGGACCAAGCAACCCATAGAGAGCCCGAGTCAGAGAAGAGCCTCCAAATGAGCTTGAGGCATAAGACTGTGTTCCATTTGGTTAGGCGACGAAGACCCAAGCCCCCCGACTGGCGAGGAGAGCAGACAACATCCCAAGATATCTTGGCCCCCTTGCCTGAAAGAGTGTTCCCAGACCATAAGAAGGCATTGCACAGGCGTTCAATCCGGAGGAGACACTGTTTGGGAAGGAGGAAGATTGAGCCCCAAAAGTTGATAACAGAGTTGATGGTTATTCTCCCTTAACACTTGTTCGGTTATTCTAAGTTTCTGGTTCGACAAACGTCGATGTTATTCGTTTTCTCCATCAAACTCTCTATCTCTTCTCCTTTCATCTCTACTTGGTTACGTAGACTCAACATCGTCTCTTGGAGATGTACAATCTCTGATTCCCTCGATGTTACATTTTTACCCGTCTCTTGCATTCTCCTCTCTGTCTCCTCCAGCTTCGACATGTACTCTTCCAACATCTCCCGTGCTTGTTTGTAATCATCTGTTAGCTTCTTGATTGTTGCTTCTCGTTCTTCGAACAAACTGCTGATCTGTTTGTGGTCTTGGCTCAGCGTGTTGTATGCAGCTTCTTGCTCTAACAATGCTTTCTGCACATCGTTGATCTGATTCAGCAACGCCTGTTTCTCTTGCTTCTCTCTCTCTAGCTCTGCTTGTTTTTCGTTCTTTTGCGCTTGTAGCCGGTTATTTTCTTCCAGTGTACGTATTCTCTTGAGCTTTGGCCTTACACGCCATCTCATTCACATACTCTAGAGTTTATTTAAGAACAAACGATTGGGCCTTGAATTCGACAAAACAAAGACAAACTTCCTTTTTATTCACATTAATTTACATTTATCATTCAATATAAAGAATTCAAAATTATTACAATGGCTGCGCTAAAATTTTACGAAATTGGAGCATTTAATTATTTTTATGTGCTTATTTTACTAAATCTAGCCTGCAACATTTACTTACCTAATAAACAAATACAGTAGTAACTAAAACTTTTACGTGTTTTATTATGGTCAAACAATTGTCCATTTAAACGTATTACAAAACTGTCAACTCATTGGATCTTTCAATAAACATTTCATATTTTGCAAGACGGATAGATATGATGATTCTAACGTAAATAGTTTCAACAAATAAAACTATTAAAATACATGTGAAAAGAAAAACAAAGTGAATCCAAAAGAGTTCAATTTTGTAAAACTAGGTCTTAAGAGAAACCTTTAAGACTGATTTCTTGAGTTCATAGTATCGATCTCGTTGATAATCCACAAGAATACAGAGTTGTCTTATGGCTTCTCTCTTCTCTTCTCCTAAGCTCAACAATTCAACTTCTCGTCCCTTCACATTGATCTCAAGCTCTTTGATTCTCGCTTCAAATTTGGTTACAACTTTTGCTAGACTCAGTTTCTCTGTTCCTTCTTCCGCAAATTTCTTCTCTAGCTTAGATAACTTCTCCTTCAACAATGACTCTTGAGCTTCTCTGCATTCTAGCTCTGCGGCTAGAGTTTCTAACTCGCTCTTCTTCTCACGCACCCAAAACTTGGCTGATTCAATCTCGTTAGCTAATCTAGAAACTCGGTTCGTGTGTTCCTCTGCTTCTACTAGCTTCTTCATCGCCATTTCGGATCTCGTGTGCCCTTTTTCCCAAACGTCTTTGATTTTCTTGAAATGGGTTTCATAAAAGAGCAAACGTTCTCTATTTTCTTTGTTTTCTTGACCTTTGTCTCGTATTTTGATAAAGTCGTTCTTGCTCTCTAAGTGTATTTGTTCAGCTACATGGATCCTCCTGTACAGTATCCTGATATGGTCTTCTATCTTCATCCGGAAATCTTCAGCTAATTCTTCCATTTTCCTCTCTATGGCATTTGGATTCAGCTTCGAATCTCGGCTTGAACCAAATGACCAACGTTTTGGTTGCTTCAGATCATCAGAGAACTTGTCAATGGTGTCTTTCTGTTCTTTGACAAGTCTTTGCTGATCCTTAATTTTCGCCGTTAGCCTGCGATGTAAAGAAAATACTTAAAAAACAATATTCGTGAAGTTGATTACTTTGAAAAAGAAAATTACTGTGTTTTTGTACCTGCGAATAACATCATCTTGTTCCTTGACCAATTTCTTTTGATGAGAAAGTTCAGTGTCCAGTTTCTTGCTCTTATCTTCAATTTCATCGGTATTCTTGGTCTCTCTCTCCATCTGTGATGAATCAAGTTCTGCGATTCTTGTATACAGATTCTGATTCTCTTCTCTAAGATGATTAATCTCTTCAATCAACTTATTCCTCTCTTCCTCTGTTTCTTCTTTCAGACTCTTGAGTTGCATCTCTGTCTCTGTAACTTGTTCGACTTTCTTCTCCAACTTTGATTCAAATTCATCTTTCTGGTTCCGCAATGATTCAAGCTCATGTTTCAAACCATTTACCTGATCCATGAAGCCGTTTACACGTTCTTTCTCCTCAGCTCTCTTAACTTGAAAACTTACAGTCAATTCCGCGTTCCGACCACGAAGAAAACCAATCTCCTGTTCCAAATTTCTCAACTGGCACTTCAAATCTTCTATCCTCGACGTTAAACCTAACTCACTATTCCCGAACTTGCTCACAAGTCTTGATATCTCATCTCCTTTCTCTTTCAAAACCAATTCCAAACCGGAGATCTGAGATCTAAGCCCTTTGTTCTTCTCTCCTAATTGTTTACTTTCGCTAGCTTTCATTGCAATCTCTTCTTCTAAGTCTCCCTTCAGCTCACACTCGGCTTTCGCGTCTCCTAGCTCTCGTTCTAGCTCTTTCACGCGCAAATTCAATTCCAGTTCTTTCTCTTGAGCCTCATTCCTCAATGCTTCTATTTTGCTTTTAAGCTCATCGATCTCACTTCCTTGCTCAACAAGATTCTCTACTTCCTCCGAAGAGTGATATTCCAAATCCGAACTTGATGAAGCAATACGCGATGTCCCTTTCCTTCTGCCACCACCACTTGTCGGATCCAAATCTTGTTGAAAGTAATCAATTGTAGAATAAAGAGATTGACACTGCTCTTGAAGATCGGTAGCAATCGCTAGGAGCTCTCTCTTTGAATCCTTTGGAATCCTGTTTTTGTTTTGGATGAATTTTATAAGTTTTGACACTTTCTTCTCCATTTCTGCAGACACAACAAGAGAACTAACGAAAACTTACATAAACAGTTTTCGAAGAACTTAAATAACATCTTCCTTGAGCATTAAGTCAGACAAATCTTACCTGTTTTTGCTCGCTCCATTTCCAAGGAATGTGAAACAAAACTCACGATGCTTGTTCTTGCCTATGCATTTGAACATGCAATAGAGCTTATCGATCGGAACCAAAACCAGCAAGATCATAAACCTTCCTACAAAATCACAAAAATAAAGAAAGCAATTTTATTTCAACTTATGCATTGATCGGAGCAATAACGTGTAAAACAAGTTTTGTCTTGTAAAATCATAATGTAATACTACGATTGAATTAATTTCCCCTCCCCCCCCCAAGAAATACATAAATCCATTAATTAGGCCGAATTAGAGAACAAATTGGTTCAAATGATTTAACGTTTTCGTAAATATAAGGATGCATGAAGAGACCAGCTTTTTCTAGGGACGTCCATATCGATCAGAATGGATTTATACCTACCTACGTAACACCACTTGATTACATTGACATTTTTTCAAACTGAATTTTATTCAAAAAAAACCATCGAACTTCCAAGCAAAATCAAAAACTCTAATTTGATTTTTCCAGAAAGAAGTTGAAAAGATTTACGAGGTAAATGTAAAAGTCAAATAGTCATTTCTCCGTAGTCCTGGGAAAACTGAAACCAAAATCTAATCTATTATGGCTTCGAATTAGGAAGAGAGATATTTAGCAGAAAGAGAGAAATATTAGAGGTTGTGGTAAGAAGAAAAAAGGAAAAAAAAAAAAAAGAAGATAAATTTGAATGGTTTAGTTTTGACTCTCTATTTACAATAATGCCTTTTTTTTTTTTTTTAACTTTTGTAAGAAGTACGAGCATAACCAGATTTTATTGTTAACTTAATACTGTATTTCGTCATATTTTGATAAGGACGGCTTAATGTCTTGGACCACAAGATTGAACCGATCAAAAAGTCGAATTTCCTCAAATTATCTCAAATCGATCCAGTTTAATCCAGTTTACAAATCTATTAAGAAGTCATTAGCTCAAAAACTATATATAACCACTAACGATATACATTACATACTTGTATAAGCCTTCCAAAAGAGATGGCAAACAAATTATAACATAGCACTAAAAAATTGCTTAAGCTTGAGCTTCTTCCACTTGCATCAGGAGGCTCAAGTTACTAACATCAAACAGTTGCAACTTGCAAGGATATATTGATCACAACCAAGATGATCTTCATTTGTGGGCTCGAAGAATAATTGCATTCTGAAAGGAGTTTAATGAGAAGGAGAAAGCCAAGAAGTTTCTCTGAGGACTTTTATGCTCATAATCTACAATTTCTCTACTGTTACAATCCACCCTGTGTACTTTCTACTTATGTAGTTGCCTTTTATTCTAGTTTTGTTAAGGGAGATACCATTCCATATCAACCTTCAAATTATTATGGTTTGCACTTTCCATTGATGTTCAATACATAAAGAAATAGAAATTCTAATGTTAACAACTCACCAAAGATAGATATATCTCTGCAAGTATCGTTCGCAATTTCCCAATCATACACTTGTCTAATCCAACCACGAATCCTAATTCAATATGTTTTGTAATAACCGCATCTTTCTACTGAAACCTCCTCTTGCCAACAATGGCGTCCTCCATCTCCTCTTTATCTCCGTACTGATGCTCAAAATACCACAAAGAGCTTCTCTGCTTCTTCTTCTTCTTCATCCCTTAAACTTTTTCATCTATATCAACATAGACCCAACCAAGCCATGCACTCAAACCCAGCTAATACCTGGAAATTTACCTCCAAATCTTCTTGAAATTCCATCTCTAAGCATTTCTACATCATCCCATTTCCCATATCTTGCATACACATTAGAGAGCATAACGTTGTAAACACTTCTTCTCTCTTCCTCGTTCTCCAATATCTTCCTTGCTACAACTTCAGCCAAATGAGTATTCTCATAAACTTCACAACATGACAATAATGCTCCCCAGATTCCTGAATCAATCGGTTTTCGCAATGACATTATAAACTCAAATGCTTCTTCCAGTTTTCCAGCCATTCCCATTAGCTTTACGATGTAAACATTATGCTCTGTCCGTGGCTCAACACCAAACTCACTCTTCATTCTCATGAAGATCTCTTGACCTTCGTTTAAAAGACCAGAATGGCAACATGTACAAAGAAGAGCAGAGAAAGTGACCTCGTCTGGGTTCAATCCTATCTCAAGCATCTCGCTGAACTTTTCAAAAGCTGAGGAAGCAAATCCGTGCAAGCCAAGACCCAAAATAACAGAGTTGAATGAAACAATGTTTTGCTCTGGAATTCCCGCGAAAAGAGTCATCGCGGAATCCAAAAACCCACATTTTGAGTACATGTCTATAAGAGCAGAGCAAACCTTTATATCCAGTTCCAGTCCTAGCCGAATAACATAACTGTGCACTTCTTGTCCGTAGAGTGAATTAGATAAATCAGCACAAGACCCTAATACAATCGCAACAAGAACAGAATCTGGCTTCTTACCACTCATTCTCAGCTCACTACACAGATACAAAGCCTCCTTGTGATTTCCACATTTAGAGTAACCCGTTATCAAAGAAGAACATGCAACTATATCAGGCTCAGAGATGCTACTAAATACACCACAAGCAGAAGCAATGCACTTGCATCTCGAGTACATGCTCACCAGAGCACAACCGACATAAGAATGAGAGTCTAAATTCACTTTCAAACAAAAGCCATGAACAGACCGAGCAATGAGTAATAAACTAGGATCAGTCAGTCCAGTCATCAACGCTACCATTGTATAACAATCTGGTCGATTTCCTTGATGTAACATTAAGTTAAACATATTGAGTCCTTTTCCCCAAGACCCACAGCATCCATATCCAGAAAGCATAGCATTCCATAGAGGAACATCTGGCTCTGGTATTAGAAAAAACAACTTACTCGCTTCAAAAGTAAGGCCAGCTTTTGAATAAGCTTTAACAATCGCACTGCCGCAAATTCTGTCAAATCCAAGTCCGGAAACAATTGCATTGCCATGTATACACCTCAGTCCCTCGGCATCAAAACTCTCAGAAACGCCACGAGCTAAGCATGCAAAGGTAAAGTTATCGGGGTACGTATCAGAACTCAGCATCTGAGAGAAAAGTGAAAAAGCGGTACCAAGTTGATGAGCTTTAGCATAAGCTCGAATAACAGAGTTCCAGAGGAAAACACTTCTCTCAGGAAATACGTCGAACAATTTGCGTGCAGACAGAAGATCATCGTTTAACGCATAGAGTCTGACAAGTTGCGTCGCGAAATACGGATCACGCGCGAGTTGGGACTTGGTAACGAAGCACTGCAGTTTCTGGGTATTCAGTTTTGTTTGAAATTTCCTCGAGAACTCATTGATAATCAAACGTAATTGCGACTGCGATGACATTCAAGATATAATCGCAAAATCCAATCTTTAATCTTCCCCTCAGAGGCAAATAATCGAGCAAAACCTCAAACACACGATTGTTTCAAAGAACTCCTAATTCGAAATAACAATTTGGGCGAGGATGTCTTGTTTTTAAATATTTAACAAAACTCCAAAAATAAAATAAAAGAGTAACTTGCAGAAGAGACTATCTAATTACACAAAAAAAAAATGTATTCAAGAGTTTACACAAAAAAGGGATGTATAATAAAAGAATTGAAACTAAAAATTTCTACCTCTTCTTGTTTTTGTTTCTTCTTGTTTTGGTCTCAATTTAAGTTTCTTGCAAAAATGTTATGTTAGCTCAGAGTCTGAAGCAGGACCAGAGAGATGTCTGCGTCTTCCATGGCTCAAAGGACACATAGGACTCAAAGGCAATCTTGTATCCTTTCTTGCTTTGCTGTTTCTTCCAAATGGACTTAGCGGCGATGACACTTTCGGTACTGATCTTGGCTTTACAGGCGATGATCCTGAAGACAGTAAACCTACAAAATTTTAAAGAATTAATAATGTTTTTGGCTGATTCATTCATTCATTCATCAAAGCTTTAGAACTAAGATTAGTTTGGTTGTATCTAACCTGCGCTTGAATTTCTTCTGAGTTTCGCCATGTCGCCACTTTTCTTTAAAGCTGAGATCTTTTTCATGGGAGCTTCTGAGTAAACTGATCTCGTATCTGACTCTGAGTATTCAGATATTGCATCTAAGCACAATGACTTTGTATACATTAGCACTGTTGGTGGGTCTTCAACCACTGAAACGCTTTCTGAAGCAGATTCACCTGTTTCTGAATTCTCTTCTTTGTTGAAGTTTGGACTCATCTTCTCTTTCTCTGCAATCCTGTATGAGTAAAGCTGGAACGGTATCTGTGTTACGGATTCCGCGTGAGACCCTGACTCGAGTGAGAACTTTCTCAAGTATCTTGCTTCCAAGTCCCAGCAATCAACAAGTGGGTTTTGGATTTGAATGTGCCCGTGATCCGGATTCACAACTAAGAACTTCTTGATGTAACGAAGTATCCTGCAAATCGAAGAGAATGTCGGACGCTGGCTCGGTTCTGAGTGCCAACACCGTTTGATAAGACTAACAAGGTATTTAGGGGAAGGGAATGGGAAGAGAGGTCTCTCTCCCATTCTAATATTCTTAGCCATCTTATCGCCTTGAAGATGACTATCTTCAAATGGTACTTTACCGGTTATAAGCTCGAAACACACCATAGCAAAGCTATAAACATCAGCTTTATGCGTAAACTTGGATCTCGGGGGGGTTGTACCTTTGAGATCTTGTTCCATCTCTGCTAGGACCTCAGGTGCATACCAAATCACAGGATCAGGAGTGGTTGGTCTAGTGGAAGCTCGAGTAAAAGACTGAGTTTTGACTGAGATCAAACCGAAACCTGAGATCTTCGCATGGAAGTAACCTTCGGTGTGACTTCTCTCTTTCAAAAGAATATTCATTGGATTCAAGTCTCCATGGAAGATCTCATTTGAATGAAGATATTCCATCCCTCTTGCGATTTGTAGCATAATATCAATCACAACGGGAACAGAGAAGAGATATCTTCTTCTAGGTCCACAATTTTCCTTCATGTAGCTTTTCAAGTCTTTGTGCATTAACTCCATAACCAGAGAACATTCTTTCTTATCTTCATCATAGAATCCACAAAGGTACTGAAGTATATTCGAATGACAAAGCGATAACAGAGAAGAAATCTCTGCTTTCAACGGCTCAAGATCCCCGAAAAAATGTCTCAACACAAAAGAATCACCTAACCATTGAATCTCCTTGTACTGACCACCACCACCTAATCTCCGTCTCACTTGGTAATCCTTTGAACCAACAAGTATCGAACTCGGGAAGAGCTTACCGTTAAACTGTTCCAAACCGGTTAGTTTCTTCAACAGAAAATCAGCTAAACGCTTCTCTGACTTCCCAATCTCATCGCTCTTTGACTTTCTCTTCTCTTGTAACGCCTCCACTAGATTCCATCTGTCTTCTCTCCATGAATGCTCAAACCGGCTACAGATATCCTTGGGAACCAGATACTGTTTCCCAAACCTCCATTGAAACAGCTTAGGATCATTCCACTCTCTATCGTACTTTCTCGAAAACACAACTCTCCTTCTCTCCATCTCAGAAGGGTCAAGACCAGAAATCTCTCCAGCTGACTCTATCGCTTCGATCACGGCCGGGAAGTAACAGAACAAGTTGTGTATATGAAACTCAACACAATCTTTGTTCTGATGAAAGTTGATTACTTTGCCCCACCAATCTTTATTGGACATACAATTTCGAACATACATTTCGCCTTCTTTAAACACTCTGTAGAGCTCTCTTAAAGGCTGTTCAAGGGCTCTCCATTTGGTATGCTTCTCTTCAAGCTTCAAGTTTTGTCTGATCTCTTCGGCTACAGTGTTGAAAGCCAAACTGAAAATCTCTAACAACAAACAGCATTGTCTTCGGTTGATCAATATATCGTCTTGTAATACCATAAGCGCGTTTAAGCTTCCAAGAACCTCGCCGATTTGCCTGAATTGCTCCATCACAGCTTTGTAAAAGTAGTCAAAATCTCTCTCAAAACCAACAAAATCGAACTAGGTTTTTGATCTGGTAAAGGCAGAGCCAACAAAAAAAAAAGAGGAAAATCAAATCATAAGCAGACGAAAATTCAATTACATTTAAACCGTTTAAACATTGATTTACAGAGCATATGGAGGAGAAAGAAAAAAAAAAAACCTAAATTGAAGATCCTTTTGCGTCAAGGATCGATGAGTTATTTTTGGAATATTTGAAATCACATCGTTGAGTAATCGAATCTGACCAAAACATAAACGATCGCCAACCTGACCATAAAATATCTCAAAATTAGGGTTCAAAACTGGAAATTGGAGAAGAAAATAAAGAAATCAACCGTTAAAAAAATCGAAGAAACGTAGATCTTACCTATATAACTTCGAATCAGAAGAAGCTTCGAAAACAGAGAGCCAAAGAAAAAAAGAGAAAATTACTCTTTTAAGTTTGCTGCTTCTGAAAGTCCCTAGAAAACTTTTCCTTAAAGGTTTTCGCTGTCTCTCTGTAACGGTTTTGCAGAGAAAGCAGAAAAAAATTTCCAAGGAATTTTTTTTTTTATTATTATTAATTGCAAAAAAAAGGTGTAAGTTTTGCCCAAAAAAAGAAGAAGAAAAGAACAGGTTTGATTTGGTAAGTGTTTGGCCGTTGTCCGCACTCTCTGGGAGCCATGTAAGGAGTGTTCCCGCGACTTTCGTTAATGTAATTCGTTAACAAAAAATAAATAATAATAATGTAACTAATTAGAGTAATGTAATTAAGCAGTGTTTTGGATTAAACGGCGTTGTTTCATGTGTTTTGGATGTTTGCGTTATATAAAAGTCGCCACATGGTCCTCTGTTCTCCTCTGTTTTCGATTGAACTTAAGTCTTAAAGCACTTCTTCTGTCAAAAGCTATTAAAAGGAGTTTGGTTTTTTGTCCTTCTTTAACATCTCATATAACATTTTGTTTGTTTGTTTTTTTTTTTATTAAGAGGTTTTTGACCAAGACCCGTATGATCTTTATGGCTGAAAACCATAGCATATACAACTGTAATACGATCATTTTCCAAGCACAGTTTCAACCACCGGGTCTAAATACTGTTTGGTCAACCAAATATGCTATTTATGCTTAGGACATCATTATCCTTGATTATAACTCATTTTTTTATTATTAAATTTTTTATTGATTTATTGTTTGAGATTCAATTACAAATTGTTAACAAAAATTATGTAATGCTGAGATTCAAATAGTGTTATAAAGAATAAAAAAAATTAATAATAATTTAACAATTTGATCATTAATAAATTTTTGTTCAAAATTCTCAACCTTAATAGTCTCGGACGTTTCTTGTTCAACAAGACGCAATCGTAAATTATTTTTGACAGTAAAAAATTATAATCTCTTAAAAAAAAGTGTTTGGGCAGTCAAAAACACAACACCATGAACATTATGCAACAAAAAAAAACCTAAAATCAAACATTAAGAAAAAAAATACTATTATACGTTTTATATACGTATAATTTTATAAAATTAATTTGTGATATTGATATGATATTTTTAAATATGTTATTTTACAGTGTTTATTATCTTATTACTAATATTTTAAGATATAAACCAAAAATGAAATTAAATATTTTACGATATTAGTGGACAATGAACATCGGTTTAGGAACATTGAATCTGTAATACAAATGAAATGTGGTAATAAGTTTTTCAAATTTGAAATGTTTCATTGTTGTTGTTGTTGTTATTATTTATTGTTGTCATTTTTGCCATAGTTTTCAAGTTCAGTAATTACCGCAAGTAAAGAATAAAATGAAAATTTTGGAACTATTTCTAAAATTATAAAATATATATATATCAAGTCAAAAAGAAAATAGGGTTGAAAAAATGATATTTTGTTAACCTTTATATTTTAGTAACCAACATTCATCTTTCACATTACATCACTTTAATTGTTCATTGTCATTCTTTCTCGAGTTCAGCGATCATGGTCATCAAAATTCTTTCTCATTCTCCTGCTTCGGTGGTTGAAAAATATAGATTCTTAAAAGAGAACCTACGCTTCTTCGTTCTTTAAACTCAGTCTCCAAAGAACCAATTCTATTTTCGGTTATTTTCTCAAGTATTTTCAGTTCACTCCGTTTCTTTATAAAGATCTCAGAAATATTCATGGTGGGTCTGAAATCTCCCTCGAGTTTCTACCACTAGAAAGAGTAAATATTAAAGCTTGTGACACAAATCATAGGATTTTGCTTTGTGTTAATGATCGTCCGGTTAGAGGAATTATACCAAAACCAAAAACTCAATATTTTCACAATCGCACTCGGTTTAGTGGTGATCGAAACTGATCCTTTACGGTATAAGATCCTCATGCTTTCAAAATTGCTAGGGGTGGGAATTCGGATTATCGGTTCGGGTTCGGATCGGTCTTTATCGGTATCGGATATTCGGATACAAGAGTTTTATATCCAATAAGGAACCGAAACAATATCGGTTCGGTATTTTCGGTATCGGATTGGTTCGAATTTTTACTAAAATATCTGATAATGTCTCGGATAAGGTTCGGTATCGGATTATCGGTTTGATATCGGATCAATTATATCCGATAATTCAAAATTGTATCCGAAAATAAATATTGTACTCGAAATAAAAAAATTGAATTGATTAAACTAAATGTAAATAACCAAAAATCGATAAATAAATACTGAAATTTGTATATCATATATATATATACATCATATATATATTATATATATGTATACACATATATTATATATATATGGATTATCGGATTATCCGATGAGTTTCGGATCGGTCTTTATCGGTATTGGATTTTTCAGATATAAGCGTTTTGTATCCAATAAAGAACCGAAACATAATCGGTTCGATATTATCGGTTCGGTATCGGATCGAATTATCGGATACGGGTAAAACTCTCTATCCTAAAAATTAGAGAAGAAGAGGTATAAATGTTAACCATATTTCATTGTTCAGGTGGCTAACTTATAAAATAAAATATGTTTATGATCTCATATTTGTTTATTTCTTTGAAGGCCCATTACGTACGTAATACGGGCCCTTTATGCGGTTTGTTAAATTTCTTTTAATGTACAAAAATATCTCTTTCCAAGAAATTTACCGGTAGCTCCTGAAACAACCGTCGAAGCTTCATCTCTCTCTATCTCTCTCATTGACTTGACTCTCGTGTGTCCGTCAATGGTTCTTAAGCGTTGCTCCTAAGGTTTCTTCGTTGATTCGAGTTTAAATTTTGTTTCTGCGGATCTCTAATTTTTGAATTTCCATCGGACGGTTGATGGATACCATTGCTGGATTCGCCGATTCGTGTGAAATCAGCAACACAAGCAGCACTAGCTTCTTCTCCGCCGCACCGGCACCTACGGTTAACACCGACTCATCTATTCTTTATCCGGCCGAATTTCTCACCCGACCGGATGTCTCGGCGCTGCGACTTCTATCCAACAGCCTCGAGTCCGTGTTTGACTCGCCGGAAGCTTTCTACAGCGACGCTAAGCTAGTTCTCGCCGGCGGACGGGAAGTATCCTTCCACCGTTGTCTTCTGGCAGCGAGAAGCCCCTTCTTCAGAAACGCGCTAGCCGCAGCCTCCGATAAGGAGGAGAAGAATTCCACCGCCGCCGTGAAGCTCGAGCTGAAGGAGATTGCGAAGGATTACGAAGTCGGCTTCGATTCGGTGGTTGCTGTTTTGGCGTATGTTTACAGCGGCAGAGTGAAGCCGCCGCCGAAAGGAGTTTCCGATTGCGCAGACGAAAATTGCTGCCACGTGGCCTGCAGGCCGGCGGTAGATTTCATGGTAGAGGTTCTGTATTTGGCTTTCGTCTTCGAAATTCCGGAACTAGTTACGCTCTATCAGGTACAAAAACATCATCTGCATAATTACAATTGCATCGGAGTAGCAATTTTTAACGCTCTCTGTATTTGAATTTCAGAGGCATTTACTGGATGTTATAGACAAAGTTGTCACAGAGGACACGTTAGTCATACTCAAGCTTGCTAATATCTGTGGTAAAGCGTGCAACAAGCTATTGGATAGATGCAGAGAGATTATTGTCATGTCTGATGTTGATTTAGTTAGTCTTGACAAGTCTTTGCCGGAACACATTGTCAAAGAGATAATTAAAATCCGTAGAGATCGCGGCTTGGAGGTACCTGAACTGGAGAAACATGTCTTGAATATCTATAAGGCACTTGACTCGGATGATGTCGAGCTTGTCAAGATGCTTTTGACAGAGGGCCACACTAATCTAGATGATGCGTATGCTCTTCATTTCGTCGTTAAGTATTGCGATGTTAAGACCGCAAAGGATATCCTAGACCTAGAGCTTGCCGATGTCAACCGCAGAAATCCAAGGGGATACACAGTGCTTCATGTTGCTGCGATGCGCAAGGAGCCAGCTCTCATACTATCTCTATTGACAAAAGGGTCACGTGCATCAGAAACATCTTCGGAAGGTAGAACCGCTCTCTTGATCGCGAAACAAGTCACTATGGCTGCTGAGTATAATAATCTTACGGAGCGATGCAAGCCTTCTCTCAAAGGCAGACTATGCTTAGAGATACTAGAGCAAGCAGAAAAAGGAGATCCATGTCCTGGAGATGGTTCCCCCTGTCATGCAATGGCGGACCATGAACTGAAGATGAGCCTGCTCGATCTTGAAAACAGAGGTATCTCTTACTCCTTAATGTTTGAATCAATCAAATGCTTTATACTCTGTTAGGAAAGCGAGTGAACTAATAATAACCATACTTTGCATCCACTGTTTAGTTGCACTGGCTCAACGTCTCTTCCCAACGGAAGCACAAGTTGCGATGAATATCGCCCAAATGAAGGGAACATCCGAGTTCATAGTGTCTAGCGAGTCTGACCAACTCGCCGGTGCAAAGAGGACATCACCGGATCTAAAGATAGCACCTTTTAAAATCCTAGAAGAGCATCAAAGCAGATTAAAAGCCCTTTCTAAAACCGGTATGGATTCTCACCCGTTTCATCTATTCCTTATCAACAAAGAACAAAACTAAATTGATCTTTAGACATGGTTGTTTTACTTGTAGTAGATAACTGAAATAAACCATGTCTGACCCTGTTTTCTTTATTTCATATCATCAGTGGAACTAGGTAAACGCTACTTCCCACGCTGTTCAGCAGTATTGGATCAGATTATGGACTGTGAGGACTTGACTCAGCTGGCTTGCGGAGAAGAAGACACTCCTGAGAAAAGACTACAAAAGAAGCAAAGGTACATGGAAATACAAGAGACTGTGAAGAAGGCCTTTACTGAAGACAAGGAGGAACGTGGATATTCGTCTCTCTCAGCTTCGTCTTCTTCCACATCGAAATCAATAGCTGGAAAGAGGTCTAAACTCTCCCATCGGCGTCGGTGAGACTCTTGGGGTTATTTTTTGCTGTACCATATATTATTCTGTTTTCATGATTGTTTACTGTCTATCGTTGGCCTCATATAGTTTTGTTCTTCATTTACATCATGTATTCTAGTTTTCCTAACTGGAATTACTCAAGCAAGTTTCAGGGCGTACTTTGCTCCAAAGCAGGCTGACAATGCTTGAAGCTTAGTGTTCACTTGAAAGTTTCAATGCATCCAACATTTGTAAATGACAGGTAATGATTTGCTTCCTTTTGCAACGTTTGTGTGGGTGCAGGGAGATAGAGACTAACTCTGCTTTTGTCAATGGAAGAAGAGATCCTCGGAGACATGTTTATGAATCTTTTTTTTTGGGGGCAACTGATTAGATTTATATAAATGGAAAGAGGATGATACATCCACCTCCCAAACAATACCCAAGACCCTGAGAAAGGGCCAAACGGGAGTTCCAAAAAACATACATCAACAAGACAATCAAAACCCCACCTTGCAACAGCTAGCAATAGCTAACGAGGCAACACAAAACCTCCCCCAATTCTAATACCAACAAACTGCAGACAAAAACTCTGCACCACCAGGAAATTAGAGCAACCTCACCCATACAAAGAAGCAGGGGCGACATTCTTCTCATTATCAAAGCAATCAGCTAAAATACTAATCAGCTCAATTTTTTTTCTGCAAATAGAAAAAAACTTCCTGAAAGACTAAAGGGATAAGCTAACATACTAATTGAATATTACCAGAGAGGCGTCAAAGCGAGATAGCAAGAGAAAAAAAGATTGGGAAAGAGATGGTGGTGAGAAGAAGACGGTGGAATTTAGTTTACGATCCAATTTAGCTTTGTTTTCGTGTCGGTTCAAGAGATCACCAGAAGTTGTCATAAACGAACCGGATTGATTTTCACATACAAAAAACACCAACATTTTATGTTTCCGTTACAGCACTACACTGTATAAACGGAACCGGATTAAACCTACTTACCGAAAGTAAAAAATAATTTTACATAACCACACCAAAATGCCTGGTTCGGTTCGGCTGAAGATCTACCTTTCTCAGCTCTTCTTGTTATCAGTTTTAGGAGTTGTTTTGCGTTGGGACTTACCTGGTACGTTAGGTAGAGGCGGTGGTGGTGGAGGAATGATCGGAGGAAACAATCTTGGAACTCCGGAAGCTTCCGGCCAAGCTGATAACTCCTGAACAGGGGAAAAACTGCCGGCATAAGTTTTGTATAACCGCTCAAGAGTGTAATAGCCGTCTACATACTGCAAAGGGTTGATTTTCAGCTTCTTGCAGACAGCTAGAGCGTGTAGACATGGGAACTTGTAGCTTTGAAAACCCCCACAAGTGCAGGTGCAGTCGCTCAACTGAACGATCCATTCACCATTTTCTGAAGGTGCTGCCACTTGAAACGCGTTATTGTCTAACGGCATTACAACGTAAGTAACAGAAGCTGTCATAAACTCTTCAAGCTTGTCCGTGACTGGTGTAGTGTACACATAGCCGCAATTAAGAGAAATACGGCTAAAAAGAGACCCTGAGTCAAAATCGTTTCTCAGCTCATCAAACAGAAGCAGAATAGAACCTGTCACTACATGATCAGCCAGCGCAAAGCCTCTACAATGTGAAAACAGCGCTTCTCTATCTATCTGCATGATTCCGTATCTCCGACCACTGTCATGAACCAGAGACCACTGATTTCGAGGGATTTGGTCTAACCTTCTCCGAGCTTCTGGGTTCTTCTTTTTTATGGTTTCTATGTGGGTTTCAAATTCATCCTTCTGACTCGTCGATCCAGCTTGCTTCACACAACTCTCCAGATGGTAGCCTGGAAAATCGCGACAGAATTGGGACGAGAACTGTTTCAGACAGAATCTGTGATAAGCCCAGGGTTCTTGCCAGCGAGACCCGGGTTCGTTAATAACAGTGAGTATGTCCGGGTGAGGACTGGAGATGAGGCAAAGGCCTTTCCTTTGTGTAACCTTCTCTCTGATTCCATTGAGAAACCAACGGTAACTATCTGACGAAGCTTCTTTGGTCACCGCAAAGGCAAGAGGAAAAAAATTGTTGGATGCATCTAACCCTGAGGCAATCATTAATTTCAACTGGTACTTACCACTCAAGTCTTTGGTGTCCACTACGATCAGGGGTCTATACAGTGTTGAAACCCTTCAACAGACTCTTTTGATAGCTTCCTCTTTCACGCCTCGCACCTCAGAAGTTTCAAGCTCATAGCCAATTTTTTTCTCCCCACCACTTATTCAACTCTGCAAATGATTGCGTGGGGTTTACCCTGACCACACGTTCAAACTCATCAGCTTCAAACTGCGAATTAAAATCTTTTGGCTCACAGGGACGACAAGTATGTGGACCGGTATACTTGACTATCTCAAAAAGTCCGTGCTTTTCCATTCTAGCGGCCACAAGTGACCACTTGCATTTCCATCTGACGCACTCAAACATAAACTCATTCCTCCCGGTCTCTCGTACTACACACTTTTGCTGCCCTTTAATGGAACACCAGTTCACAGCCTTCTTCAACTCATCGCTATCTTTGAAGCACAATCCTACTCGCAAGTCATGATCTTCAAGCCACAAACTAGACAGACAATGTTTTGAAACACCAGAACTGGAGTCTCTAGTCAATTCTTTATGAGAAATTGAAACAATTTCAGTAGCATTAAGAATTTCTCAGGCGATGTGGTCAGGGAGGCAGACAACCACGAGCTCTCGACCCACCAAAATATCTAATGTCAAAATTCAAAATCATTACCGAACGTAAAAAAAAAAAAAAAAAAAAAAAAGGTAAAAAACGAACAGTAAGAAAGGACCAATGGGCCGAAAAACGGCCCATTAATGTGTGTGTGAAGAAAATAGGCAAGTAAACTCAGCCGTAATCCCACACAATTGTATTCTTATCCGGTTCAACAAATCCGACTCATGTCTCCGGTTCAACGAATTTCGTGAAACCGAATTTTAGACGAGGCAGACCAATTGATTGGAATCTCTGAGTATATGTATTCAGAAAATACACTATCCCTATTATGAAACATTTAAATAAACGTCGCTAATGATTTGGATCTTAATAAAAAAAAAATGACTACAAGTGTACACAATTTCTATACTTTTTTCGATTCGTTTTTAAATTATTAAATTAAATCGTTTGACTCCAGATCAGTTTATAACCAGCCTTCGAATAATCACTTTGTCAAAGAAGAAACAAAAAAAAAAAAAGATGCAATCAAACATGTTAGTAGCTCGTCCTTCATTTTGGTTTTTATTGAAGGGGAATCAAATATTTTAGTTTTGTTTCCATCAAAAAAATATAATCAAAGATTTAATTACATGACATAGACATGATTGGTGCTCGTTTAGCTGTTCAAAACATGTAGTCGACATACATCATTCTTTTAGCCAATACAGTCAAAGCAAACCTGAAGCGCATTTGAAGCACATGATGCCAAGGTAATGACGGATCCGATAAGCAACAATGCTACGACCTTCATATTTTATAGTTGTTTGTTTATACTTTAGATCTTTTCGTGCTCTAATAAAAACTTTAGAATTTGTTTTTGCCCGCCATTAAAGAAGGTAATCAAAGTTACAAATACAAAGAGCTATTCGAGAAAAGCCTCAGATATGAAGGAATCAATGACAAAGGCATCCAAACTTGTAAAATAAGAAAAAATGGTGTCATTTAGCCATATAAAAACCATGGCATCAACATAATAAGAACACAAGATTTCAATGGTAGATAAAGTCTACCTTTACTCTTTGATTATTTATTGTTTACATAAACATACAAATATGGAATCATTGATTCTTAAAAAAGCAAGGGGGGGACATGAGAAAGGTGGAGAAAAATGCTCCTAACCAGAAAACACGAAAAGACCACTACTCTTTCTTTATTGGCAATTACTTGAAATCGTATAAAAATAGAGAAATAAGAATTAAGTATATTTTAACTATATTCAACATGCGGGGTTAGGAATACCGCAAGACTTGAGACTAGAGCCAAGGACAGTGCTATCGAAGATACGGGTTTTAATTACATCACACAGACATGATTGATGCTGTTTCATACTCTCACAACATGTAGCTCCCATCGGCGCTCCACGAGCAATACCTTCAAGGCAAACCTGAACCGCATTTGTAAGACATGATTCTCCATTGCTCTTTGAACTACTCCCGTCGGCTTCGTTAGCTTTCGTCGGAGGAGGGAATGATGACACGAGTATGACAAATGCGATAAGCAACAATGCTACGATCTTCATCTTTAGTTCTTTCTCTTAGTTCTCTTTGATAGCAAATTTCTTTTGGATCTAAGAAAATTTGTTTAGTTATTTATTGTATAATCGAGGATTCACATCGTATGGTTTTGCTTAAGAAACGAGTTTTACCTTGCTAATTAGCATGAACTTAATTAGCAAATTGCAAATATAGCCTAGACGTTTGTTTGGTGTAGAATAATATAGAAATATAACTTTAACATAATTTTTTTTTTTTATAAAAGTCTTTGTAGTTGCAAGGAAAACAAAGAACGGAAACAAGGGAACAAAGAGGAGAAGGAAAGTTTTTTTTTTTGTTGTCTTGTTTAACAAATGACATCAGAAACAACAAAGAAATAAAACATAGGAATCTAACTTAATTTCATGAAAGATCCTATGTGAAGTCCTCTCCCTCTCTTAAAACCGAATCTTGATGGATCAAAAGCATACACTTTACCCCATTGCATATTTCTGAGTCCAGCTTCTTGCAGTAGACTCATACTTGGTTCTATCGGTTTTATACATGTGAGCAATCTCTGGAACCAAAGGATCATCTGGATTTGGATCCGTTAACAATGAACATATCGAAAGCAAAACCTAGAAAGTCACAATAGATTGGATTAAAATCAGTGTTAAGGACTCACTATCGCCATTGCTATTGGTAAAAAAGGGTTCTTTTTGTTCACCTTGGATATGGTGAGTGCAGGACTCCATTGTTCTTTCAAAATGTCAAGGCAAATGCTTCCATTGCTGTTGACATTAGGGTGAAACACTTTTGTCCTAAATGCAACCTGCAAGAATAAAAAGGGTAAATGAATTCCAATAGAAACCATTTAATGATTTCGATTTGGTACAAAGGAGTCTAACCTTTGGTGGTTTGAAAGGATAATCCGGAGGGAAGTGAATGGTTACGAGAAAGACTCCGCCTGAGTAAGGACTATCGGTTGGACCCATTATTGTAGCTTGCCAATGAAACATGTCTTCAGCAACTGGGCCTTTAACATTTCAAAATTGTTCATAAAAGACACAACAGAAAGTTCAGTCTTTTAAAACACACAACAAAACATAAATACTCGTCCGCCATAGCGATGTCCTGAGAATTCTCTAGCAGAAGAATGCATGAGTAGTTCTCTACACTAATCCTCTTACTTTTCTATTGAGGCTGAAAATAGCGATTCATTGTACACTTTTACATTTTGATAAACAATACGTATAACACCTGAATCACTGAATGCAATAGACAACTAACAAGGACGAAACAAAAGAAAGAGCTTTCTTTTTTCCTGATATGAAATGGTGTTACAATAAATCGCAAAGAAGATCAGGACCTAATTGCGAGGAGCAAGTTTGTAATATCTGTTATGTTTACTTCGATAAACAAGGCAGGATGCAATCTATATAATAGGCACCAAAATCTTAATTCTAAGAAAAACCTCAACTTTCAATTGCTATCTCCTAGACTATGATAAACTGCTATCTCTTTGACTATCATTCACTATGATCAATTGCTCTCTCCTTGACTATTATCATAAGATAGCTGCAACGACAAATCTAAGATCAGTACCCATCAGTTTGTTCTAAGAAAAATCTCAACTTATCTTACTGATTATGATCACTAGATAGGTGCAATTTGGAATCCAGGGTTAAAATGCTATCTTATTGACTATGGTCATTAGAATCAGTATTTCCATCAGTTTGTTCAGTATGATTATGACGTAGCTGTTCAAGATGACTATGTTTATGTTGATTAAGAATAAAAAAGATGTCACTTTTTTCTTCTTAAAACGAGATTATAAGATCTACAAATGGATCAGACACGAAGAAGAGCAAAGCCTAACCAGCACTGCAGGAGGTTGGAGGATCCTTCTGGAGATCCTTGAGCTCTTTCAAGATCCGTTTCGAAGCCATTTCTTGCTCTTAACAAACTCCTAGATCCAAAAAAAAAACCTAGATCGACTTAGCAACGAAAGAGAAATCCGAAAATAAACAAACAAGGTTAAATTACCAACAAAGGAGTGAGCTTTTACCTCAACAGATCCTCCAAACTCAGTTCACGATTCACGACTGCAGATCGTGAGAGAGAGAGAGAGAAAGCCTTCGAGACCAAAGTAAAGAATGAGAACTTTTGGGGATTTATGCTTTACAAATTGCCAGCGATTTTCCAGCGAGCGAGAGAATGTAATTGTATAAATAATTTATTCTTTTTTAACTTTTTTGCCAACAATTTATTTGTAAAAAAGGAAAAGAAAGAGAAAGAGAAAGAGAAAGAGAGAGAAAGAGAATGAGTAAACCTTCTGCACTAAGCAGAGTTTCCAAAAAGGGGGATTTAAAAGGGCTTAAACCCTTTAGGGTTTTTTAGGCTTCGAGCAAAATCTCCGCTTCCTGAATACTGACACAGATACGCAGAGAGCTCTGAGATCAGAATCAATAATCAATGGCGGCTAAGAGTTCGTCGAAGCTCAAAGGAAAAGGAAAAGGAAAAGGATCGAAGGGATCATCTTCTTCTTCCTCCTCCTCGTCCAAGTATCAGCTCGTCAAGGAGTGGACGAACTGGTCACTGAAGAAAGCAAAGGTCGCAACTCACTATGGCTTCATCCCACTGATCATCGTCATCGGCATGAATTCAGATCCAAGACCTCATCTTTTTCAGCTTCTCAGCCCCGTGTAATCCTCCAAGTTCGCTCGAATCTTCGTAATGTTTCAGTGCTTTACTTCCCCTGATTTGTTGTCGTGTAATTTTTTTTTATGTATGAAATGGATTTTTCTTTTTCTGAATCTATAATTCAAAGTTTCACTCTTTGCAAATCTGCTCTGGAAAAATTGATCAATAAACAACATTCACATTCAAATTGAATAAACAAATGATCTATGAAGGAAAATTTTGGTTTTGTGTTGTGGAAGGCTACTTTGTCTTGTTTCATTCTGCATCAGTTGATCGAATATCTTCAATCAATTTCACAACTTGAGCTATATGAGGTCGCTCTTGTTGCTTCAGAGCAACACAAGCCAATCCTATTTGCAACATCTCAACCATTTCTTCCTCGAAACCACCCGATTCACTCAAAATCTCAATATCAAAAACTTCCCCGGTCCACTGTTTCGCCACCACAGTCCTTATCCAGGTAGCCAAATCCATGTTCGCATAATGTTTCGTCTCTGAAACCGCTGGACTCACCGGCGATTTCCCTGTCAAAAGCTCGAGTAAAACCACCCCGAAGCTGTATACATCCGAAAACTGCGTGCTTCTTCTCGTGTCTGTTATTTCAGGTGCGTGGTAACCTGAAGTAAGACAAGTGGTTTGAGAAAGAGATCTCATGATGGTTGTTAAGCCAATATCGCCGATGCAGCCATAGCATTGTTCGTCTAAGAAGATGTTTGAAGATTTGATGTTCCCATGGATGAACTTCCCGTTGTTAACTTCATGGATTTTAGCTAGCCCTCTCGCCGCCCCTGTTGCTATTCTCAATCTAGCATCCCAACCTAAAGGTACTCGATGATACATTCCTCTGTTTCCTGCAGAAAAAAAAATGAACTTTTTTGTTTACTCGTTTTGCTTTTGATTTATCATAGAACGAGACTAGTAACGGTAAAGAATTACTAACCGTGCAGCATCTCGAAGAGGCTTCCTTGACTGTAATAGCCATAAACAGCGAGCTTATCGTCTTTGGAATAGTAGTAAGCTTTTAGCTCAGCTACATTGTCATGTCTGATCATGCCAATGATCTCCATTTGTTGCTCAAATTCTCGTCTTCCCACGGCAACTTCCTTCAATCGCTTTACTACCACCGTGCTCATGTCTTCCATTGTTACCTTATAGGTTGTACCAAAGGCACCCTTCCCCAAAACTTCTGCAGATGAGCTTAGCAAATCATCTAAATCAAACGAATGGTTTCTTCTGCCGAAGAAGATGATCTTGCCGCCTTCTTCAGCGTTATCGTCTCTAGATGTCCAGTGTCCTGGAGGGGAAGACAACGAAGAGTCTCTCTTCCGCAACTTCCTGGAGATTCTAGTCTTCCTGAAACAAGTGATCATCATACAGGAAAGTCCAGAAACACCCAAAATG
Source organism: Streptanthus diversifolius (assembly GCA_039880935.1). NCBI lineage: Eukaryota > Viridiplantae > Streptophyta > Magnoliopsida > Brassicales > Brassicaceae > Streptanthus > Streptanthus diversifolius. The sequence goes on from JAXGFM010000007.1 coordinate 190,805, forward strand.
CAAGCTGCAGATAGAATCAGCAAGAAAGCAAGCTGGCTTAACCCAAAAGGAGTCTTGTGTTGTTTCTCCTGGGTTATGTTGTTGCCAGAAAAGGCTGATCTTGGGAATCTTTGAAGAGATTTCGGTATTGTACCAATGAGCCTATTGTTGGACAGGTCGATTTGCCTCAGGCTCGGAAGATTGAAATCAGGAACTTCCCCTGAGAATGAATTGTTTGAAAGATTCAAGACTCGAAGGCTGGTCAAACCTGAAAGAGAGGTTGGGATGCTTCCGTTGAATCCATTGTTAGAAAGATCAAGAACCTTGAGATTCTTCAACTCCGAGAGAATCGTTGGTAATGGACCCGAGAGGTGGTTATGTTGTAGATAGAGATGAGTCAGGTTCTTGAGATTGATGAAATCACCAGGGAACTCTCCGGTGAGTTGGTTGTTTCTAAGGCTTAGTATCTTCAGAGACGAGAGACGACTGATGGTGAATGGTGGAATCAAACCGTTGAATCCAACCCCAGGCAATCTAACGGATACAATTCGATCTCCGTTTTCGCTGCAAGTAACTCCGGTCCAGCGATGACAAACCGGAGAGCTCTGGTTCCAACGGTGAAGAGGTAAACTGAAGTATGACAAAAAATCACGCAAAGCATTCTTGTCGTCTTCAAGGGTCTCAGAATAGATCAGAACAAAAGAGAGAATCAAAGTGAAGAACAAGACGAAGAAAGAGGTTTGCATTGTAAGAAACTAACTTTTGTTTCTACCTGTAACAGAGAATTTGTCTTTAACTGGAGAATTTGTGCAGATAAAAAAAAAAAAAAAATTGTGAAATTGAAAAGATACGCCGGCAGGTTATAGCCGGCAAAAAAAAATGTTTTGTTTTATAGTCAGAGAAAAAATAAACCTTTGGAAGTCATTAACAACTTGTGACCGTTTCTCTGCGCTTTAAGTTTCGATAGTTTTTGGGTAATTTAATTCTTGCTTAGAAGCATTTTCGCACCAACGGCTAACTTCTCTGTTCTGTAACGCAAGCGCGGTAAAACGTAACCAGGATAAAATTCAAAGGCTTGGCTAAACGTTTCTTTGTATAAATGGAAATAGGTTCGTTACTGTAATGGAATTAAACATATGCTTCGTTACCTCCAAAATATGAAAGACATGGGTCTTTTCTTTCCTAACCAACAGAAGATTTGATTAGTTTTGCAGATGTTGGATACTTTATCTGATCCCCACAATACAAGATATGTGTTCACATGTGGTGGTACACTGTTTCTTAGCGTTCTATGAAGCAGACCATTGCAACCACTTCTACTAACCATACATGGATTTTATCCATCCATGAAGCTAGTTGTGAGTGTATATCTTAAAATCTGAAATTCAACTTATACGAGAAGATTGTTAAAGGGAAAGAAATTAACACCAATAGTTATATATGAGGACAATGCCGCTTGCATCGCATAGCTCAAAAATGGATATATCAAAGAAGATAGGACAAACCAAAATTCTTTTTCAGTCACGAGGTACATGAGAATGGCGATGTTTGTGTTGTACAATCTTTTCTAAGCGATAATTTGGCTGATTTATTCATCAAAACGCTATATACTGTCTATTTTTTAAAAAAAAAGTTAGTTCATCACATTGGATTACATGTCTCAAAGACTTTGGCGGATGTATTCATGAGGGAAAGTAATTGTGTGTTGCATTCTTTTTCTCTTAAACATGATTTATACCATTGACTTTTTCAGGTATAATTTTTAATAAGACAACATTTTAGATGCATTATGGTTCTATATATTATAATGAACATCTAAAAGAAATTGTTATGAATATTATGTTGATGTCCATTATGAGACCCATCTTTTAGAAAACTTTAGAATGATTTATACACTAGATTTTATTTTGTCACAAAGTAAACTTTTCTCATATTCTTATATAAATAACTTTTTATTTATTGAAATAATACACACTAATCTCTTCCTTTTTTTCCATCTCTTTCACTATTTACAAAGAGTGATTAATTAATTTTAATAAAATTTAATCATTCGCCGAAAAATTTGCCATGTATAGTAGATTCACTTAGATACTTATCATAATTAAGTTAAATGACAAGATATTTGAAAATCATGTTAAAAAGTTGAATAAGATAATACATAGGCGAACGTAGATGGATACTTCTCCGACTATTCAACATCGTCAAAAGACTAAAATCAAGTTCATGTACAATCTTTTAAAATTTTAATATAGACTAAAAAGAAAGGGGTAGAGTCCAAGTTCAGCATGGACACTCCCATATTGATAGAAGTAGAACAAACAAAAAAAATAGTTATAAGAAAAATGTATTTAATTTGAAACATGATTAGAGATTAACTAGTCCACAAGCCACTTGTTAAATATTAGTTTAAAAAAATGAATTGCATTTGTTAGATATTAATTAAGATATGATTAGAAGTAGGTGTGTATTATTATCGCTAAGCCTAAGAAAGAAGGATCAAAATTTGATGGCGCTCAAACAATAGGAAACGACATCGTTCCGGCTTTTCAAACGACATCGTTTGAAGCATTGAGATCATCGTCTACAAAAAAAAAAAATGGTATTGTTGAGTTTGTCCCTTGGCTCCATCGACGAGTCCGTCACTTTAACGGTATAAAATAATATCTCCGCCAAGACTCTGCCATTATCTCTCTCTCTCTCTCTCGGCGTTCACAATTCATTTTCACTCTCTACCAAATACTACGCCCTCTCCTCCAATGGAGTCCGCCGCTCTATCCCGAATCGGCCTCGCCGGTCTCGCCGTTATGGGCCAGAACCTCGCCTTGAACATCGCCGAGAAAGGTTTTCCAATCTCAGTGTACAATCGAACCACATCCAAAGTCGACGAAACCGTAGATCGTGCCGTCGTTGAAGGAAATCTCCCAGTCTCCGGCCAATACTCTCCGCGCGATTTCGTCCTCTCGATCCAGCGTCCGAGATCCCTAATCATCCTCGTCAAAGCTGGAGCTCCCGTTGACCAGACAATCAATGCGTTCTCCGAGTACATGGAACCCGGAGATTGCATAATCGACGGTGGAAACGAATGGTATCAGAACACGGAGCGACGGATCTCCGAGGCGGAGCAAAAAGGATTGTTATATTTAGGTATGGGAGTCTCCGGCGGCGAGGAAGGAGCTCGTAATGGTCCCTCGCTGATGCCCGGAGGATCATTTCAGGCGTATGATAACATCAAAGACATTTTGGGGAAAGTTGCGGCTCAGGTTGAAGACGGACCTTGCGTTACTTACATCGGAGAAGGCGGATCTGGAAATTTCGTGAAGATGGTTCATAATGGGATTGAGTATGGAGATATGCAACTGATCTCGGAGGCTTACGATGTATTGAAGAACGTTGGTGGCTTAAGCAACGAGGAGCTTGCAGAGATCTTCACGGAATGGAATCGAGGTGAGCTCGAGAGCTTCTTGGTTGAGATTACTTCGGATATATTTAGGGTTAAAGATGAGTTTGGTGATGGAGAGTTAGTGGATAAGATTCTGGATAAAACCGGCATGAAAGGTACTGGAAAATGGACTGTTCAGCAGGCGGCGGAGCTCTCTGTAGCGGCTCCGACGATTGCTGCTTCATTGGATTGTAGGTACTTGAGCGGATTGAAAGATGAGAGGGAACATGCTGCTAAAGTGTTGAAAGAAGCTGGATTGAAGGAAGAGATTGGTTCTGCATCGAGTGGAATAGATAAGAAGAGATTGGTTGATGATGTTAGACAAGCTCTATACGCTTCCAAAATCTGTAGTTACGCTCAAGGGATGAATCTGCTTAGAGCTAAGAGCTTAGAGAAAAACTGGAACTTGAACTTCGGTGAGTTGGCTAGGATTTGGAAAGGCGGGTGTATCATAAGAGCAGTGTTCTTGGATAGGATCAAGAAAGCTTACCAGAGAAACCCTGATTTGGCTAGCCTTGTGGTTGATCCTGAGTTTGCTAAAGAGATGGTTCAGAGACAAGCTGCTTGGAGGAGAGTCGTGGGTTTAGCTGTCTCTGCTGGGATAAGCACGCCTGGAATGTGCGCGAGTCTTGCGTATTTCGATACTTATAGGCGCGCTAGATTACCTGCGAATCTGGTTCAGGCGCAGAGAGATCTCTTTGGAGCTCATACTTACGAGAGGATTGATCGTCCCGGTGCGTACCACACGGAGTGGACTAAGCTTGCTAGGAAGAGTAGCAATTGAGATTTTTTTTTGTTTTGATAAAATCCTTTGTCTTTGCTGTTTATGGGATTTTAAAACCCAAATTGTTTGAAGAGCATTTTGTTCAGATTTCAAAAATAAGAAATGCGCCACATTGATTTTTGTTTTATTTAAGCATTTGCCTGGCTACTACTACAAACCATCTAGTTTTATGTTTCGATTGTTTTCAATCTTGATTAATCAGAGGTTGGGAAATTTTCAATCAAATCCACTAAGAAATCATTCGACCAAGTAAACTCATGAATTGATAAAGCCTAAGAAGGTTCATAGAGGCCGAGCACATGACCGTCGAGACATCTCACTGATGCAACCTGGTTATCGAAATATCAAAAAGAAACGTTAACAATGAACGAGGAAATAGAGATAAAAAAAGACGAAAATGGTTGCTTTTACCTTGCCATGGACTTCGTATTTGATAGAGCCGTCGAGTTCCGCTCCTAATTCCATAAGTTTTGAGATTGATGTATTAATGTCTGTTACAGTAAACGATAGTAGCGAAGAGTATCCCTTCTCACTCACCACATGGTCGCTGCATCAAAACTTTGATCTTTATCTTTGTAATGATCGAACAAAACAAAATCCTCTATTATAAGATCAACCCTTTTTTCATCAGACAGAACAGTAAATTGATGATAACCAAATATAAAAAAAAACTACTCTCGAGGAATAAACCTAGGAAATTTTTTAAAAAGTTTCATTGAGACAAATCATCGAACACGTGATCTCCATTGATCGAGATATGAATCACTACCTTGGAAATTGCATAAGAGCTAGCTTGAGAGGACCAGACTGAAGTTCAGCCCAACGTAAAGTGACGACATTGACGGAGAAATCGAGACCTTGCGCGTAGAATCGAGCCGCCTTTGGTACATCTTTATGTAGCTGCAAAATCCACCTGAACGACGCCGTCGCCATCTCTCTCACTCTGTATCCAGGCGGGAAAAAAACAACGATGACTTGGGTAATAAGCCCACGAATCAACCAAACACGATGCCGTTTTGATCTCTGCTTTATAATCTACCAAACAAAGTCGTAACTCTGTTACTAGTAACGACCAAGAACCCGAAATTCATAGACAATGAAATCGATATTACACAGATATACATAGTTACAAACAATTACAGATCGAAAATATTCACACATGGAATGGAACCATTAAAGTTGAAGTTGTGTCTATTTCCGACAAAATTTCTCAGATTGTTCCATCCCGGAAACAGAATCTTAGCCCTTGAATAGCCGAATCCGTGGCCGGGAACTCTTGGTTCTCGCTTCGCTTAGTTTAGCTTTCAAAGACTTGTCTTTTACTCCTTGTGCTGTTGACACACCGAGATCAGATGTTATGGCTGTCGGATTCCAATGCCGAATCGGGCTCTCTGGTCTCCTTGATAGGTAACTGCAAGAAGCTTCATCGATTCCCCGAGTTTCCGAAAGTAACCTCCGATGAGTTCTAATCATTTCTCCAACCACATTGTTTGTTTCTTTCTCATTCTTATCAGTTTCAATGGCTCTAGATTTCTTGTTCTCATTACAAGACATCGCCCACGCCATTTGATCTTCGAACTTCACCTGTAAACTCGACGGGCTTTGACTCCGTCTTCTCGGTTTTTCATTAGACATAACATCTACTTTTGGCAATTCCGGTTTTTCAGTTCCATCGCCGAGTGGTGGCTTTGCAACATCATTCCCTTGTTTCTTGAGCTCAAAACAATTGGAATCGCTTCCGCCAGAATCCTCTTCCTCCTCACTGTCTACTTCCTGAATCGGCGCGCTCATGGCGTTAAATGGAACCGACTCAAGTGAACTCCGGCGATTCTTCGGTGTTTTATTAGAATTCAACTTCTGCTTGCTCTTGAGAAACGCTTCTATCTCAAACTCGAGCTTCTCTAACGCGGATTCATCACCGCTCTGAATCCTTTCGTCCAGCCATGATTCCGCAATACAAAGAACCATCTGATCTTGCTCATCCCAACCTTCCCAATTCTTATCTAATTTCTGCTTTAAACCATGAATCTCCCTTTCGTAACTCTTGATCCCTTTCGCAAACTCGTCACATAACCTCTCCAGAATCTTCTTCGACTTAGTCCCTTTCTCCATGTCGTTAACGCAGTTAGACAATGTAGACTTCACTTCCGAGAGCTCCCGTGCCAGTTTTCTGTGCAAACTCTCAGAACGTCTCCTCAGTTTCCGCTCATCTTCTAGCGACTGAACCGCAGAGCTTAACCGATCACAATCCTTCGTTTCCTTTGACATCTTTTCTTCCGCGAGTTGCTTCACTAAATCATCCATCTCGCATCTATCGGCTTGCTGGCATCTGAGAAGCTCTTTGATCCGGGCACGTGAATGAGCAAGCTCGCTTTTTAGAGCTTTTATTAAGGAGATATTAGCTGAATGCTGCTCCTCGAGGCTCCAGATCCGGTTCAGTACTTTAAGAAGTTCGGTTGATGTCTTGAGATTGTAGTTAGGCTCACCAGCTCGTCTTCTTCCACGGAACTCCAATGAACTTCCTGGAGTTACTGCTGCATTATATGGAGCCACCTGCAGTATGATTCATCTCAATACCAATCTCAAGGTGACCAAAAAAAATACTTTAAAAGGTTCACTAATAAGCTTGGACTGAGTGTGAATACCTCGAGGGAACTATCGTAGCTTGAAGGAGATAAGGGCTGCAAAGCATGGTCGTTTCTTTCGGTTAATTGATGGTGCTTCATAAGCATTTGACCGATTTGTTTCCTTATACTTCCCGCACTCTCTGGCTGAGACAAAAGAAGAATCAAAGAGAATAAAAATCAGATGACGGAATTTTCTACTGAACTCGAAATGAAAGCCGGAGCAAAAGGCATCTTCAAGTAAACTATTAAGAGAAAGAAGTACATAATTGCAATTGAACTAAAGATCACATTTTTAGATAAAATCTCAGCTTACAGGGGAATCCTCTGCTCTAAGATACCAAAATCTAGCAATCAAGAACGAAAAAAACAAATGAGCTCAGAATGAATGGCAACGGGAATTGCCTTCAGCATAGAGTTATCGTCTCTAAACCAACAAGAGCAATATTGGCAAATCCAGAACACTTGTCACCAATATGAAAATCTAAATTTGACAAAAAACCAAAACCAGAAAAAGAACAATCTAAAGGCTAGAATTATCAGTTCATCATAACCCATGTCTCAAAATTAAAACTTTCACAATAAACCAAGAGAAAAAAAAAAGAACGCATTGTCACAAGTAATCCAGACTTGAGCTGCCCAATCCTAAAACCAATCAGCTTCATGAGATATTAATCAGCTCAAAACTAACTAATCACCACGCAAGCCCACGACCTATGTTCCCAAAATTCCAGAGAAAGGGTAGAAATCCTAAATCCTAGAAAGAGAAGGAAAGAGAGAGAGAGACCTGGTCATCAGTGAGATCAAGACCATTGTCTCTAATCGCCGTCTTTCCATGACCGTGACGGAGACGGCGATTACTAGGATCACCACAACTGTACGGAGCTCGGTGCATTTTAGCTACAGGAGGAATCTCGTGGTCTTGGTCGTAGTACTGATAAAATTCCCAGAGAGAAGCTGCGAGCTTTCTAGAGGAAGATGAGAATTTAGAAGAAGAAGAAGGGTTATTAGGGTTGAAGCTAATGTGCGCTGGAGTGGAAGGTCGGCGAAAGACACTTCTATGGCCTACAGAAACAGCTCTTCTCCTTAACTTTTCAATAAATCTCTTCCCTTTTTGCCCTTCTTCTCCTCCTCCATCTTCTTCCTCTTCCTCTTCTTCTTTACTTTTCATTTCTTTAGAGCGGCTACCAAAACAAAAGTTTTTACCTTTTTTCTTTTACTAATTCAGTGATCTAAGAAACCCTTTTTCTCAGGGCATCATAATCATGGAAACGAAACTGTTGTCCCTCATGTCATTTTTTTCACTTTCTTCTTCAGTTTTGATTCTTTGAAATGAAGTGTTTTTGTTTCGTTGAATGGCCGCAAAAAAGGAAAAAAAAAATGTTAAACTCGTCTGTCACTTCCTTAGACCATTCATTAGTTTGGTAACCATCCGAATTTTCCTTGATCCCAAACCAAATTTATTGAATTTTTGTTTATAAATTTATTCGATAGTATTTTTATTTTATGAAGAAGACAAAAAAAAAAAACAGAAGAGTGTGCGTGTCACAGTCTGTGGGCACGTACTGACATGCAGTGATCTTCCACACAGAAATTGTAACTTCTGTTCTTAGATTATGTGTTTACAATCTAACATATATATAGCACCTAAAGATGTTAACAGAAACTAAGAACTACAATGATAACCATATATGGTGGTATCTTTATAAATTATTTTGTAGTTTTTTTTTACCATATCATGGTCTATTGTCTTGTATTCTTTGATATACATATTTTTTCAGGGAATGTTATACTTTTAAGCTTAATTTTATACTAACAAGTAACAACCTTGACTTTGTCTAAGATAGCCAGATTTAATGAGACTCAGTTTTCATCCTTACTTAGTGGATCTTTACTTGTTTTTGTAATCTTTGTTGTAAACGTTTTTAGACGTGGGACCATGCAAGTAATCAAAACAAAACAAAAATACTCCAATAACTTAGGTTGAAAATGTTGTGGTTTTGAACTTTTGATTGAAGTTGAACTTTGATTCTAGTGGTAACCTAAAAAAAATACAAAATTGGCTACCGAATAATTGTGGATACCGTTGAATTCACAATACTGAGATAGCATATTCCAGCTTTGACGAGACAAAGTCAGTCACCTCGACAATATGAAAATGAATCTCGAATTAATTTATTGGAAAGTTTTTTAAATCTTGTTTTTCTCTGTTCATACAGAAAAAACATGTATATAAAACATTATCCAAATTGAATTTCTGACTTCTATCTAATGCCGACCAATGATGTTTTTTGTTTGTGTTCAACAAATACTAATCGCAATAATGTAAATTCTAAAATTAAAAAATAAATGATTGTAAATTGCAAATAAAAATATGTTTAGATTGCTTTCAAATATGTGTTATACACGTGTACTAGATATACCTTAAAGCATATAAAAATAACCAATGAGCCATGGTTAGTGAAGGAATTTGAGTGGTGAGGATATACAAAATTTAGTTTATCATAATTAAACGAAAACCCTGAAAGTTTTATTTTTCTTTCGAATTATATTTTTATTGATATTCTTGTGAACTATTTTGTAAAACCTTTTTTAGCAAGATAAAAAGATTATTATTAATTTGCATTCGGAGTCAAATTAGAAAGAAAACAAAATAAAGAAAGTTTATTATCCTCTCTTTTTGCATATGTATAGGTAACACAAATAGAGATAATTTGTATAGATTTATAGAAAGTCTTGCTACCAAACAATATTTACCTCTTATGTTAGTATATATAATATGTTCTTTTAGAGGAGCACGAATGCAAGAAGAAAATTTAAGTTTGATGCAAATTAAATGGCTAGATTTCTTTTTTTTGATTATCGATCAAGTAAAAAGTTATATATGTGGCTTTCGATCAAAGATCGTTCCTTAAATATCCATTTTTAGTTTTTTGGTCACTGCAAATGGTTTAAGTAGGATGAAACAATACAAAAACTTATAAAGGGTTTAGTGTGAATTTTGATCGGAATAAGAAAATTAAAGTGTGAAAATTGACATTTTTTTATCAACAATTACGTTGACATCTTATTTATTTATTTTTTTAACCAACAAACGCATAGTGGTCTACAAGCAATCTATACGACGCGAATACGTGGTATTAGAAGCAACAACAAAATTATGATAAAAACTGCTTGACTAATGAAGTAATGAACCAGAACCCGGTTTATTCACACCACAATTCAAATGGCACTAACCGGTGAGACTGTTAACCCACTTTGACAGGTTTTGAGTTTTGACTTTGTTTGGCACAAGATTATATGTCTAGATTCATGAGACGGACACTATAATTAATAATTCGTATTATGAGTTTAATTGAAAGATCCTACCGATTTCAACGGAACATAATTTGTCTGACCATGTGGTTAACATAAAGAACATATTAAACCAATAAACGCAGGGTGGTAAGATTATATATATGCACTCACACATAAGACATTGCACAAGATAAGATATTCTCAATCTCAATTAATTAGTCAAATATAAAGATATAGATAGATATATACATATTTTCAGACAGAAGATGGGTACTTTGATCAACGGGACTTCTCCGGCGATGAAGTGTCCAGCGGTGATGATGAAGGCGACTTCAAATGGAGTGTTCCAAGGTGAGAGTCCGTTAGACTTCGCTCTTCCTCTTGTCATTCTACAGATTTGTCTTGTCGTCGCCGTCACTCGCTTTTTGGCTTTCCTTCTCCGTCCCATGAGACAGCCACGTGTAGTCGCCGAGATCATCGTAAGTCAACCGCTTTATATCATTTTTATAATTTTCGGTTTAATGATCGTACCGGCGTTCTGGTTACATTACATCCGAATTTTGGTTCGGTTTGTGCAGTTTTTTTTGTTTGTATTGAGTTTCGATCTTTGGATTTAGGAATTTGTTTTTTACTCTGTCCAAATTAAGACTCAAATGGATACCGATAATATTGCGGTCGAACCGCACAATCTTGCTAATAATAGTAACCATCATAAGTTCTCAATTAATTATGCAGACCGGTTCAGAAACATTTTTTATGTCCGGTTTAACCGAACCGAAACCTTAACCAGACTGAAATTAATATGTACCGGGTTTCAGGGTGGAATACTTTTGGGCCCGTCGGGTCTCGGTAGAATGACGGCGTACAAGAAATCATTATTTCCGGCGAGAAGTCTGACGGTGCTCGACACCCTTGCAAACCTCGGCCTCCTTCTCTTCCTCTTCCTCGTTGGCCTCGAGATCGATCTGAAATCTCTCCGCCGTACCGGCAAAAAAGCAATTTCCGTCGCCGCCGTCGGAATGCTCCTCCCTTTCGCGATGGGCGTCGTCACCTCCTTCGCTTTTCCGGAAGCTTCTTCTTCTTCCGGCAAAAATAATAGAGTAGTTCCGTTCATCATTTTCATGGGAGTCGCACTCTCGATAACCGCTTTCGGAGTTTTGGCTCGAATCCTCGCCGAACTAAAGCTTCTCACCACCGATCTCGGCCGGATTTCAATGTCCGCCGCCGCGATTAACGACGTCTCCGCTTGGGTTCTCCTCGCTCTCGCCGTTTCTCTCTCCGGGGATCGGAATTCCCCACTTGTTCCTCTCTGGGTTCTGTTAAGCGGGATCGCGTTTGTGATCGCTTGTTTTCTAGCCGCACCGCAGATTTTCAAATTAATCTCTCAGCGTTGCCCAGAAGGAGAACCGATAGACGAGAAGTACGTTTGCGTCGCGCTTTGCGCAGTTCTGATCGCAGGTTTCGCAACAGACGCGATTGGAATTCACGCGATTTTCGGCCCGTTTGTAATTGGTGTTTTGTTTCCGAAAGGTCATTTCGCAGACGCGATTGTGGAGAAGATAGAAGATCTCGTCATGGGTCTTCTTCTACCATTGTACTTCGTTATGAGCGGTTTGAAAACGGACATAACTACAATTCACGGTCTGAAATCTTGGGGGCGACTCGCGTTGGTGATCGTTACGGCTTGTTTTGGGAAGATAGTTGGAACTGTGAGTGCTGCCTTGTTAAGCAAGGTAGGGCTTCGTGATTCGCTTGTTCTTGGAGTCTTAATGAACACGAAAGGTTTGGTTGAGCTTATTGTTCTCAACATTGGCAAAGACAGAAAGGTATTTTCTCTAATCTTAAATCATTATATCAAATTAAAAAATCTTATCAAATACTTAAATTTAATTATGATATATTCCTTCGACGCAGGTTTTGAGCGATCAGACGTTTGCAATTATGGTTCTCATGGCGATCTTCACTACATTCATCACAACGCCAATAGTCATGGCGTTTTACAAACCAAGCGAGACAACACAAACACAGGATAGCGATAGCTACCGCAAACGCAGGCGCAAGATTGAGAGTGATAAAGAAGAAGAGAAAACGCAGCAGCTTAAGGTTTTGATATGTCTTCAAAGCAATAGAGATATCAATCCGATGGTAAAAATAATCGAAGCTTCTCGTGGAAGAAACGAAACTAAAGAAAGATTCTGCGTTTTCTTTATGCATCTAACTCAACTCTCGGAGAGACCTTCTTCGATTCGAATGGTTCAAAAGGCGAGAAGAAACGGTTTGCCTTTTTGGAACAAGAAAAGAGATAACTCTAGCGCGGTTGTTGTCGCGTTCGAAGCATCTGGTATCCTAAGAAACGTTTCAGTGCGTTCTGTGACCGCCATTTCACCTTTGCTAACAATTCATGAGGATATATGTAGCTCTGCGGAAAGCAAACACGCAGCGTTTGTGATTTTGCCGTTTCATAAACAGTGGAGATCTCTGGAGCAAGATTTTGAAACCGTGAGATCAGAATTCCAGGGGATTAACAAAAGAGTTCTTGAAAATTCGCCGTGTTCTGTCGGAATCTTGGTCGACCGTGGTCTCAGTGACAATGATTCTGTGATAGCTTCAAGCAGCTTATCCCTTTCCGTCAATGTTCTGTTCTTTGGTGGCGGCGATGATCGTGAAGCTTTGGCTTACGGGTTACGAATGGCAGAACATCCTGGGGTAAAGTTGACCATTGTGGCTATCTCCGGTCCAGAAATCTCAAAATTTGACATACTTGAAGCGCAAGAAACATCTCCATTTCTGTTAGACGAGCAACTCCTTGCCGCAATCAAGAATAAGGCGGCCATTTCGACAAGATTTGAAGAGAGGATAGTGAATTCGACAGACGAAGCGGTTAAGATCATCCAGGAATTTTGCGAGTGCGATCTTTTATTAGTCGGAAAATCCTCCGAAAGACCCTTCGTTTCGAAACTACCGGTTATGAAGATCGAGTTTCCGGAACTTGGACCGGTCGGAAACTTGATCCTGTTGAACAAGATGTCTACTTCGGTTTCACTTTTGGTGGTTCAACAGTACACCGCGAGAAACTCTTCCGTTGTGGGTTCAGTCTCTGTTGCGGTGGTGGAGACGCCGTGAAAAAAAAACTGAAAACAAGGAAGATGTTTTCTTTACCCTGACGCAGAAGAAAAGATGGAGAACACAAAATTCTTTTATGCATCAACATGTATTAAATGATCCTCCTTTTCGTGAACTTGTAAGTTGTAAGATTAAACATGTTTAAAAGTTAGTGACACAAAATACATTATTTAGGTGTTATAAGAAAACATTATTAGATGAATAGATTACTCATGTTGTTAAGTCTCAAGAGAACTCATAAGTTTGGTCATGTGACACAACTTTCTACGTTCATTATAAAGCTAGATTAACTTTCAGCAGTAAAAGTTAGTAAATAGAAAAAAAAAAAACTTTCAGTAGTAAAACAACACATGACATACTCTCTCTCTCTCTCTCTCTCTTTGTGTGTCATTTTTTATTTTCATTTAATAACAGTCATACAGTTTAATATCCATCTTGACCCTAAAATACTTAGCACCTTCAAAGGTATCAGTCTCAAACGTAACAATCCCTCGAGACATGAAGAAATCACCTGTCCCTCCGACCACAGACAAATCTCTTGTCTTCTCCATCATAAGATCTGCTCCCATTATGTTTAACGTCCCTTTGTGTTGTGTTGAGTTAAACACAAGTGTGTACGAGAACCACGCATTGTAATCGTTCTTCATGTCGTAGAAATAGAACCCTTGAGCTCGTGCCACAGGTTCGGATTGATAGTTTTTGTCTATGGTCACTGGATCGTCGAAGATTACGAGCTTTCCGAATTTAAAATTCCCGAGTCCCGGCGGGTTGGTAACGGCAGAAGAAGTCGCGTTTTGCACGTCATCGACGCCAAACATTATGTCATGATAGTAGAGGACAAAGTTTTTGCAAGGTTTTGATTGAGATTTGGATGGTTTTGTAGCTGATATGACAGATTTTGATAGAACAAGGAGATATGATTTCATTTGGCTTACCATATATGAAAATGTGTATTTTTTTTTTTCTTTTAATATGTGAAAGTGAAGAATGAGAGTGTAAATTTTACTGATGAAGAAAGAGTGATTGATATACTAGCAAGTGTGATGGGTCATGGGTTTATATATACTAGACAACTTGAGCCTAGTAGTCTGCGTTAATTAATATAATGTAGAAGTGGACTAGATTGGTGAAAAGTTTTGTTTCTCTATTTGTTTATTTTAGGTTGGTGAAAAGAACAATAAAGTAAATGAAAATCTTTACGATGATATATCTGAAACTTTTCAATGTTGGCGGCTCAATCACTTTTCAAGATAAATTTCAGAGCAAATTCACAACCAAGGGAACATGGTACCTAATGCAATCAACTCAGCCAAAGAAAGAATGGTACAAAAGTGTTTGATTTTCTTATGGAACATCAAAGTACTCATTCTTCACCTGGTTCGCTATTCACAACCGTTTATCAATCGGAAATAGAATGAATAGTTGGAACACATGACAAAATGCGGATGGTATGCTCTTCAATCAAACAAAGGATACACGGACACAATTGGGATCAGCTTGTTATGCTCCTACATAACACAAACCTTGGACGCATCGAACTTTTTTTTTTATTGAGATATGTTTTTTTAATTTTTAGATTTTTTTTTATAAAAAGGGATAAGAAGTATGTTTCTAGAAACAACCATCTACCATATCTAGTGCGAGATCAATGGCCGTAGACATGGAGAACCACCATCGCCAACCTCTTGACTCATCAAGATAATAGATAAATATGTCCGGAACAGGTTCAGCTGAAACCGCATTACATGTGACCACACATATTCATACGATCTCCTTAATGAAGCCCAAAATAACACCGTAAGCCATCAATCTCCACTCTCAATTCTAAAGT
The DNA here is from genome assembly GCA_039880935.1 of Streptanthus diversifolius. Taxonomy (NCBI): domain Eukaryota; kingdom Viridiplantae; phylum Streptophyta; class Magnoliopsida; order Brassicales; family Brassicaceae; genus Streptanthus; species Streptanthus diversifolius. The sequence continues at coordinate 205,882 of JAXGFM010000007.1, forward strand.
TTCAAGCTCAAAAAGAAACTTCTAAAGTCTATGAAACTTGTGTAAAATATCTATTATATTAGCATCTCATTTTTCTTAGATTTATGAAACTTGTATACCTGTAAATTATAAAAAAAAAATTCTAGAAATTGGATAAACAATATTATTACGTCCATGGGTTTTTATGAAGCTATTCCAAAGTTTTTTTTTAAAAAAAAAATTAAGACGATTTATGAAAGTATAGAATCATATCATAAAATTTGTTAGAGTTTTTATATGTTGTTGGTACAGGTGAGGGTTTTTAACCCATTTTACGTAATAATGTATGTATTTCTAACATTTTTGTTCAAGTTTGTGTAAATTGTTTTTGGTAATATAGAATCAAAGTGCTTTGTTCACATTTACATGCGCTATAATGTGTTTATTCAGTTTAAACGAATTCACAATCTCTAGTGTTTTGTAAATTGTTATTACAAAAAAAAAATGGAAAAAATGGAAAATTGTTTTTTGTGTGTGTTTATAATTTGTAAAAAAATAGTTTGTAGATTTTTCTTTAATTTCTTTTCATTATTTTAAGCAAAAAATAGAAACTCATATATAAACTCTAACAGACACACACACACACATACAAAATGCAGTAAAAGCTATGGAAACCTTAATAATATTCAATTAATACATTAACTTTCGCCTATTTATGTCTATAAACTATCGTCTTTCAATCATGGGTTGGTGGAGCACTAATATCAGCATGGGGAGTTTTTCCTATACCTTATAATTTTACATGCTAATTTCGTCAATGCTAATGTATCATTATAGATTATCTTTTCCGAATATTTTAAATGTAGATTTTCTTTTACTAAAACTAGACTTTCTTACTGGATTCATGTTTAAATTTCAATTCTAGTTTGTTTTAAATAAGTCCAACTCATAGTTATTATTGAGTCTTTATTATTTTATTATTAAAATTTAAAGTGACCATCTTTTTAATTATTTTCTTAAAATATATCACATGTCAGTTTGGGATTACACAATTTTTATACTATATATATATAGAAATTCATGACTCATTTTTTCTCTTCAAAATCAAGTGGATAATGATAAACTTGCCAATGATCTTTAAACACATGATGTTATCTTTTCTTTGTGAGATTCCTAATCTTGTTAATATATAAAATTTTAAAAGACAGTGTCATATAATAAATTAAGTAGTGACCATTTTATCATCTATGCATCCATTTTTTTGGTATTAATTAAGTTAGTTTTAGCCGACTTAATAGAACATTGACTATTTGGCAGCCAATAAAGCAAAAAAAAAAATTGCAGAATTTTAAATGTGATTTATAACTATTCATTATTATTTTTATAATATGACGAAACGATATACAAAAAAAAAATACAGAGGACCGGTTCAACACTATTATGAACCTTAGGACAAAAAAAATTAGATTTTTTATATTTCTTTTTCCAATTTATTAATTTTTTAAAAAGTTTTTGGAGTAATGAATTTATAGATATTGTTATGAAAATAAAAATATATAAACATATGAAATATTTTTAAATGGGCCCTTTTAATATAACAGTTTTAGTTTTTAATACAAAAAATATATTTATACTAAAAAAAAAAAAACCCTTAATTATTAGGACATGGAATTAGATCCCGGGCCATCATACTGCTAGTTCCTTATCCTCAGCCGGCCTACAATACAGTAAAGAAGTCGTCGCAGTTAATTAAACTCTCATCAAGATTCACTTTTATCACCATATTAACTTTTCTTTTGTTTTTTTAATATATCATAATATGAGTTAGTATTTTGTAGCTAGATTGTAGTCCTACTTTTATGCTACTATAGTTTTAGACTTAATTTCAATGTATCCTTTGAAATTTTTCTAAAAGATAACTTGATCTAATTAGCACGTTTCTCAATCTACACTTGTCGCTCGCTTTAGAATATACATGCAGTCATGTAGTTTCGTTTTTTTTTTCAATTGTATTGATTATGGTAAACAATATATGTCATTAAGTGGATTGTATTGTTTACAAGTATCAATATAATTGACAGAACGATATTACGGGAAAAGTATATAAGTTTGATTCCCGAACACCAACTAAATGCATAAATCAACATGAATTAGTACGTAATTACTCTATATGTTTGATTCTTTCTTTTGGATTAACTAGGTGGTCGGCCTGCACGACTCTATAGATATAATATTTCTGATCAAAACTTTCATATGCTGAATCAAAAGTATATAAGTTTTCAGGATATGATCACTTAACAGGTTTCAGATTAGGATTTGTCGTGTGGAATTAGGCTAGAATTAGAATCATTTTACTGTGGATTTAGTTATGGATGACTAACTATAAATGTTTTTAGTGAAGAGAACAATCTGAATTTTTATGAACTTTTTGGGTTAGTATGAGCTTATTGAGGATAAAAAAAAAAACATTTAATGAATATTGGGCTTATTTTGGCCCAACAGAAAGTTTTCTGTCGGTTCTTAACTCTCCCGCGTGCGGGCGTAGACACGTGTGTTGTTAATTGTAATAAATCGCTCGAGTTTTTCCACACGAGCGATTAGTATACGTGGAGGCGCGCGTAACAAGTTCAGTGGATTTTCACTATCTTCAGAGAACCAAACAGAGCCAAAGGTTTGTTTTTTTTTGCTCTAAAGAATCAAACTCATCAATTTCACACTGTGAAGAAGAAAGATCTAAACACAAACTCTCTGAGAGAAGAGAAATGCTTAGTTTGAATTCGTTTCGTCTTCCATTCCCAAACCCTAGGCCTCCTATATCCGATTCGTGTTCTTCTTCTTCTTCTTCTTCTTCTTCTTTTGCTTCTTCCTCATCGCCGGGGAGATGCGTCTCCGCCTGTTCAATCCAGGTCGGGTCATCGGTTCGATGCTTCTCTAGGTAAGTTTTGTGCCCTCCCGAGGCTCATCGGCTTTTGAATTTGCTATGCGAAGGGAATTTATGGGTTTATATGCCTTGACAATTCTGTACAGAAGTTTGAGTCAATTGCATCGAAATGAATCTTGGAGAGGGTTTCGATACTTCCGACGAAATGCTTCTTATTACCTCGAGGTGACTTTGATTGTTGTTTTTTACTTGGACCGATCCCTTTGATGGTAGATGTTTGAAATTAGAGAGATTCTGCGGAGGCCAAGTCTATTTTGTTTATCACAGTCATAAAAATCAATCATTCATTACTTGTAAAGATTATTAGGATTTATATGAAGCTCGTTGAACAATAGTAGAGAGGGTGTGTTTAATGCATAAGCTATTTGTGGTTTAAAGTACGTACTGAAACTGAATAAGTTGTTTTGTTTTGCTTTTTCAGAAATCTGAATCTGAAGAAAAAGATAGAAATCTTGATATTCTAGTCAAGCCATCGATAGTTCACTCAAGAATAGATACTCAGACAGTTCTTAAGCTTTTGGCTGTATCTGGTTCACTTGTATTACTCGGAACTGACTCAGCTTTTGCGGTTTCGCAAATTCCCAACGGGACGCAGTCATTTGTCACTTCTCTTGGAGACCTCGGAGACATTAGCTCAGGTTTTGCTTCGGTTAGAGAATCTTCCTTTTGCATAGAACCGGGAAATATGTCTTCTTTAGTGCCATTTCTTTAAAATGTTTACGTTTTGCTCTGTCTCTGCCTCTCTGCAGGCGTTCTTGCTTATCTTTTTCTCTGAACTTGGAGACAAGACTTTCTTCATTGCGGTATGATCTTGATATTGAGATGTTGCCATCAAGCATTTTATTGATTGTGATAATTTTTCTTGCTTTTGCTTAGGCCCTTTTAGCAGCAAGGAACAACGCTGCTACTGTATTTGCGGGGACTTTTGGGGCTCTCGGGTATACTTTCTTTCTCAAACATAGGCGTGATGGTCCGTTGAACATGTCTGAAACCAAATGTTATTTTGAAATCAGTAGAGGAATGTAATAAGATTTGGTAATTTCGCAGGATAATGACGATAATATCTGTAGTGCTTGGACGAACGTTCCACTATGTCGATGAAATTCTTCCATTCAGGTCTGAAAACTCCGGCAAAAAAAAAAAACTGTTTTAATGGTTTCAGTTTCATGATGAATCTGAATGTCTATGACTTGAAAACACAGGTTTGGTGAAACCGATTTGCCTCTAGATGATATTGCAGCAGTTTGTCTTCTGGTAAATTGTTATTTACCTTTCTAAGCAGAGCTGTGTGATCTAGGGGTCTTTCGTTTGGACATTTTGGTTTTCGTTTAGCAAGTACGTCGCCAAAGTAGATATCTACCAAAGTGAAACCAAATGTAGTTCGGACCTGTTTGGTATGAGTTTTGTTTGGGTTCAGGTTCGGTTTTTTATACAAATGTACCCTCGATTCGAAGGATTTTAAACTTTTAATGAAGATTAAGTTTAAGGTTCGGTTTGGTTCGCATCCTCTTGAGTAGAACAAAGCTAACTGATTAAGCCGAATGAAGAATTTGATTAATTTTCAAACTTGGTTTTGGATTCAGGTTGGATCGTATCGTACAGGCCTAGTCTTAACCATGAAATAGTATTAACCAAATTTGTTTACATTTAGGTTTACTTCGGCGTCTCAACGTTATCAGACGCTATTTCAGACGATGGACTTAAAGCTGAAGAAGAACAGAAAGAAGTAAAAGCTCTTTTAGCCTTGCACTTTAATATTTCCATGCAATTTTCAAATACTGAATATTTTTTTTCTGCAGGCAGAAATAGCGGTTTCAGAGCTTTCAGGTAACGGAGCCGGGATAGTAGCAGCAGCGAACACCATCATCAGCACTTTCGCATTGGTTTTTGTTGCGGAATGGGGTGATAAATCCTTCTTCTCAACAATCGGTGAGACTTAATTAAAACTTCAATCTTTCATGATATAAACTTGGCGAATGTGAAAACCTCTGGTCCAATACTCCAAACCTGTTTTATAATATTTTAATTATTCGAAGCTCTGGCGGCTGCATCATCGCCATTGGGTGTCATCGCTGGAGCATTGGCGGGTCATGGTGCTGCAACTCTGGTGAGTTCTTTTTCTTTGGGTTGAAAACTTTTTTCTTTGGCAATAAAAGATCCTAATCAAAAGCATCTTTAAGCACTAAACCCTAAAATCTTAAAAACCCATCAAAGAGGAGATTTTTTATTTTCCAGAAACTTGGAGACATAAGAACACTAACTTGTAGCTTTGGTTTTTTATGTTTTTTTTTTTTTTATTCGCAGCTTGCGGTTTTGGGAGGTTCTTTACTTGGAAATTTCTTGTCAGAGAAGGTAGTGTCTTTATCTAATCATCTTTGCATATATAGTTCAAGTTAAATGTAGGGATCATTGTTTCATAAAAGCAGAGATTTGGAGTTTTCTTACACATCTAAATGACATATAATTAAGACGAAATTAAAATCTTTAAAACTAGAAAATTATATCATTTAATGAAACAAATCCGTGTCCTTAAGTTATCGTGAAAATGGAGGGTGAATATACTAAATGTTAGCATATCCTTGGAATTTTATCACATAAAAACCAGATTCTATTGGCTAATTAACTAGCTTTTTAGTTCCAAAAAGACCTTTTTGAGTTTTGTTTTAGTCAAAGGATCTCTTTTTACAGTTGATTTAAAGAAAAGTGAGAGAAGTAGAGATTATGGTTTTTATTCGATGGCTAGTGGCAACAATAAGTTGCTATGTTCATTGATCTCAATTCCTCCACATCATTTGGTATCTATTCCTCTCCCCACATCATTTTTATTGTTTTTATTCTTTCATATGTCCGATCTGATCTGTCAACAACGAAATAAATTAAGCTAATCGCAGAAAAATCTTTTAAAAATGTGATTAAAAAACAATATGTTGAATTTTTCAAAACTGAAAGAAAGAAATCTTTTTGTTTAGATTTGAAGGTTACCGATTTAGGTGTTAGAGTTTAGGTTTTGAAGTTTAGAGTTTTTGTTTGAAGGCGTAGGCGTTATAGTGGGATTGAGGTTATCGAGTTAGAGTAAAGGTTTTAGACTTTTTTTTAATATATAAAAATCTAGACTTTTATATTACTACTGTCATAAATATATTTTGCTTTGACAAATAAACTTCGTGAAACTGCTTTTAATTGGGGTTTTAAACTTTATAGTATTATTACTGAACTGTTTGGGTGAGAGAACACTTAACATGAAAGGTTTAAATGTTGTTTGGTTCAAAACAGGCAATAGCTTATGTCGGAGGAGTTTTGTTTCTCGTGTTTGCTGCTGTGACAGTGGCTGATATCATTACGTAAGTGACAACGAAAATAATATTTTTCTTTTCCTTTCAACTGTCGTATAAAAAAATACCATATTAATTTGTAATTGCAAACTTTTATGTATTATTTATTCTCCACTCTTTTTCTGCTAACAATATTTTGGATTTACAGTTTTCATATGTACAATCAAGTATCATTGCACTTTTTTTTTTTAGTGGTTAGATTTACTTAAGAGGTCAAGATATGTAATATGTATTACTATGTTTTGAAAGATACGTCCAAAACATAACACGTGTTCGGGAAGGTAAAGAATATAACTTGGGTCGAACATGGTAGAGCATATTCTTTTATTATTCGTCATGTAAAAGGTATATTTAAATATTAGAATCGTGCATGTGAAATCATTTTATCAAAAGTTATAAATGTACACGCTTTACAAGCTCTACTCCCAAATGAGTATCTTTTCTTGTAACATTGTATATTTATATATAAAAAAGAAATATTAGCATAAATATTGACTACAACAAAAAACAAAATGAAAAGCACGTACGTACAACATAAATATTTTTCCCTACATATATTCAAATTTAGTTTTTCATTTTAAAATTTACAGATTTATTAAAACCATCAGATTTTATTTAATGTTGAGAAAAAATTAATTTGGATTTTCAAAACCTTTGTTTCAGTTTTAACAGCTGATTACCATTTTTAACTATTGTTTTTTTTTTAAGGTTAAAATGATGTGGTCAGCTTAAATGAATAATTTTCAAAAAATTAAAGATTTAAATGGTTAAATTGAAATTTGAAGGTTTTTTTGTTTTTTTTGTAAGTTCAAAATTTATTTGGCCGTTTTCCCGAAATAAAAAGACACCGGAAGGAATGTGAGAGTGTGTGGTTTTGAGATTAAGACAAAATTCTTAGAAAAGAAAAGAGAGATTAATAAGAAAACCAGAAGAAAAATCCATCTCAATCAAAAAAATTGAGAAAAGAAGAAAGTGTAGAGGAGAAAATTAATAAATAATTTTCAAAGGATTTTATATGCCAATTCAAGAGCAATGAATAATAATAAATATTATATTCTCCATTGTTTTAGATTTAAGGTTTTTATCACCAATGAAAGAGTTTATAGATTTCAAATAATCTATATGATTTTAGGATAAATTTCAAAAATTAAAATCATAAAAAATAATTTACATGCATCTTCACCATAAATTATCAGAAAAAGAAAGGTAACAAGTAAACCAGTCTCTGACCACAAGCTGTAAGGATCATCCAACATCAATAGGTATTTTGTTTCTAAATATTATTTTTCACAACTTTCATCTCAAAGTGCTGTTGTCAGCGAATAAAATTCTCTTACAAAAAAATCAACCTTTTAAGTAATATATGTTTTTTTATTTCCTTTTTGACTTAAAGGAAATCGAAACGTAGGGCAAAACATCACCGACTGAATATATTCAGTAATCAAACTATTGGGCCACGAATTTTATTCTTTTTAAAAGGCCCGTTTAGACCCTAAACCGACTTGTCAATATATATATAGACCATCTGGTCAACATCAACACAAATATCAATACTTCTAAATAGAGAAAATCGATCTATCATCGAGAGTCCGAGTAAAGAGAGAGAGAGATGAAACCGGAAAGAAAGAGTAGCCGCATCGCTACACGGCGGATGAAGGCGATTGTTTTGATCTCAGCTCCATCAAGGTTGCAATCAATGATGTCGGGAAAAAGACGTCCATGGGCGATTGTTTTAATCTCAGCTCCATAAAGGTTGCAATCAATGATGTGGGAAAAAAGACTATGAAGCGAACCAGGAAGCCTCTTTCGGACAAATTAATTCGCTTGCTCGAAGAACGACAAGTACTCGCCGAGAAGTTTGAGAGCAATTTTGAAGAGCTATTTACTCTGCAAATCTGGCTCAGATGTGATAACAAACAAATATTAGATATATATAAGGCCGTAGTATTTTTGTACAAAGACATAGTATTTCTGTATGCATGACCTCATCTGCGCTTGTCTTGTTCGCATCCACTAACCAGTACTCCACCATTAGCCAGGTGGTCTTCAGTTCTTTCTGTTGGAACAATATATTAATAAGCATGTGGACTTATAATATATAGTTAAATGTGAATGAGAATTTGCTTAGGGGAGGTCAAAGATTTTTTTTGTAACTTACAAATTTTGGTATTAAAAACCAAATAAATTTGGCCATTAAATCTACTTGACCACCAAGCTATTCTTTTCCTATAAATAGCAAGCTACATAGAAAGGAAAAATCATTCCATTCTTCATTTTGCAAAAGAAAACACCATTAGACATAATTTAGATATTTTTTGAGAAGTTTCTAAGTGTTGAAGCTCTCTTGAAATATCTTGTTGGTTCTTGGTGTAGGTAGCTAAGTAATTCACAAGTTAAACAGGTTCTAACTTTCTCCCTCTTCTACTTTTATCTTTCAAAAGTAGATTATTGTTCTTGAGTATATGGTAGAATATTAGCTTGTAGATTCTAACATGAATGAAGCATGTTAGTCTTATATGTTTGGTTGTATCCTGGGATTCAAAGAATGCATATAAACCGTCTCATTGCGGGCATTTTATTGAGTTAAGGAAAGGGATCATCCCGCCTCCAAATGGTTTTCATGATTTTATAAAATCTGTTTATTGTTCAAATTTTATTTTCACACATATTGTTATTTTAATCCATGTTTATGTTATTCTTTATTTAAGTTGTCAATATTAAAATAATGGTCATGAAATTATACATTTTTAATATTGAATCTAAGAATTATGTTCATGAGATTAATATATATGTGAATTATGAAACTACAATTATTTGTCCAAGAATAAAATTAAATATGTTAGTTTTTATGCTCTTACTAATAATTATGATGGTCAATCCTAGAATTGATAATATGAGTAATTGCATGGTCAATATTGAATTTATTATTCATGGTCAAAAAAAATGTTATACTTAAATATATAATTTAATATTGTTGAATTATGTAAATGAAATTATTATTTGTTAAAATAAGTTATTTCTACATAAATGTCAATATTAATGTTTGTATATATATGTGTAGATATTAAAATATGTATATATATATATATATATGTATATAATAGTTTATTTCAATTTCAAGAAATAAATTGTATTGCAAATTGATATTTCCAAAATCCGGTTTTATAAGGTCCTACACTTTCTTTATTTTCCCATTCAAAAAATGTAAAATGTTGCTTCTTGCCTATGACTACGTTCCCTAGAAGCCCTTTCACCGCCGTTACGACGGGTGAAAAAGAAGAGTTCTCTGTCATTGAGCGGCAAAACCTCTCCATCGGAGAACGGTTTAAGGTACCCAAGCACAAGCTCCGGATCCGTCGGGTTAAATCGGTACCCAGTCGCTTTACGAAAAGGAAGAAACCCATGTTGTATCGTCAATTGATTATCCGTTTCTTCTTCTTCTGTTTCGGCTTCTGGGATCATATTGAGATCAAACAACCTGGAAAGGAAAGTAAGATTGCTTGATATGTAAAAAGAAAGATCAGTAAGATAAAATATCTACTAAAATCATCCAATAACCTAATTTCTTAATTTTACCTTTCATCAGTCGATTGGAATCGCACCATTGCTGAGGATTTTTGTTTTCTTTTTTCTCTCGCGATGAAGATCAGGGTTTAAATAAGAAAATAAATTAAGGATATATATATATTAAGAAAAGCGTTTTTTTTTTTTGTCAACAAGAAAAGCGATTAAAGATTATAATATTATTTTTTATTATAATCTTAATGCCTTCGTCTCTGTTGGCAAATACCCATTTATTTGGGTTGTTTGGTTCGACCAAACCGATCAGAACCAATTTTTTTTTTTTTAAATTAACTTAACACCCAAACCAAACGAATTTATAGCAGAGGAACTCGGAGACCTTCTCGAGACATGATAAACTATTGAAAGCCTATTCCTTGTGGGGAAATTAAACCAGTTTATACTAAATTAGATCGATTTTAATAAATATATTAACTAATCAATTTTTGATAACCAGTTTATACTAATAGCTTTGCAATTTCTTTTATAAATATATGGCTTATTTAAAAATCCAAATTTTTATTATTAACTAAAATATATATATTTGAATTTAAATATAGTGGTGATCATCTCTGAAATTCATGACACATATCTGGAATTATAATTCAGCATTCCGCAATCTTAAATGAGATATTGAAGTCACTATACTGACTATTTTAATAAAAAAAAATTAGCAGAAAATATTGACTACAGAAAAACACATACACAAAACATAAATAATTTTTCCCTACATATATTAAAATTTAGTTTATTCATTTTAAAAATTACAGAAATTTAATAGAACCATCGAATTTGTTTTAATTTTGAGATAAAATTAATTTGGAATATTCAAATACGCCATACATTTATAAACGAAATTGCAAAGCTATTAGTTACTTAATATCAATAGGAAAAAAATATCTAACGACTAACGTGGTTGGATTGAAATGTTTGAAGTAAATAATAAAAACTAATGGAATTTGAGAATCAGAGTTACAATTGACCTAAAAAGTAACAAAATCTATAATAAAAAAGTAACAAAATCTATAGTGTTTTGCATTTGCAATCTAAACCACTCTTTTATGGTACGTGGACCCTTTTTGGTTTTTCTATTACGGACAATGATAGTAGCAAAACGAAGAAACGATGCCGCTTTTATATATATATATATATATTTATTTATTTTTTTTTCTAATTCGTCTGACAATAATAAAAATAAAAATCAAAAAATTACGCTATCGATCACAGACCTTCCGGAGGGAATCATACGGGACCCACACAAAGAGGCAAGTGGGACCCAAACTCATAATCACAGAAGCAAATTGAACGGTGACGAGCCGCTGCTGCTTCAGCCGCCACGCACTGCGTTATGCTGCCGCCAGCAACCGCCAATTGTTGATTTAGCCTGCCCTTACCGCTAATTAATTTAATTAGCGTTCATACATTAATCTTTTTATTTCTACCAACAAACCCATTTGCATAAAATATTGTTTATTCGTTTGTTCAACTTTAAACTGAAACAATTTTGTTTTCAAAGACAACATCTCGTTTAACTAAATTTTGTATATGACCTTAAGAAAACCTCCCTTGATGCAATACCAAATCTAAAATATTTTATATTAGTTAACTAGTATATAAATATTAAATTTAAATATATATAAAAATTTAGAAGCAACTGTGTTAATGAAGCAAAATAAGACTTTACTTACAACATATAATTAAACTAGAAACAGAGGAAATAAACTATTGGTTGAAAAAAGGAAATGAAATCAGAAATATAGGAAATAGCTGTTGATTACAAACAATTTAATCAATTATTGATTTATTAATCAGTTTAATTTGTTAGGTTATGAAATAATAATTCAACACAAAACACAGAATGGAGAGAAGAAAGAAGACAGAAAAGGAAATGGCACGTGCCAAAGATTCTGATGACACGTGTGTCCATCAGTGCTCTTTACCCCTTTTTTTTCATCCTCTTGTTTCAGATTCGATGATTTCCACTCTCTCTCTCTCTCTTCTCTCTCTCTCTCTCTCTCTCCTATTTAAAGCTATTTCAATCTGTCTCGCCGGCGCTGTAAATCCTAAACCCAAAAGAAGAAGAAGAAGAGAATTTGGTGAAACTATTTAATTTTGACGAAAAGAATTGCGATTTATTCTCCATTTGATGCCGTGAAATTCTGTAATCAGATTCAAAAAAAAAAAAAAATTGAGGTAATTCTTCCTCTATAACTTGTTCCTTTGTTTCGCAATCGGATTTCTTTAAATTCATAATTTTTCTTTTGTATTTTGATTGATTTGCTTGTTTGTTTGATGAGAAAAAGTCAAGAGAAATTCTTTTCTTCTTGTTCGAGAAAACAGATGTCGATTTATGTAGAATTCTGTTTATATCTCTGAAACAGATGTTGTGTTTTCTTTTATATCTCCGAAGCTGACTGAGTTGGTGTCGGTTTACGACTTAGTTTTTTTGAGCTACTCTGGTTTTTTTTTTTTTTTTTTCTGGTTTGCTTTATTTATCTCTCCTGGAAGCAAATCTATTAAGCGAGTTATCTTAGCTTAAAAGTCCATCTTTTGTTGTGTATATCATAAACGCTGAGGTTTATTGACGGAGAAAACACTTCTCTTTTGAATCTGGTTTCTAGGTCCTGATGAAAACAGATATCTTTGTTACAGTTTTATTTATGCTTGTTTTTGTCCTAAACTATATGGTTTCTTATGGGTTAATTATTCCAGTTTCTGTGTTCTGTTAACTTGGTAACCCGATTGATCTCGCACTGCTTTTTTTGTTGTTTTCTTGCAATGAAATTGGCACTCAGTTGTTTATTATTTCGTTTATTTTGTTACGAAGCAGGATGGTTAGCTGCTACCATAATACTTTGGTGATGGTTGAGAATTAATTAACTTGGGGTTGAGAGAAAGTATTCGTATCAGCTGCCAGATTTGCATTGAACTTAAATTGAAATGGATCGATGCGATACCTCAGGATTTGTAAGCGGAGGTGGAGATGCTTATAAGGTTTTCTAACTCTTACTGCTGTGGCTTACTCTCTTAACCCGGAAGCTTGTGGTGTATCTCTTCGCGTCTTTGCTCCGGTGTTGTTGACAAGTTTTCATTTTTTTTTAGTTGTGACCATGCATGCCAGATTTCAGAACACTGGTTTTGCTGGTAATTCTTCATCGAACTCATTTAAGATCTTGCGCCGTTCCCTTCAAGTTGAAGTAGCAGAGGCCGCGGATACGACTCTGCGTCTTGATTCCCTTGCCTCTCCATTGTCTAATACCAAGGGTATTAAAAGGAAATGGAATCTGATTGATGGATCAAAGGGTCTAGAAGCTGATCCTTTGCTTTCCTTGAGACTCGGTCACTCATCAAGCTCTTCTGATAGCAAAGGGAGTTCGGCAACTGCTTGCACGAGTTTATCTTCTGCAAAAGAAATCGAGGAAGCGTCCTCGATGGATATTGAGCTGGACTTTAGCCTCCATCTTGGCAACGAGAAACCGGCCAGCAACAAGAAACCAGCTGATCTGAAAATGAAAGCGTTGCAGGTCATCTCCCCAAAATTTGATCTTGAATTGAGTCTTTCCGGTGGGGTAGGGTCTTGTCAATCTGAGATCACTGCGGTCCAGCAGCAGGCGAACCAATTTCCAACTCTTGCGGACATGCTACGTGCGACTAATGAAGAATCCACATCATGTGACTGGAGACCAGGGTTTGCATCACCTGCAGGAACTAGCTCCTTCTTAGCTCATGCTCCAAAGAATATCATCATTCCTGCTGCTCATGTTCTGGACCTGTCATCTAGCACGGCAACAACAACACCAATAAGCTCGGGTACATGTACTTCCGGTTTAACTCAGCAGCTGAAGCCACAGCATAAGGTTTCTTCTAGTTCCAAGTTATGTCAAGTAGAAGGATGTCAAAAGGGGGCAAGAGGCGCGTCAGGTCGTTGCATTTCCCATGGTGGTGGACGTAGATGCCAGAAACATGGTTGCCACAAGGGCGCTGAAGGTCGAACTGTGTACTGTAAAGCCCATGGAGGTGGCCGTCGATGTGAATTTCTCGGATGCACAAAAAGCGCTGAAGGCCGTACTGACTTTTGTATAGCTCATGGTGGTGGGCGGAGATGCAGCCATGAAGATTGTACACGAGCTGCTAGAGGAAGATCAGGACTCTGTATTAGGCATGGTGGAGGAAAGAGATGCCAAAGAGAAAACTGCACGAAAAGTGCTGAAGGGCTTTCGGGACTCTGCATCTCTCATGGAGGTGGTCGTCGATGCCAATCTAATGGATGCACGAAAGGAGCACAAGGGAGCACTATGTTCTGCAAAGCACACGGTGGTGGGAAACGGTGTACACACTCGGGTTGCACCAAAGGCGCAGAAGGAAGTACGCCGTTCTGTAAAGGACATGGAGGAGGTAAAAGATGTGCCTTTCAAGGAGGTGATCCATGTTCCAAGAGTGTTCATGGAGGTACTAATTTCTGTGTGGCTCATGGCGGTGGTAAGAGATGTGCGGTTCCTGAATGCACAAAGAGTGCTAGAGGAAGAACTGATTTCTGTGTCAAGCACGGTGGAGGAAAGAGATGCAAGTCTGAAGGATGTGGGAAAAGCGCGCAAGGTAGTACCGACTTTTGCAAGGCACATGGAGGAGGGAATCGTTGTGCATGGGGTCATCCTGAGACTGAGTATGCGGGAAAATCGTCTTCTGGTCCTTGTACCTCGTTTGCTCGAGGTAAGACTGGTCTATGTACACTCCATAACGGTCTTGTTCAGGATAACCGGGTTCACGGAGGAATGACTGTAACTTCAGAGAGCCAAGAACAGAGACTAAGCAGCAGCGAAACAGAGAACGAGGAAGAGTTTAGCGGTTCTCAGGACATGAACATCGATATAATGAAAGCGAGAAGTGTTGTTGGATCTCCAGAGACTGATATTGATCTCAACGACTATGAAGCAGGATTGGGGTTGGCCCCAGAAGGAAGAGTCCATGGCGGAAGTTTGATTATGGCGATGTTGGCTAGAGAGGGTGGCTCTGGCTCAAAGAGGTGGATGTAAGTTAGTAATGTCTTCAGTTTGCTTCCAGTCTTAATTCTGCACGTGGGGAGTATGTTGGCACGTGAGAGTGAAAGTGTTAAGAGTCTTGTGTTTGTTTCTAATTTAGGTTTGGTGCTTAGAGAGTGAAAAAAAATCAAAGTCTGTGTCTTCTTCTTTTGTCTTGTTTTCCTGTAGATATTGAATTAAGGTACAAACAAGGTTATTGTGAATTGTCACAACAGTTTCTTTGATGATGATAAGAATAAAACTCATGTC
Source organism: Streptanthus diversifolius (assembly GCA_039880935.1). Lineage (NCBI taxonomy): Eukaryota > Viridiplantae > Streptophyta > Magnoliopsida > Brassicales > Brassicaceae > Streptanthus > Streptanthus diversifolius. The sequence goes on from JAXGFM010000007.1 coordinate 220,962, forward strand.
TTTGTTTGCAAATTGTAATTTTAATTGCTTCTCTATTTGGGTTGAGAGAGATCATTTTTTGTAACTCTTAAGCTATAGGTCATGTTTCTTCTTGGCGTCATTGCTGACGTGGTTTCGTTGACAAACGGTCCTTTTTAATGTAACAGTCATCATGATGTTGTACGCTATTTGAGGTTTTGGTTTGTGCACTCACATAATTATTTGTTTCTTTAGAATTAGATTAAATAATGTAAACAAAAAAATACTAATATATTTACATCTTTTTTTCTTTCACAATGCAATAATGAAGTTGAGGAAGTTGAAATCATGTAGTAAAATCCCTGTTTTAAAACTTCTCTGCCTAGCCGATTAGTAGAAATATTGCATTAATAAATTTTATGAGCAAATTACCCAATATTTTCCCATCTAAGTTTATTTTCCATCAAATGAGCACCTTTAAATTTAACAAAACGCCTTCGCCATTTGCATGATTTGCTTCACCTACATGGAAGAATAGCTTGTGCGGACGAAATTTATCAATTAACTTGAACCGACCAAACTATATTTACTTTAATTTTGGTCATCTAATCAAAGGTAACACTTAGATGGGAGAATAACTAGCTAGCTTTTCTTTTATACAAGGGGAATCAACGTTAACTCTGATTTGACGCATTTCTGAAATTTTTTCTAAAATATTGAGGACCAAAACACATTTAACTCGTACGGAAGGAATAAAAAATAAATAAACATAAAATGAGGTTGTCAGAAGTGGGGTTTGAACCCACGCCTTCTCTCGAAGACCAGAACTTAAGTCTGGCGCCTTAAACCACTCGGCCATCCTGACCTTTTGGTTACGTACTCGTTTAAAAAAAGTAATTATTCTAAGCTTATCAAGAAGCTATCCAAAATCGGCCAATGGGAAATATTTTGTGAAAGGCTGAAAGCCTATAATATATGATGACTTCCACCAAATTTGTTAATTATTTTTATTTCAAGACCATAAGAAAAAAAAACCATTGAGCACGCATACATGCTACTCCTTTAGGTTACGTTTCTTAATTAGCGCCATGGTGACATGAATCGATGACAGACGGCTCTACCCGAACACGATGCCGTTTTAAAGTAACAGCCATGAAGCTGAACTTTATATGCGATTCTGTCTTCACTTTTAAGAAGTAGGATCTTGGCTTGAATAAAGATCACTGTTCCTTTCAAAATTCTTGTAGCATGAAGCAAAAGAGAAGGAAATGAATAAGAGGAAGAGGAGGAGGGAAAGTTTAATTTCTTGAAGCCATCGTATTAATATATGTTTACCTGTAAAACATCTAAGATCGGCCCATATGAGATATTTTGTTGAAGCCTATATATGATGGCTTCCATATGGGTTAGTTTCTCTTTCGAGACCACAACAATAAAAAGCCCATTTTTCATTACACTCACAGCAAAAAAATAAAAAAGATAACCATAATACAATGCGCAGATAATGCATGTGACACCCACTCCTCACGCGATATATTGTGGTGTGTGAGATAGTTTCTATTATTTATGGCAGTCAGATGATTAAGATTAAATGCTGCAAAGACATGGGAGAAGCCATACCTTTCGATCTAAGCCCTCGATTTATCCCCTTACGTGGATCTTATTTTGTAATCCAACAGCTACAAATAAACCACGCCTTCCAGATCTAACAGTCATGCTTTCTCTAGTTTCTGTGCGTTCTTCTATTTTATTTTATTTTTAGCTTTTTTTTTTGCTTTCTATATAATTTTGTGCCACTTTTTTGTGATTCTTACCTCTTTGGCACAAATCTTTATTAGATACTCCACAAACAATTTAATCATTACAAAATACCCACAAATAGTAACATAATTTCCTTTTGCTATGCCTAACTCCACAGCATTTAAACAACATATTCTATATTTCTTTTTCTAATATTTATTAATTTGAGATAATATTTAGTTGAGAGTTATTTCCTGGAATATAGTACATTTGTATGGACTAGAATGATAATTCCAAAACTATCGACTAACAAATTGAAAGACCAACAGAATTGAAGCGCATCAGAGTAAGAAGCGGCAAAGTCGAATTAAAAAACTGCCAAAACGGAACCTACTAGCCGTTGATGCAACGACACGTAAGCAAAGTCCCTGTAATGACTCATCAGTTTTCATGTGTATGTATACACTCCTCATCATCATCTCATATATACACATCCATTAAAATAAACAGAGCAGCGACTAAAAACAAAAACAAAAAATCTCCAAGAAAACCCTAAATCTTTCATTCGCCGCCTTCTCCGCCTAATTTCTACGGCCGGTGATGACGTGTTATTAAATCCGGTTATAAGAATCGTTTCTGTGATTTTCAGACAGTTGAAGCGGTTTACATTTCGAGTTTGAGGACCAAAATCCGGGAAAATCGGGAGTTAGGAGGTTTTCTGTTTCCCCGAGAAAGTAAAGAGAAAGAAACTCCCAAAGAAAAGACCTTACGATATCTTAGATAAGAAGGTTTAATTTTTTTCTTGTTAAATAATTCAAACTAGTTGGAAAGTTTGTGTTCTAAAAAAACAGAGAGAAAACTGTCGGACAAAGACAAAATCATAAATTTCCAGTTCGATCTCGATAAATTTAAGTTTAGTAGAAGATACAAAGTATCTTTAGTTGTTCTTATATGATTTTATCATTGTTACAGTTAGTATATTTCGATAGATCTTCATCTCTATATCACTAATACTCTGTTTTTTTTTTTGTTACTCTTCGATTTCGTTTTTGTAAGATAAATGGATAGCAAACAGATGATGTTATCGGCGCTCGGCGTTGGAGTTGGAGTCGGTGTGGGTTTGGGCCTCGCTTCTGGTCAAGCCGTTGGAAAATGGGCCGCCGGTAATTCGACGTCAAGTAACGCCGTCACGGCGGATAAGATGGAGAAGGAGATACTCCGTCAAGTTGTTGACGGAAGAGAGAGTAAAATTACGTTCGATGAGTTTCCTTATTATCTCAGGTAAATACATAATATTTGTTTCATTCTCAATAACATTTTTCGTGTTCTGATCATTTTTAGAAAATATTATTGTGATGAATAATCAAACTTTCCGAACTTCAAGACGATAATACAACTATACAAGTGAGGATATACACAATGCAAAAGAAAATAAAAAGAGTCATTGCATTTTTTTTAAAAAAATTATTAAATTTAGATTAAAAAAACAACGGATAAGATATTCTTTGGAATGATAGAAATAAAGGTGAAGCATGTGAATTTCTGTTTACGGCGGGGATGATTTCATTTGTCTTCCGATTAGGACACGTGTAACAAACAGTGAGATCCTGTGATCTTTACCCCTAGATGTTTGGATTTATTCCCTCCATGTCTAAAACATATACATACACAGATATAAATTATATCTATTGTCTTGTCCATCACTGTTTTGGGGATTATGCAGTGAACAGACACGAGTGCTTCTAACAAGTGCAGCTTATGTCCATTTGAAGCACTTTGATGCTTCAAAATATACAAGAAACCTGTCTCCGGCGAGCCGAGCCATTCTCTTGTCCGGTCCTGCCGGTTAGATTCCGATGATTCGATCTCAATCTTTCGTTCTTGAACCGATTTGGTCATGTTTTTTATTCTTAATCTTGTCTTTGTAGAGCTTTACCAACAAATGCTAGCCAAAGCCCTAGCTCATTTCTTTGACGCCAAGTTACTTCTTCTCGACGTAAATGATTTTGCGCTAAAGGTACCTGAAACCCTAATCAACAACATTAAGCTCTGTTTGTTTATGTGAATTTTCTCTGTTGTGAACCTCGACTTATCTACTTTGTTGTGATTTCAGATACAGAGCAAATATGGCAGCCGAAATACAGAATCATCGGTACGCGGTTTACTGATTTGGTTTGCTTAGTATTTCTGGTTTCTTGCATATGATCTAAATTGGAATCCGGTTTTTTACCGGTTATTTTAGTCATTTAAGAGATCCCCTTCAGAATCTGCTTTAGAGCAACTATCAGGATTGTTTAGTTCCTTCTCCATCCTTCCTCAGAGAGAAGAGCCCAAAGGTAAGTTGAAACCTTGTCTCTGTTAACCTGAGTAATGGACTTGGTGATCAACGAGCCTTAATATCAAAATGTAATTGACATTGTTCGTTGATGACTCTGTTTAGCTGGTGGTACCTTGAGGAGGCAGAGCAGTGGTGTGGATATCAAATCGAGGTCTTGTGGATCATTCTCTATACTGCGTCTTTATTTCCACTGTTAAATACTGCATGTGCAATTTTATCGTTTACCCGTGTGATTCATGATCTATACAGCCCAATGGAAGGCTCTAGTAATCCTCCAAAGCTTCGTCGAAACTCTTCAGCAGCTAATATAAGCAACCTTGCGTCTTCATCAAATTCAGGTCTTATCAATGAAATTTAAAACTTTAATCTATATTTATTCCGGCACGTCGACTAATATCCGAATCTATTTTCAGCGCCTTTGAAGCGTACTAGTAGCTGGTCCTTCGACGAAAAGCTTCTAATCCAGTCTTTATATAAGGTAATATATTATAAAACTATGTACATTTAGGTTGTTTGAATATTGTTTATAATATCCTGCAACTACTAAGTGCAGGTCTTGGTCTATGTCTCCAAGGCAAATCCGATTGTGTTATATCTTCGAGACATCGAGAACCTTCTGTTCCGCTCGCAGAGAACTTACAACTTGTTCCAAAAGCTTCTCCAGAAGCTCAGTGGGCCGGTCCTCATTCTCGGTTCGAGAATTGTAGACTTGTCGAGTGATGACGCTCAAGAAATCGATGAGAAGCTCTCTGCTCTTTTTCCTTATAACATTGATATAAGACCGCCTGATGATGAGAACCATCTTGTTAGCTGGAAATCGCAGCTTGAACGCGACATGAACATGATCCAAACTCAGGATAATAGGAACCATATCATGGAGGTTTTGTCTGAGAATGATCTTATATGCGACGACCTCGAATCAATCTCTTTTGAGGACACAAAGGTTTTGAGCAATTACATTGAAGAGATTGTCTTCTCTGCTCTCTCCTATCATCTGATGAACAATAAAGATCCTGAGTACAGAAATGGAAAGCTGGTTATATCTTCTACAAGGTTAAAAAAACCCTAACTTGCTTGGAAACAAACCACAATTTACAACGATAATGCTACTGATATATTATTTCTTGCGCTGTTAGTTTGTCGCATGGATTCAGCCTCTTCAGAGAAGGAAAAGCAAGTGGTCGCGAGAAGCTGAAGCAAAAAGCTAAGGAAGACAAATCTAAGGTCTCTCTCTCTATACCCTGTTTTTAGCTGAAAACATAGGATTCTGACATAAGCGGAGTATACCATAGCTTGTCTTTTCTTCATTGTTTCAGGAACCTAAAGCTGAATTAGCGGCTGATGTAAAGCCGGAGATCAAAACAGAGAGCGTCACCACAGCAAGCAGCAAGAACGAAGCGGAGAAAGAAGCTAAATCTGAGAAAGCAACCCCAAGAGCTCCGGTATTTTTTTTTTTATCTATCTACTATATTTTTACTTATGTGATTTCCGGAAAAACGTTGTCAATTCTGTTAACCTATGGAACAGGATGTTCCGCCGGATAACGAGTTTGAGAAACGGATAAGACCGGAAGTAATCCCAGCAGAAGAAATCAACGTCACATTCGAAGACATTGGTGCACTTGATGACATAAAAGAATCACTTCAAGAGCTTGTAATGCTTCCTCTCCGTAGACCAGATCTCTTCACAGGGGGTCTCTTAAAGCCGTGCAGGGGAATCCTACTCTTCGGTCCGCCTGGAACCGGTAAAACAATGCTGGCTAAAGCCATAGCGAGAGAGGCAGGAGCGAGTTTTATAAACGTTTCCATGTCGACCATAACTTCGAAATGGTTTGGAGAAGACGAGAAGAATGTTAGGGCTTTGTTTACTCTGGCTTCGAAAGTGTCACCAACGATTATATTTGTGGATGAAGTTGATAGTATGTTGGGACAGAGAACGAGAGTTGGAGAACATGAAGCTATGAGAAAGATTAAGAATGAGTTTATGAGTCATTGGGATGGGTTAATGACTAAACCTGGTGAGCGTATTTTAGTCCTTGCTGCTACAAATCGACCTTTTGATCTAGACGAGGCCATTATCAGACGATTTGAACGACGGTAACTTATCCCCCAAGCTACCTACTTTTTGTTGATCCTTCCTTCTACATTTAATTTGATGAAGTAATGATAGGGCTTTGTTTAGATATTTTTTTATCAAGTTGCATAAATGCGTAGAAACATACGAGATTGTTTGAACTATAGGTTAGAATCTTCGGTTTTATAAAAATCGTAAACTATGGGAATAAAAATTTCCCTCATACAAATGTCGTTTGTTTGCTTCAGTATGGGTTTAGATTGGTTCGGTTTGTCCCCCCTTTTTTTAATGGGTTTGGATTCGGTTTTGGATTTTGGAATATGTATAGAAAAGTAAAACCATTTTAGTCGTAAGAAAATTCTAATCGGTTTTTGGAACTGTTTTTTTTTTTTTTTTTTGGGTTCGAATTGAACACTTATATTCAAAACACTGTCTGTTTTTGGTTCGGAGTAGTTGTTTACGTGGTTTCTTCTCCGCAGGATTATGGTGGGACTACCAGGAGTAGAGAACAGAGAGAAGATCCTAAAGACGTTGTTGGCGAAAGAGAAAGTGGTTGAAAACTTGGATTACAAGGAACTATCGATGATGACAGAAGGTTACACAGGAAGCGACCTCAAGGTTTGATCTTTTGTCTGTAGAAACTCGTTTCTTGAATTCGTAGTAAAAAAAAAAAAAAAAAATCAAAAGAAATTATCTTGACCGTTGGTTCGGCTGAACAGAACCTGTGCACAACCGCTGCGTATAGGCCAGTGAGAGAGCTTATACAGCAAGAGAGGATCAAAGATACTGTAAGAGATTATACTTTTCTAAGGTTAATTTTGTTTGATTTTATTGTTATTCATGATTAATGTTTTAAAGGGAAAGAAGAAACAGAGAGAGACTACGAAGGCAAGTGAAGATGATGAAGGGAAAGAGGAAAGAGTTATTACACTTCGTCCGTTAAACAGACAAGACTTTAAAGAAGCCAAGAATCAGGTTTGAAAGAACAATGGTGATTATATAGCAGTGGAAAATAGCGTTTGAGTTTTGAAACGTTTTGAAATTGAAAACGCAGGTGGCAGCGAGTTTTGCGGCGGAAGGAGCGGGAATGGGAGAGCTGAAGCAGTGGAATGAGTTGTATGGAGAAGGAGGATCAAGGAAGAAAGAACAACTCACTTACTTCTTATGATGATGAGTATGGGTCAAATGAAAAAAAAGATATGTCTCATATATGGATAATCAAGTTTGGTAATGTAATAAGATTATGGTGAATTATTTTCATGGTTAATAAAGAGAGCAGTAACGATGATATTGCTATAATTTAATTATTTTGACCCTAACACTTCGTCTTTAATTATGAGATTACACTGGAAAGACTTCTGTACAGTATTCCACGATACATATCAATAAAATTATGGGAATAATATTTAATAGATTATATACCATTTTTTACGCATCATAATACAATATAAATTAAACACTTGAGACCATACACAATCTCAAAACATTATTGAAAAGACATGGCAGCATCAAAGATAACATTGCTCATTGTTCTCGTCGCAATCATTCTCTCATGTTAGTCTCTCTTTCTCTCTCTCTCTATATATATATCATTCACATTGAAATTTCAGTTAAGTGATTATATACTGCATATTATATCAATATGATTGGATGTAATGTATATATATATATAGGTGTGTGTACATCAAATGCAAGGGAATTGATGAAACGTCCAGGAGATGTGCAGGAGTGTGTTGGAGGAGCATGTCCACCGAACCAAAATCAAGATCAATATTTTGGGAGTTGCTTTAAAGATGAAGATTGCCTAAACAGTTGTTTCGACACTTGCAAATTTCCAAAATGTATTCATCATGACTGTGTCTGCGGAGTATGTTAGAAACCATGCTAAGCCCTTTTTTTAGGTTGTAACAAAATCTTGGATTAAGTTCCACTTGGAGTATTTCCGTAGTGGAACAAAGAAATTACGATGATTTGCAAAACCACAACTAACTAATAATATTTTCCCCAAAGATCGAAACACATTATATAACTCATTCGATCAATCTATTATTATAATATTATATAGCTGAATCATAAATTACCTTATGGAACTTGTGGTCTGTTAGTTCTTGTTTTAAGCATCTTGTAGAACTTTTGAGAGTCGTGAGCCGATCATTCCCATCCACTTCAAACATATATGAACTCAATATCAAAGTTACAAACAGCTAATATATTAACTCCTTTTTTTATTCTGGTAACTTGCTTTTTCAAGACTTGTAACCATTGCGTTAATGTGATGAGTGCCATCAATAGTTCTAATATAATCCTAAACTAAAACTAAAAATTTGTTGATATTTAATTTTTTTTTTTTTTTAAAACATTCAAACATAAAATAAAAGATATATGTATCGAATGTTTTTCAATCATGTCTTTGTTTTGATAAGATAGCATAAATCTGCAAACACATCAGGATATCCGAAAATGATTAGGATTCTCTTTCAAAACCCTTTGTATATAATCATGTCCCTCTCTTGTGATTTGTGTCGCCTAACTGTGCATGGAATTGGATTCTCATTTGCACCAAAAGATTCCACAAGCATCAATATCATAATGTCTACATCTGAATCATCTTCCTCATTTAACTTTTGTTCCATTATTCATAAACCTACAATAACAATATTTCCATACCAATACAAACTAATAACAATCAAAATGTTAGAATCAACTTTATACACGATGAAACTAACATCTTATATAATAGTTATATAAATATAATGCTTTTGATTATTATAAAAATGAAAAAAAAGTAACATTAGCCATGTGAATTAGCAATACTCCGTAACTAGCAATAGTTCTTAAGCAGTCTCCAACAATATCAAAATGACATTACCAATCTTTTAATGCAACAACTCATCATCATGAGTCTTGGGAGTTTTTTAAATCATTTGATTCTCAAACAATTTCAGAATGTCGTATAGATAAGCTTCACCCAAAAAAAGAGAGCCACAAAAAGCAAATTATAGGTCTTCTATAAAAAAGAGAAACTCATATAAAAGCTTCAACAAAACCTAAAGAAGAGAATCACAAGAACCAGTCTATAAAGTTTATAAAGCCCCATGCTTTAGATGTATACTATTTATTTAGGGGACAATAGATTTTAGAAATTTGATTATGGTGTATTGGTTGGCACTAAAATAGTACAATTGAAATTTAGGAAGTAAAAGCAATAAATGGGTTGATTTCTAATATACTCTTATTTGTGGAGAGTTTTTCTAACTTACTCTCCTTATTTCTCAAATACTCCTCAACTTTTGGAAAGACAAAAATACCCCTGCGTGTATGTGAAAACTAAACCCTAAATGCCTATGGGTGAACCCAAGCAATAATTCTGCACATACTGGGTTTCGAACCCGCATCCTCAAAGTCATACTAAGAATACGCTACCATCTATGCCAACATGTTTTTGTTAATATGTATAACATATATTAATATAAAACCCATAAAAAGGACAAAATTGTAATTTTCTATATTATAATTTAAAGAGGAGTATTTCAGAATATCATCTGAGATTTAAGAGTATATTAGAAATTGATTCGCAATAAATTATAAGAGATCATTATATATTTTTACCAAACATTATAGATTTTCAATTTATATAACATACAATTTAAATATTTTGGGTAGAGAACTTTTACTTTCTTATACAAAAGAATTCTCTCGCAAAAATTTCTATATAATTTACATATGGCGGAGGTTAGTTATCATTTTTTCTAATTGAAAGTAAATTCAGAAAAAATATATTTGGTAAGTTACTTTCCTCTTTTATTCTCTTGATTCTTAGTGGAGAACTATAGAATAAATTTTCTTTCAAATTTGGAGACGTATGAAAAAAGCAAACAAATCTAAAAAAATAAAGTGAATCTTATATTTTAAATTAATATTGGGTAGATAACTCATAAGAAGTTGATCATATTCTAAATTTAAATTAGTAAACACGGCTTAATTTAATTTTAATCTTACAAAAATGATTTTCAGTTAAAACTTTTTTTAAGTATTGACACTAGTAAACTATAATTCATGATGATTTATTTTTTAATAAAACTCGTTTCTAAAATAAACAGTTAATTTTGACAGCTAGATACTTTTCATTCCAAACAGATTATCGTTATTTCTGTGGATTTTATTCTTTTTTCTTTCTCATTCCTATAATGGTTACCTCTTATGGATGACAGACCATTCTCATAACATAATAGAAGTAGACACTAAGATCATATATATAAGAATCTCAAAACAGTCATAAAACATATAGATCGAGCTACAAACTTCAAAAGACATGGCAGCATTAAAGACAACATTGCTCATAGTTCTCGTCGCACTCCTCTCATGTTAGTCTCTCTCTCTCCCTCTCTCTATCTATCTATGTATATATATGGGTGCATAATTACATTGAAATTTGAAATGAATAAGTACATATAATTTATATATATATATATATATATAGGTGTGTGGATATCAAATGCAAGGGTAGTGATGAAATTTCCACGAGATGTGGAATGTGTTGGAGCATCATGTCCATCGAAGCTGGCGCATCCAAATCAATATTTTGGGAGTTGCTTCAAAGATGATGATTGCCGAAACAGTTGTTTCGAATCTTGCAAACTTCTAAAATGTACAAATCACGAATGTATATGCGGCCAATGTTAGAAACGAGGCTCATGCACTTTGTTGTTTTTCAGTTTCTCTTGATGTATGTTAAACAAATTAGCCAAGGTATCCCAAACATAATAAGAATTTTTTTTTATAAGATTTGAATTCACTTTTGATTCATTGTTCCTCAGAGAATCACCTTTTGTTTCTCACATTAGGATTTCTGTCTTTTCTCAAGCACATGTTAGAAAAACCTGAAACATCTGAAAAATTCTCTTACATGTTACATATAGTATTAAAGGATCCGAAAGAACACCAGGAAAGAGACAAAAGTGAGTAGGACACACCATAGAAGGAACAAGATCAAGACAGAACCTCTTCACCAGACCAAACATTAAGGCAGCATGTCCAAAAAGCTCTTGTCCAATCTACCATCTTAAAGGTGGATCCATCTGCACAAAACCCGTTGCTTCGCATTTCCTTGATAAGTTCAGCTGATGCAGCAATTTCACCAACTCTAAGACGTCCTCTGATTAGTGTATTGTATCTGCGGTCGTTCGGTACATGTTCATTGTCCTTCATTTTCTAGAATAGCGCATTTGCTTCTGAAACTGCACTTTTACCACAAAAATCCATATATCATTATATTGTAAGTTTGAACATCAGGCTCCACACCATCGAGGGGGAGACTACAGAATAAGTCCCATGCCTCGTCCACCTTACTACCCTTGCACATTCCATGGATAATGATGTTATAAGTAATAGTATCAACATCAATCTTACTCTTCTGCATAACCTCAAACATTTCCAACGCCTTTTCCTGTTTCTTATTATTGCACAGACCTTCAAGCAAAATGTTATAAGTCAAGATATCACAGCACACACACCATGAGAAGAGGTTGCTGATACAATTTCATACAGCACTAATCCTCTTCTAGACATTTCGTGGAAAAGTTTCATCCCATCGTCAACCCTCTAAGCCTTACAGTATCCGTCAATGAGGGTATTAAAAGTCACATCGTTGGGAGAACACCCCTTTGTTAGCCATTGAGTCAAACATCTGGTTTGCATCATCTAGACGATCATGCTTGCAAATTCCATGTTTGGTGTATCTGAACTCTTGTGTAGTAGTGTTTCATGAAACCTTTCCAATGGCTATTAGTGTTTGATTATTACGTAGCGAGCGTAATTATGCGATACAATGGATATTAAATAGATGAAAACGTGTATTTGCAACAACAACAAAAATTATCTCAAGTTTACTCCAATTTTCAACTAAAACCTTCAATCTTTTTAGTATATATAATATACTTCTGAATCATTAAAATTTTCAAAAAGCCTTGATAATAGGATCAATAATTATAGTTCATTCAAATTTCATATGGTGTGTAAAATTTGGTTAATAACCCGAATAAAATCCACAGAGCAGAAATTCGAGAGACCAAAGGGTTATTAACCAACAGGTCCAATAACAAGTCAAAAAAAAAAAGCTGCGATCAATCTGGAAGACTCGGATGATGATGATGTGAGAAACTCACACACTCTAATCCTTCTTCTTGTTGAAGGCTCCTCTGGGGATTTTGCTTATCACCTTACTCAAAACCTTCTCATCGAGCACAGCGTATTGCTTCTTGATCTCCTTCATTGCCTTTTCACCAAAGTCATCTACTTTATCCTCATACTTTTCGTAGAGCACGGGAACAGTTAAGAGAAGAACAGTTGCTGAAAGCGGAGATAGAGGAGCAGATATCAGAAAACATACAAAAGATGGTGACTTTATGGATTGGATGCAATAAGGGTATGGATTGTTACCGATATAGATTAAGGTCAAGAAGTTGCAGGAGCTACCAACTTTGGACAAAACCCACAACCCAGAAATTACCTAAAACAGATTCAAGAGCCAATGTTAAAAACGAGAAACCGGTGGTAATCAAACAACAGCCATATTTAAGAAAAAGGTTTACCATCAGGAATTTCTTGAGATCTCTTCCTAATGCGATGTCCCTAAGAACAGTAAAACCACGATTGATTTCAATCCTTAGTCCAGAAGCAAGCTGGAGAACAACTTCCTCGGGGATGTGAACTTGAGGGATATGAGGAGGTGACCTGTTAAAATGAAAATAATCAGCTTTAACACACCATTGAGTACATCATTCTCTCATTAAAGATAAAACATTCAGCCATTAAACTTACTTGTGAATGAAGGTAGTAGCACTAGACCACAAGAACAATACTGCAAGAGCAAGAATTGAAATGTGGCCGAAAAGAGTGAGAAGGTTGTACTCAAGTAACTCAAATAAAATCCAGGAGACAGTTGCAGCACCCAACACTCCTCCTGATACCTTCTTGTTCCTCCAGAGGAAAATGTCGGCAGCTAAAATCAAAACAAATGATGCAAAAAATTAAACATACTGAGCTAACGAACTGACTCATTCCACAGATCCTCTCAGATGTAGTGTAATATACCAGTAAATAACAAATCAAATCGTCTTATCGTATCCTGATTTTCTGAACAAAACTAATCTACAACATCGAAGAGATCCTAGACTCCACTTAAGTAAGCATACAACAAAACTTCACATAAGGTCAAGGTAAAAGCTAGAATCCAGATCCGATAAAAATAATTGACGGTAAGCAGAAGAACCAAAGAAAACAAATAAAAAAATGGAAAAGAACAAGAAAAAGAGAGATCCATACGTTTTCCGCCACCGAAAACCTTGTGAACAGGCTTTTCTCTTCCGAAAAGGCGGTAAATCTTCGTCTTAATAGACGAAGAAGATGCAGATTTCTTCTCGTCATCTGAATCTGATGAAGACGACGAAGAGCCATCGTGACCATGGATCTTCTCAGCTATCTTCTCCATGATCGATTCCTCGTGTTTGTGTTCTTCCGCCATTACAACTTGCTTCCTTGAAACCTCCGCAAAAACCCTTAAACTCTTTCTGATTCAGAACCGATAAGTGAGAAACGGAGAAGAAAATGAAACGGAAGATTCTTCAGTCACCTCTAAATAAGAGCGTTCGATACAGATTCAATCTCACCCGTCGATTCATAAAACTCAATCTCCACCGTTGGTGTATTCCGCATTGGAAATCAATAGCTAACTTTCTAAAACAAAATAATTCAATAAAAGTAACATCTTTCAGACGGAAGACAAACGACCGTTAAATTGTTAATCAAAGCTTCCTATATTCAACACCTCTCTCCGTTAGTGAAGCGTTAAATATAGCCACGTGGAGAAGGTAGATGCTCAGATACGAGGCACGAGAGGGTCAAAGAATAACGTCTACGTGTGTAGCTATAAACCGTTCGATCTGGGCCTGTAAGGATTTTTAAAAAGAAAGCCCAAACGTAAAGCCGAGACATTAAAATGGTAAATAACTAATTTGTCATGTTTTGATTAAATAAGCCATTTTTTATTAAATAAACAACATTAATTATTATTAATCCAACAAAACAAAACACAAATTTATATCAACACAGTTATCTTAAACACCATATTAATCAACTTTAAATCCATTTATAAAACATTAATCATATGTCAAAACGATATTTTGGAAACAAATTTTAAATAGAAAAGTTATAAAATCTGAATTTTACCCCTAGACTTCACCTTGTTATAAAAATTGTGTAATCAAATATGCCACATATTTTTATGGATGTATTAGCAATTGTAAATGTAATTAGTTATATTAATTTAATATTATTTTTATCAGAATTTTAGTTATTGAAGTTTTTATCAAAAAAATTATTAATGTATTTTTGGGATCGTCCAACTAATAAACCATCATATTTCTAATTTATCTTATGATTATATAAAAAAAATATAATTTTAGTTATTATTTTTCCGTCAGAACCAAATATCTGAATTTTAACTTAACTTTATTTTTATATGTTTTATCAGATGTGAATTAAAAAAGACACGTCTTCTAACTTGTAAACTCTAATCATACTTAATCAATGAATCGTTGTTTTATGCAGGTATTTCTTATACAGTTCATAAAATATGTGATTATACTATAATATTAAATATGGTTTTAAGGTAAACCCACAATATAATTTATGAGAGTCAAGAATTTTTGGTGGAAAGAAAGTGGCCGTAATTATTGACAACATTCGTTCATTTCCAAGCTTAGAGCTTATAATAAATTGCTAAAATGGTGGTCTATTTCATTTCTTAGCCACATGTGGGAAGTAAACATATAAAACTATCAGACATAGCCACATGTGGTCTTCCTTCTTCTCACTCCGGCTTTGGCCTCCGAGTCAGATTACAAGGTTAGATTTATTTCTCTAGTGTCTGCCGTTTTTTCTCGATTCGAGTTCTTTGCTCGTAGATCTCGCTGTTGCGTGTTGTTTGTGTTTGGCTCGGATCAGTTCAAAAAATTTGGGTGTGTTCGGGATTGGAGGCTCGATCCAGCTACTTCTCCACTGTGTTGTAGGTTTCTCGTTTTCGCGGCATTATTGATTAGGTTGATATAGTTTCTAAATTTCGTTGATTGAGTCGCCGAAGTCCAGTTGGTGCTTGTGGCAGTCTGTTTGATGTACAAAATGCCTTCATCATTACTCTTAACTTATGTCCCGGGTTTGGTTTTTGTGACGATCATTGTCAGTGAATGTTCTCTGTCGTGATTATTTGTTCATATAAATAGTTACACTTTTTAATAACTCAAATAAAATATTTGGCCATTGATTAAGTAGATCTTATTCAAAAAAAAAGTAAGGGAGAAGTCAAGTGATCGAATCCAGGTATTGCTAATTTTTTATTTACAATTTGTTTTTAGACGACGTTGTTTAATATGAGATTAATGTTTCATTAACAAAACTAATATTAAATGTTTTGATAAAAATTCAACTTTTTAACAAAAACACGATACTATATTGTTTTATAACTATTTTCGTTACAATAAAAAATTTTGTCTACAAAATACTAATTCAACTTCTTTTATCCAAAACCATATTTTCATCTTCTAATAACCGTACAAAGTATCATATTTTTTTATATGATAATTTCTTAACAGTAAATATTTAAACTACAAATGATAACATATCACACCGCAATTAAAAATAACAAAAATAAATAGATAACATATATATAATATCTATATTATGTTTTATGATTATTAGAATCGCATATAATTATTCCACAGGTAAATAACAGTTACTATTCGAAACTTTATTTATATACTAATTTTTATAAAATCATCATATCTCTTTTAAGCATAGTAAATAACTTGGTTGACAGTACATAAATAGTTTGACCAGAATTGTGGATGCAAACAACTATGTATTGTATTTTTATATATGTAATTAATTTTGTCGCTAAAACATAAGTGAATAAAAACATACTCGTTATCCTGTTGTTGCTATTATTTGATGCATTTTGCATCTAACTGTTATGTATTCTGATTCTTAAATGAAGTATTATTCTATAATTCTTTATTCATTTAATAGTAGGATTGAAATTGAATCTTTATTCAAAATTATATACTAAATAATTGTTCTCAAATTGAATATATAAATAATAGGATTAATATTTAATTTTTATTCAAATTTATGTACTAAAGTATATATATGGACACTCTTTGGGAAACAAAAATGGAATCTTAAAATAACACTTTCTGTGAGATAAAAAAGAATAATTATTATTATTATTCATTTAAGATTATCTTGTCTTTTTCTTTTATTTTATTTTTCTAGTCTAGTGTGCTATTTTTTTTGTCAACTTGGTATAGTAATTTTAATATCATTTTAATTATGCGGAGTGCTGGATTCAAACCCTAAATTTATGTCATGAATTTCTAAATTGATCACCATTGTGTCACTGTGCTATTAAATATACATTTTCAAACCATATTTCATTTTTAAATGATACTATGGGGCTATTTGTTTATCAGTCACTGCGACTGTGACCAGCGACTGTTCGTTTATTGGTCGCAGGTTTTGAAAAATCTTTCAGTCGTTAGTTTTTCCTGCGACCATCAACCAGCGACTGCGACTAACGATTAATAAATAAAAATCAGCGACTTTCAAACGAACAACACTGCGACTACGACCAGCAATTGTCAAACGAACATCATAACAATCGTTGGTCACAGTCGCATGTCACAACGACTAGTAAATAAATAAACAAGGCCTATATGTTTCCTTACATGATATTGAACACATTAGAATTTAAGAAAAAAAAAATCGCTAACTACTAGCCAATTCAAAACTTTAGGGCTTACTATTGTTGTATCATGCATCAAATAATTAGCCCGACAATATCAGATTTTCCTACGGTATTGAAATTCTTAAGTGATTAACAGGATAAAGAGAGCATATGTTACCTCATAGTATAAATATCTGAAATTATTTTGGATCATCATTAAAGTAAAATAGATAATTCGCTTAATCATTGAGTTTTGAATTGGCTAGTAGCTATTTCATTGACACTTAATAATTTTGGATCATTATTTTTTTGTTTTTTTATTTTATTGATACTTGTAAATTGTTTATTAGATATATAATTTTTGTATTTTTCTTATTCACCCTTATTTTTAAAATCAATTATTTTTTGATAAATAAAAACTTATATTTTATTTTAATACCAAAATTCATCTTTTTTTAAACTCTATAAATATAAATTTGTTTTATTTAATTTGGACACATATAAAAAATAAGTCTTTTTAAGACATGAATCCTAATAATTAACTTTAAACAAAAATTTTCTAATTATATATTTAACTAATTATGTGTGTATTATGATTTGTATGTGTAATATTGTACTATGTATTTTTAATAAAAAATAAATTTGTATCGCTGATTTTTTTTGTTAAATGACAAATTTGTAAATTATAACAACTATGTAGGTTTTTAGGTATTTTAACCAATAACTTTTTCAACATGATAAAGGGTAGGTAATTTTAATAATAAATGGTAAAATTTGAGTCATTCTAGGCCAATTTTATTTTAATTTTGTTTTTTGATTGAATTTATTTCATAGACTATTAATCTAAACTAAGCTTCATCACTGTTGCTTCCCAAAAAAAATGCACAATTGTTTATTTTTATTTTTTTTTATACCGAGACCTCTAGTACACAAATGAGACTTTTCAAAATAATCATCAAGATCCAATTGTGTGTTTCTACACAACTTTCTAAAGTTCATAGGCTAATTCTTCAAATAAAATTACTATGTATACTTTATATTATTAGATATAAATCTCAATAAATTATAACGACTACTTTATACTTGGAGGAAATCCATTAAAGCTGAATTTCAGGAAGCCTATCAAACAACAAGAGACTAGCTTCTTTGACTTGCTTTTGAGTGTGCTTTGTCCTTTTGAATTTGATAAAGCGAATAAGGGAAAAAGAACTTTTTTTTTTTTCGAAGAGTGCGTTCCATTAATCAATTGAAAAAACCACATAGACTTATTTAATGAAGCATTAAACAAAACTTATTTATTTAGCACTGAAACAGTATATTTATTAATGCAGTATTAATGAAACTGAACTGATCCCATGAATCGGTTTAAATGAATTTGAAAATAATGGAGTAAAAAGAAAATAATAACGATAAATCTAACGAATTTAAGTACTACAATAAGCCCATAACCTTTTATGAATTTGGGAACTTGAGAGCCTATTAAAGAAGGATTATAATGGGACTTTGGGGTCCACATCTAGTGCATCTGACGGTGTAAAATTTTCGTCGAGTAATGATGATGTTAATAATACGTCTCGGAACTACAAACTTTACACATATATAGTGCATATTTACAAATCATAATTAAACATTATCCAGATTCTATCAGAATCAGTTTCATTTTAAAATGTTTTTTACTTATCACCTTTGTCAATTTCCGTTGAGTAACGAATAAAAACAGACAGTTCAATTTTTTTTTTTTAAGTACTGTAGAATAACCATGATGAGAACTAAATGATGGATTAAACAATACTGAATTTAAAGTATTTATGAGAATCTGAAATGACTGAAATAATTTTTTCATGTGCCAAATTGTTTTAGAAATTATATTAAAAAAACTAAGTAATAATAATAATACATGCAAAAATGGAGCTTTAGCATTGGACAAAACAAAATTACAGGATATTGTAAAAAGACAAAAAAAAATAGTTGTACTGTAAATGTTGTTCGTGTTGCCGTTTCTGTCAATAGTAATCAAGCTCAGTCATCGCAAACAATTGCAGTAATTTCGTTGACAAAAACAAAAAATTGCATTAATATGTGTGTTAAAAAGTGCTAAAAAAATTCATAGAAAAGTGAAAAAAGTAATTACTATTATGGATGATTACTATGTAGATGGAGTAGAAAATAAAAAAAAAGAGTACGTATACATACTTTTAATGATATCTGACCTTTTGGTCTGACTGTCCCAGTCTGAAAGTCACGTGACTGACCTGCTCCCTACGCTTAGCAACTCACTCGTCTTCACACGTAAATCTTTGCCACGTTTTTCTCTTATTCATCTCTTTTGGCTCTCTGCTTCTTTGTAAAATGAGGGAAAATATAACATAAATTTGTTTTCTTGTACCCAAATTCGAATGTGAGACTTCCATTTCATTACTTGGCGTATAAATTGAGATATACTTCTCTTAGCCAATAAATATTATTGACACGAAAGCGGGGTTTTTTTTTTCTTTTTTTTCTAATTTTATGTTAAGGTACAACAACCCATATAAAAAAGCAAAAAATAAGACTAATTAATTAATTATATCCAGACAAAGGATATAAAATAATTAGCTATTACTAATGTTCTTTGGTTACTTCTAATTTCTTAACTCTAAAACCAATAAACTCACACCAAAACTTGAAAGAGCTATTAGTATCAGGGATTGATTTTTCATTGAATAGTAAACACAAAACTGAATTAAGATGTTGTCCACATATTAATGTTCCCACATTTAAACAAAAGTACAATATTAGCAAAATTACAAATTATAGACTTGTAAGTTGTAGCCTACTGTATTATTAAAGAGAACTAAAACTTGCAACGTTAATTAGCAATTTAGCATAGTGTAATTGTTCTTGTCGTACCATTATTTGTTGTTACAATTAATTACAAATTTGGCAAATAGCAGTAAAAGCAAAATATTGAACATGTTTCTTAAAAAGGATAAATTAAATTATTGATATCCAGAAAAAAGGATAAATTAATCAATTATTATTATTGTACGTAATTTATTTTACCACTTTAATATTTATAGCTTTCACTCTTCTCTTCCAAGCTCCACCGTAAACCCTTCTTTTCCTCTTAACTTTTGTAGCAGAAAGAAAGTAAAAGGAGAAAAACCTTCAAAACGCAGCGTTTTTGAAAGGCTGACTATTCTGGCTTTCCCTACCATGGAAGCTTTCAGTCTCCTTAACTACTGGAAAAACAGTGGTGGTGGTGATGTTTCATCCGGCCTTAGCTTCCTCCCTCAATCCTCCGATTCTTCTTGCCGCTACTCCGGCGAAGCAACCACCATTGTGACCTCCGTCTCTGTCACGGAAACTGAGGACGAAGCCGCCGACGACGACGAAGGACCGTTCTTCGATCTCGAGTTCGCTGTTCCGCTGGAAGAAGAAGAAAGTGAAGATACCGATTGTACGGACGGTGGATGTGAGTTCAAATTTACGCTTTCTTCGTGTTCCGGCGTAGAAGATCGAGTAGATCCAGACCTTGTCTTCTCTCCTTCCGACGATGTTTACTTCAAGGAACAGATTGTGGAGGACGTTGAACCACCGTCTACAGAAACAACGCGGACATGCTCCGTCAAAGCTCCGGCAGCGCAATTATCGGCGTCTATTTTGAAATCAGCCACTAAGCTTCGTGTATTTATGCTCGGCATGAAGAAGTCGAAGCTGATCCAGGCGAAATCGGAGATATCAGAAGCTATTTTGGGATCTGGAGACTTCGACAAGCAAAATCCTCCACCTCCTCCTCCTCCGTCGCAGCCACCGTCTAATTCGCCGGAATTTCAACAGAAAAGTACGGTTACAGTGAATTTAAAAGTTGAAGAAGTTCCAATAATGTCTCTCTTCACAAGAGACAACAGCTCCAGAAACTCCTCCTCGTCGTCTTCTTCTTCGTCTACCTCCACGAAGAAGCAAATCAGCAACGAATCCGTCGTTTTGGAAGAAAATCGTTTCGTGATGATGCAAAAGTATCTGAAGAAAGTAAAGCCGCTTTACATCCGAGTCTCGCGTCGGTACGGCGAGAAGTTAAAGCACTCCGGCCAATTAAGCTTAGGCTCATCCGCTCCGCCGACGAAACCCACGGGGGAGAAAAATGAATCTCTGGTGACGAAGGCTCATAAACCGGGAAACATAAACATAAACATTCCAGCAGGTCTTAAAGTAGTAAGGAAACACCTCGGAAAAAGCAGATCCTCATCGTCAACGACAACTCCGCCGTCTGAGTCAAGGAGACGCGACGACTCGCTTTTGCAACAGCAAGATAGCATTCAAAGCGCCATTCTACACTGCAAAAGATCTTTCAATTCCTCTCGAGGTATCTCCATTAACAATACAAGTCTTCTTCAGTTACTTCAAATCTTCATTAACAATTTCTTTAGCATCTTTTGTTCTGAAAATATTTTCAGATAAAGATCCGTCGGTGTTACCAAGATCGGTGAGTGATTCTTCCTCTTACTATAAATGAAACAATCGTATCTTTTGTTCGTATCAAGAGAATATCAACGGTTTTGATTTTCTCGCATTAACACTTATAATAATAATAATGATTATTGTAAATACCATCTTTGTAGCTGCTTATTTTGGTCAGAATGGTAGCAGTAAGAGTTGTAGATTTAGATGTTGTGTTTGGTCACCTTTTGATAATGACTATTGAAACTTTGGAACACAAAAAAAGTTTATAAAGAATAAAATATCATCATCTTTTATTTTATTTTTCTTGTTGAGAGACGTATATAAACGTATACACACAAAACATAACTCATAGTGTATACATAATGACATTGGTTTTTGTCATTATGTTAAACGTTATGCCTATTGGCATATGGATTATACAAATTTTTTGGTGTTCTCTAAAATATTTTACAAAAAAAAAAAAAACAGTTTGTTAAAGAGAGGGCAAAAGATGCTAAATATGCCATCTACATTCAGTTTATTTCATTTTTTTTTTTTTTTAATTGTGTGGATAATATATTTGTGATTTGGAATGACGGAAAGATAAGTAAATGTGGGGGTAAGTGAGATGGTGAAACTTGAGACAAAAAACAGTGAAATAATCAGATTTACTTTTTCGCTTTTTTTTTGTCAAAGTGATGTTCTCGTTTCGTTTCTTTTTGTTCGTGGTGATAGAAATGAAGGAAAAAACAAATTCATAAATTGCAAGTTCCCGTAGAGATATAGAGTAGGTTCTTTTATAGTATTATTAAAACAAAAGCTAGCTTCCGATAAAATATTTTACATCATTAAAAACAAATACTTTATCAAAATAACACACCCAATGAATTTGGTAACAAAAATATTATCTTACGAAAATTCCACAAATAAAACAATTTTTTTTTGTAGTTACATCAATTTTTATTTTCTCTACAATATTGATATATACAAAAGACCATGAAATTAAAAATATCGCAAAAAACCACAAAAAACAACTCAAGAATAATATTCTTAACCGGATTACAAAACCGATAAATGAATACTATTCACATAACAAATTTTGAATAAACCGTCCGGTTAGATTGAGTGTCATGGTACAACTCAGCACAGCAACTTTCCATCTTCTCCTTCCCATCACTTTAATGCTTCCTCTAATCTCAGCAACACTTCTGAGTTCCAAAAACCCTAACCTCAGATCCGAACCCAAATCCCTCGTATTCAATAACCGAAACGAACCGATCTCAGCAGCAATCCCGGTTACTCTAACCGTCTTATGAGCATCAACTCTTCTCCCACCAACCGTCGTCTCTCCCACAACTCCATGATCAGCGTAAACGACTCTCAACGAAGCATCTCCAAACTCGAAAGCCCCGAAATTCGAATTTCGAATCGTGATATCGCTCACTAGCGTCGCGTTGAAGTAAGGGTTCGATGAGTTGCCACCGACTCGGAGATCTCTCGTCGATACAGACACAATTTCGATCTCAGGTTTCGAAATCCGGAGAAAGATTAACGAGAGGATGAGACAGACTGCGAATATGATGACGATTATTGTTAAGGAGTAGACGATACAGTTTCCTGGAGGTTCCTCTGTTTTCCGACGCCAGATTCTCGGTCCGTTCTGTTGTTCTTCGTCGCTCCGGCCATAGGTTTCAGTCGGTGCTAACGTCATCCGATCTTCGTCCACCATTTTTGATTATTTGTTGATGCGATCAGAAGAAGAAGAAGAAGAAGAAGAAGAAGAAGAGAGAGAGGAGTTAATGGGATGTGTGGGTGGTTTCTTTTGGCGGTTAAAAGAAGAACTTGGGGGCGTTTCGATGGGTGACACGTGGATAAATCGTGTTGATTTTTAGTCGTTTTACGCGGTATTTTTTTTTTTTTTTTCATTTTTCATAAGTTTTATTTATTGACTCATTCTTTACAAGTCTTTTTCGGAGTGCTTGGCTTTTTCTTTTTTTTTTTCTTTCAGATATTTTCTTTTTAATTATTGCATACTTTTTGGTGAAGTTGAATATTGAAGATAGTAGATTCTGATGTCAAAAGAAGATGTATTATATATGTTCTTTATAGGACGTCAGAGAATATATAATTGGTAAAAATAAAGAATTGGCTTTTTGCATCAATTTTAGAAAAATAGTTTTATATAAATCTGATTGGTAGAAATTCTACAATATTGAAATGATATTAATTTTCTTTATACTTCTACTGGGACCATTTTTCCATGTTTCTTTTCAAAACTTTAGATTTGACTGGAATTCATGAACAAGTGGTCTTAGTTGATAAATAATACATCATAACTTAAAAATGTATTGATCAATACGATAAAAATAAAAAATATCAGATAAACAAACAAGCTAAAATCAACCAATTGGATGTTCAATTAATTAATTAGCTAAAACGAATTATTTTTGCAATTGAAGAGTTAAATTTGTATTTTTATTATCCGGATCTATATCCATAAAATTCGGATACTTGAATTTTGGATATCCAGATAAATTTAAATATTCTTTTTGAATCAGATCCATGAAATTAATATAAATATGCAATTTTTATGTACATAATTTTATAATAATAATCTTCATAAAAATTTAAAATATTTTAAAATATATAATTTTTGAATATTTAATCATGCTAAAAATAAAAAAACCTAAAATGAAATAGATAACAAATTTTTAAAATAAATATAAAACAATACTAATCAGTAAATAATAAATCTAGTTTAAAAACAATTATAAAATTGTCATAATAAAAGAAAAATATATATAAGGTTTATGAGCTATATAAAAAATAATAATAAATCTGATTGAATATCCGTGTTAGTACATAAATATTATTTGGATCAGTAATATTAAAATCCAATCCAAATTCTCTAGATATCTAATTTTTAAATTAAATTGAAGCGGATATTTCATATAATTTGTTTATCCCTAATGGTGGTCATTGGTAAGTGTTTGAATGATTCAAATATTAGTCTTTATTTCCATTAGTGAAGCATTTTAAGTGACAAAAATATTTGATTTGCTACATACCTTGAGAACTAGTATGTATTTTAGTACAAAATTTATCTCAATTATATATATTTTTTTGTGCTTGACCTGTTTTTTTATATATATTTATATGACAGCTACAAACTTCATCGATGAGTCAGTTCAAAACTATTAAAAGTCTGAAATCAAAATAATAAATATGAAAAAATCTTACAAAGTCTAGTTTTAAAATTTGAGTACTTGGTTTGCGTGAAAATAAAGTTTTAGCTTTTGTAACGATAGAGAATCAGTCCATTTTCGTACCTAAAGACAACTATTGGACCCACTGATTAAATGGGTCATACACTAAGCTCATTTAGAGTTAAGATCATAAATTTCACTGGGCCTTGATTATATAGATCATTGGGCTAAGTGGAAAAAAAAACTTTGAATATTTAAATGATACCTTTCCGTGTTGTCAAAAAGAAAAATAAGAGGTGAGAAACTTCATCCCAATCTAAACTGACATTCATTTGCTGTCAGAAAAAAAAAACTCTTATTCCACTTATATATAATTTGTTTCTTTCAAATGAGACGAATGAAGAAAAGCTTATTTGCAGGAAATGATGGCACTTTTTTTTCTTTCAGAATTTAAAAGAGAGGTTAAGAAATAGAAACTACTAAATTTTCTGCTATGTACATCTTAAATTATTAAATTAAAATATCGTAATTCCCTTATTTCCCAAATATCCTCCCAAGATTATATAAGCTATACTCTCTCTTTCACCGACTCCACTGAAATTGACAAAATAGCAAAAAAAATATATTTAAAAAAAATAAAAAATGTCTCCTTTCTTCCTAATCACATGGACCTTATCAACGCATTATCTGCTTCCATCCTCACTCTTCCCTGCAGCTGTATTGCACTATCTCCACAAGCGAAAACGACATCGGAGTACACATTACAGTCTCTTTCTCTCACCAATCCTCCTCACCTTGTCTTCTAGAATCTCTCCCCATCTTCATAGCGTGCTATACAAGTAATACAGAAAAACGCTAATCTATAACATAAAAATCTACTATCTGCTTCTATCAAACTTCCCCTTTATATTCATCTCCTCTTAACTATTTACACGTATGCGTCGGTAATTTAGACCTAGAGAACCTGTGGAATTAAACGTTAACACACTCAATTTTGACAGCGTGTTAACGTGTAATTGCTTTGAATTAAAGTATGTATGGGAAAGGGGCGTGAAGGGATTGATTGTATACTATAAGTGGCTAAATGTGAGATATTAAAGAATATAGGGCGTGGGGCTTTAGGATTCTTCCTTCTTGTCTTTTAGAAATGCTCCTTGTGGAACTCAAACTTCGTTGAACCTTTTTGGTTGAATGTGTTGCATAGTTTGCTAAGCTCTTTGCCTAGAACCGGTACTCCGCAGTAAAACACTCCTGCAAAATAAAAATAAAAAGAAAAATCAAAGATTTAAAAACTATTTTGAACGAAATTAACTTGATTTTTTTTCTTATTCTTGATTGTGATGGAAACTGAAAGCTTCTATAAAACGATGAGAATGAAAGCTCCCATAAAAGCAGATACCCCTCAAAATACGTCGAAACTCATTGCCCAATGCACACGTATACAAATAAATGAAACAGAATTGTGGGAACTAATTAAATTGATTGAATGTAAAGAGATTCTCTTTTCTTTTTTTTTTTTTTTATGTGAAGATTAAAAAAGTATAGAGGTAGTGATTGTTACCTATTCTTGCATTGCAGTGCTTGGAACTTAGCTTAGAGAGAACCTTTTTCCAGTTGGGTCTTGCAAAGTGTGTTCTGACCTGAAAATTTAAGATTTTTCTTAGATTCACAAATTTTGAGTTGTGGGGTTCATTATTCCCATAAAAAAGACAAGTTGGGGACCGTTTTGAGAAATCAAAAGAATCACGTACCCTAGTGCCAGAGACAATGTCGACTCCATTTTTGGCATGATTAAGAGCTTGAACCATTGTAATGAGAGCAGAACGAGCATCACCTTCTTCATACACACTTGTCAAATAGTTATGCATCTCTATCACACCCTGTTCAACAACAACAAAAAAAAAAAGCAAATCAACTTTGATTTTCTATTGAAAGTGCTAATAGTTGTCTTTGGGAAATGTTTTACTCGTTGGTCAAGCTCTGCGACTTCGTTCATGACGCCTTTAAACCAATCAAAAGAGCCTTGTTCTCTTGTGACCCAATAGAAGTAAGCATTTGTGGTTTTTAGTATTCTCTTTCGCCTCGGTGTGTTATTATTGTTGTCACCGTTGCTTCCTGTGCTGTGCTCCGATGATCTACTAAAATCCGAGATCGAATCCTGGAGGTGTAAAAACATTTATGAAATTCACATATTCATCAATCTTAAAAGTTTAAAAAGATTTTGTTTGTTACCGCTTGCTCCTCCATTTTAACAATGTTGTTGAGCAAATCTTTCAAGATACTGATAAATGGAGTTGCACCAATGCCAAGACCAACTAATAAGAGAACGTCATATTTTCTGTAGTCTTGTGCTGGTGCACCGTACGGTCCATCAATCAATAGCTTTGGCAAACTGAAACATCATTTTGACTAAACATATCAGAGTTTGGTTAAATTAGAGTAATCAAGTGATGGTTTTAATTTGTGTTATACCTTTTCTTTGTTGTTTCATCGGCTCTAAGAAGTCCGCTTTTACCGGCAACCGGTGGCTCACAAACTTCCGAGAATACTCTTTTGAGTTCTTGTGTCCAATCTCCAAGTTGTCTGATGTGAATACTGATATAATCATCTTCAGGTGCTGATGTAATTGAGAATGGATGCCTAAAACGAAATACAAGTTAGTAAGAAAGATTATTTCATTAGTAACAAAAACAGTTTTTTCTTTTCTTTTCTTGTGGAGAGTAATTTTTACCATTCGAATGGCGAAACTGCTGGACATTGAACGAACATGTACTGTCCGCTTTTGTAACGAAACTGAGATGGTTTCGACATTTGCAGCGTCAGAACGTTACCAGGATAAATAGCAACCTAAATGAAAAAAAGCAAAAGAAATTAGATTATTAATATCAAGAAATGAGGAGAAAACAAAGAAAACAGAGTGCTCTGTTTTCTGTTTTTAACTTTACCTTTAGAAGTCGAACCGAATAAGAACCAGAGCGGAAATACCTAAGTGTTCTTTCACCACCATAAAGTAAAATTGGTACTGAAAGATACATCCATGTCTGCAAAACGAAAAAAAAAAAAACATCTCAAGATCAAGACTACATTTTGTCAACACTTGATGAGCTTCGAATCATATTAGAGACTTACCGTGTGAACATACCAAGGCTTGGCAAAATAGAGGAAGATACCATGAAGGATAAGCAAGATATAGACAATGATGAACAGATGATGGGAATACCAAAAGGCGTTAAAGCCAGTAAGACGATCAAATGGCTTTGGAAGCTTGACGAGGTTACGTCTAAACCATCTTGTTGCTAATGTGAATGAAATAGCCATCAAAATGATCATTAGGATCCCTGTGATCCCTTCAGGTCCCTTAACGATGTCCAAGTACGTTGGCTGTTTTTGTTGAAAGTAGTGAAACAAATAGCGATTGTAATCATATTCGGTGGCTCTAACGATTCTTGGGAAATCACAAGCAAGATGGTCTCCAACATGAAGTATCACTGCTACTACAATGGCTCCTGCAATTGTCTACACATAAGACCAAAGATAGTGAGTTAAGAAACAAAAAGGGGTAAAAATCCATTAAAAAGGTTTTGTGCGTAAAAGATCACAGGCTTCTTAGTTTATCAAATGAAAAGAGATCAAATCATTCTTATTTTGCAATCTTTTCAGTTTTAAGTGTTGGCATTTTTTAACGCAAACTGAAAAATAAAAACAGAGCCAAATTTACTCAAACTAAGCAAAAATTCGGTTTTAATTCGGTATAAAACTTTTCAAACCGAACCACAATTTTAAATGACTTGACTTCTACATTTTTGTTTTTGGTGACAAAAAGGTAATAAATGGGAAAAACTCAAAAAGGGAAAGCGAAATATAGCTGTTTAGCTGTCAACTTCAAGTGCGTGCACACATTCTCAGCTCTTTTGGACAGCACATTGCGTTCGAAGAGGATTTAGTAGCTAATTAGTATTGTTTTTTGACTTTTGAAGTCACGAAAAGAAAGTTCTAATGGGACCCCAAGAAAATGCTAAAAAGTAGAAATCAAATGAAAACAAAAAAGGTTACTAGTGTTTACTAACCTTGTGGAAGTTGATGTTATCATCAAAAGGAACGACGTAAGAGAGTTTTGTGGATCTGAGCCAAGTAATGGTGTTTCTGCAAACTGGGAAAAGTATGAGAGCCATGTTGAATTTAAGTGTTTCAGCTGCTCCTTTTGCTGTGAGCAAGCAGTAACCCATCACATGAAATGCATCTTTTTGCTTGTATTGGAAGAATTTCCACAAGAACAATCCGATCATGATCATTATCCATAAGGACAATACCCAGATCCTTTTCCAATTCTCTTGCATGAAGTAGACGCAATCCGAGCTCATTCGATGTATTCGACTCTTTTTTCTTAACCCTTGAAGGTTTTGGCTCAGTGCTTGGCTTGTATAGCTCAATGCTTGACTGTAATTGAGGTATGTGTCTTTTTGTAGAAGCAAAGTCTCTAGTTGCCATAGCTACACAAGAAAAACAAAAAAGCTTTAACAAACCTCTGAACTTTTTTGCCTACAACCAGACGAGCTAAAGCAGTGACATGTATAACTCTCTTTTTGAATCTCTTCTACCATAAATGGACATATGAAATAGTTGAACTGCAACTACTTCACTTACCATTTGAGTTAATAATTGAATGTCAAATTTTAGTTAATGGATTAGAAAAGAAAGGGAAAACTTTATACTATATTTGAGCTATTGAATGGAAGAATCTAGGTGTAAGCAAATGAGATAAGGTAGAAAAAAAGCAAACATACATAATTTAAAGTTAGTAATATATATATACTTACTTTATAACCTGTGAGGTCATTATATAAAAGAACTATTGAATTCTATTTATGGGCGGCGGTTTGGCATACTTTATTCCGTTTATGTAACGAAAGTATTGAAATATTTTGCAATATAATATTCACATCATGAAAGCACGGAAACAAAACATGTGATGGCATGGGAATTCAATTCTCAATTTGTGACATATTAAAGATACAGAGTATTGGGACCAACCTCTATGTAGCCAAGTCTTTCAGGATCTAACTCCTCCATAATCAAAGCTGCATATTCCTCTGCTTGTTCCTTCAATCTCGATAGCTTATTTGCAGATGCACTCAGCATTATAATCTGTATAATCCATGATAAGAATGTTAAGTAAGCCATCTCTATTACATATTGTGTCACCGTCATTAGATATATTAAAACAACTTGAATATTTAGTCAGAGACTAATTAAACAGTAACATATTTTTCAACTTATATGATATATGCCACCTTATTTACAGATAAGAATCTAACGAACATTGGTAAAATATCAAAGGGGCAAGAAAATTCGCATTTTGGTTATTTTATTTTTATAATTTAGATGGAGTGGTTAGTATATCAGCATTACATGCGATTTAAGGTCACCAAATCCCCGCCTAACTTTAAGTATATATAAAACCTAATTTTGACCACCAGTCCCAATTTATTATATTTGAAATTTACGAAAAAATCTAAATTTTTATTTGTTTAACTGAATAAATAATGACAAAATGATAACGCTTTAGTTGTCTATGGAGTAGTAAAAACGAGTCAGCATTTAATTGTTTACCTCCTTTACTTCCTCTTCTGTAATTCTCCCATCTTCGTTCTTGTCCACTCTGTAATTTCCGACAAATAAAGGTGATTAAATAGATTGTGTATTAATTGTCTACAGTAAAGTCAAAAGGTTTATAATTAGAGAACTCGTATAATATGTTTAAAACACAATTGGAGTAGTGTTTTTTTTTTTTATCATTAATTAAGAAGACTAATCTGGAGACGCTGAAATTATGGGATGGTTTATAGTAAAATGATTAGTATGATGAGCTTTTTAAGATAATGATGATTAGTATGATTACGAGTAGTAATCTCATTAATTAATCATTTAAGTAACTTTCTCTTACAGTTTTTTAAAAAAAGAAACTTACATGTCGAAGAAGATCTGAAGACGAGAATCGAAGCTTTCGTCGTTGATTTGGGACCAATACTCGTAAAGCTCGTCGTGACTGATCTTCTCAACTTTCAATCTTCTTCTCCTGCTCAATGCATCGTACAGTTCCAATGCAAATTCTTTCGAATCTTTCATTCCTGAGGACAAAAACAAAACAACAAATCGATTTTACGAATTAAAATTTCAGAAAAAAATTTGATTTTCCAGATTCGATTTTCGAGTCCGAACCTATGCATTGAGCGAAATCGGAGCGATAGATGTAACCATTTTGGGAAAGCTTTTGAAAATTGGTATGAACATCGTTCCATCCATCGACGTTCTTATTGCTGATGAATCTCAAGCCACGAAGTGCTCTCTGAGCACTAGAACGAGTCCGATCTAGCTGAGCTCGTTGCTTCCGTAAGGCTCGAGCCTCTAGAGCCGAGTTCACTAAACCTCCACCGCCGTTTTGATTCACGGCTGATAAAGTACCGGAGAAAGAACGAGACCAAGAGAATCGCTTCAGCTCATGCGATAACTGCTTCGCTTTCGCCACAGCTTCCGCCTTAAGCTCTTGCGAGAATTGCCTGAGCCGATTCGAGGAAGTACGCTTCATCGTCGGAGATCTCGATATCGAAACTGGAGTCATCATCCCGCCACCTCCACCAGCGGTGTCGTCGGAGATATCGACAGTAATGGCGGTTGCTGGCTCGACGCTTCGAAGGACGATGGTGTCATCGTCCTGAAGATCGATCGTAACCTCAACGAACTCTTCACCGTAACCACTGTTGGAACATTCAGTTCCTGGAGAAGTAGAAGCACTCCCGACGGCGGTTCTTTCGGCGGAAACGGAATCAAACGACCACCGGCGTCGATCGTGCTTCGAGAACGGCCTCATTGACGACCAAAAAAAAGAAATCGGAATGGATTCAAAAACCAAAGGATCAAAGAGTTGGGCGAAAGATATTGGATGTATAAGACACGTAGCATAGATTATGTATATAAAATGGTAGGTGGAATCTTTGAAAGGAGAGGAGGGAGAGAGAGAGACGATGGAGATCTCAAACGCGTCGTCTCTCTGTGTGTAAAGCCATTTTTCACGCGCTGTGCAAATCTGTGCTTTATAGGGCTCAATAAGAGAGAGAGAGAGAGAGAGAAACAACAAAACACTAAAGCAGAACGTTGACGTAGAGAGAGAGACGAAAGACGATGAAGGCTCGAACCGGACCGGGAGAAAGTTGACGGAATATACCTTTTTATTATTAATTTTTAAAAATGTTTTAATGTTATTTTCTTTTTATAGTTTTTGTTGTTGTTGTTGTTGTTATTATTTGACAACATTCTAAAATTCTTTTCATTTACGAGAAATCCTCTAAAATAACATCATTTTTTTTTCTTTATAAATCTGAGCACATCAAATTTACAATCTTCAAAATAGCATAAATTATTTCATAAAAATATTATTTAATCCTAAAAGAGTTACAAACATAATTAAAATATTATGTTTGAGTTCCTTTTTTAATTTTGTTTAGGTTTCCTCATTATGATGAATATTTTGATCATTTTGATATTAAATTTGTGCATGAACTATATGATATCCATGGCGTCTTAAACTAGTTCCAAATTTTGCGCAATTTTTCTATTTATTAGAAAATATAGTTTATGTATTTAAAGATATATTTTGTAAAGAATGTAAAATAACATTCATCCTAGAAAACATTGTTACAATGAGTATATCATATGTTCGATGGTTTTGATTATTACATTTGGAAGTTGAGAGATAAGAGATTTGATAAGGCTTCAATGAGTAGCAAACCACGTTCGGAGGTCATCGTCATATTTGTGGTATCCTGTCGTATGAATCGGTAGCACTCGGTTTCCTAACGCTCTTCGTATGAGCTGCTGAGAAGATGTTGGTTCTCTCTTTCCATAAGCTTGTGAAGCGTCGTAGATTCAATAGTGAAGAGTTGAGTCTTGTGTTTGATTAGAGATACTCGATCGAGTTAGTGTGTCCAAAACTTAATTTCGATGAGAAACTACAAAAGGAAAATAAGTGATCTCTCATTCTCATTGGGGCTTGACATACGTACAAGCAGAGCTTAATGATGCATTCCACTTAAAGATGTTTTTTTTATAAATTAATTAGAGATTTAATTCATATATATGCAATTGCAAAACTTCCGATATATGTACATTCTTATGGCTAGCGAATATTTGTATTGTAGTGATATACATTTTAAAGTCAATATATAATCATTCAGGAAGACCACGATAAGAAAATCATCGAGTAGACTGAATGAATTTTCGTTTATATTCTATACGAATAAGTAAAGGCCAATAATTTTATTATAAAGTGTAAAGTAAAGCAAAAATTCGGATATGTTATTTCAAGTAATACCAAAGGAATATTTAAAATCTGAGTGATTGTGTGAATGTTGTTTCTCTGCATGTCTACTTTATTATTTCTTACGCGTTATTGTGAATCTATGAGAGAAAAACAAAGGGACGACTTTGAATAAAAGCTTAGACAAAACTTTTGGATACAAGTGTTATAGTGATTGATGTATTATCGTTAAGTCCACGACTACGAATACTTTCTCATAATTGAAACGAGTTTATCTTTTAAGAAGACCAAATCAAATTTGATAACAGCATTTTGTTCAGTGCTTCACTACTAGTTTCAAAATATTTTACATCAGATTGAAAATATAAATAGTAACAATATCCGACTTCCTATATATAGACTTGAGAGTCGAGAGACTAGTCTGAGTTTTGGATTTCTATTATCAGTTGTTGTGTGTGGTTTCATTTTTAATTTAGGTTGTATAACAGTTGTAGTAAATACTACGTAAGTCGTAAAACAAAAACAAAAACAAAAAAAAACTCCATGCATGTATGAAAGTGAAATGTGAAAAAATTGATGAAGATTTTGACTGTACTACCTGATATTAGAATATGGTGTTCTTCTATATAAAGAGCCCACTTATTATATAATTGGTTATTTACTGAAGCATGATTGATTATAAATTACTAAAGTATTTATTGTCTCTGTTTCAGTTATTTACTCTGTATTAAAATTCCACTTGTATAGCTATTTTGCAAGATAAAAAAGAAGAAGAAGAAGGAAAGGCTCGTATTTTATCTTCGAAATTTGTAACACGTATGTAATACATAAGTAATTAACGAAAAAAGTATGTTGTTAACGATGGTAACATGTGATTAACGTTAGTTCAATGTGTTTTAAACAGATTCTCGTTTACTGTTAATCAACTTAATTTTGGGCACAAATTTGATAAGTTAAAGGTTTAAGAATGCAAGGTTTAGTAGTTGGAGGTTTTAAATAGGAACAGAAAAAGCTTGAGGTCTTAGATGGGAAAATCTTGAAAGTTGGAAGTCTTTAGTGGGATTTTCCCTATGTTATATATATATATATGATAACACGTATAGTTTATAATTTGTACATTCATCATCTTTGTAATTAATTTGGATAATATTATCAAAATATAACAAGTATATTTTATACTTTATACATTCATCTGAAATCATGTATGATATATATAATTAATTTGGATATGCTATTCACATACAGTTGAACACGTTAATACTAGAAAATGATAAAAGGAAATTATATGTTAAGATATTGTCAAATTAATCTGATGTAAAAGTCAAGCTTGATTCTAGTTGCTATAGAAATATTTTCAAACGTAACTAACCTCATAGTTATGTGTTTTTCACGCTACACCTATTTCGACATCAATTTCAATTTGACGAAATATAATATTGTTAATGTATTAAAAGTTCTTGTATTATATTATATGGATGAACCAAAGTCAGAGGTTTTTGAACAAACTCGTTAAGAGAAAAAGTGTGTATATATATATGTACACACATGCACATAACCCACTGGTAGATATATTTTTAAAATTTTGTTTTCACTATCTTCTGCAACTTTTATAATTTCAGACAAAAGTAACTTGTCCCATGAACTATTCTTGAAGAATACGATTGTGATTTACAAAACCCTAGTTTCAACCATCATTTTTAAGTATCATATTTGTGTATTAATAAAAACTGTACTGAACGAAAATATTTAGATTAATATAGTTACAACATTTTCTCTTAAATGCAGATTAGAAAATCAACGGGAAGTTAACCCACCTGCTTGACTTTTTAAGGTTTTCAATTTTTGACATATATCATTTGCTTCTCGATGACTGTTATATACAATAATTAGGTACCTCATTGAGTATAACTAAACGTGTTTGAATGTTGTTTTAACTCTAAACAATTGTGTTGTTTTCTCTTTTCTTTTCTTTTTGTTGTTGTCCCACACAGAAAATAACGTATTACAATTAGATCAATTAATGTTTATTTACTTAAGAGATTATGGAAAAAAAATTATTTATCGTATATGAAAATATTGGAATATATTCAAGGTCAAGCGGATAGAAAAAATAACGAATAGTCTAGTTTGAATTAGTACCGACTTCATGATGACTTTCCAAAATTAAATATATTATCTTAGGTTACAATAATGATTTAATACACAACTACACTAATTACACATGTGAAGTGTGTGCATTCTCAACAAATAAAAACAATATTTATTTTGCTTTTTGAGGTTAAAAGGAGATTCAGATTAGAAACTTGAACGGTACGAGACTATGACATATATAAGTCATACAGTGAGATAAGATACAGGAGGTTCCGAAGAAAAAGAGGGTGGAACATTATACAATTTGATCGTTGAACAGGAGTCTAGTTCTGGGTCTGGCTTCAACGATCACGACTTCAACAACCACTTCCACAAAAGCTTACAATAACGGCTTAGGCTTGCCTAAAAAATTGAAATTTTGTTTTGCAAATAGAAAATAAGTTTGAATAGTGACGCGTTCATTGCGTTTGGTGTATCACAAAACGTTAAAGCAGCTATTATAAAATTTTATGTCAATTTTATTTTATTTTAATTACTAGTTGTAAACCTTAAAAGCACTTCAAATTCATAAGGCGTACGCACGCGTCGTCTGATTTTTGACCAATAGTGTTGGTGGAGCCTTACAAAAAACAAAGGAGTTGACGAAATATTCAAAGCTATTAGTCTAAATATGATTTTATTTCTAAAAGCAGACTAAACTCTCCACAACCGATATAATTTATTTTCGTTTTGGTTTCGATTGGTGACCATAAAAAATAAAATATAATGCAAAATGAATAAATTGAACAAAAAGAAAATAAATAAAAAACATTTTGAGAAATAAACATAAAATTTTCTCCAAACAAATTTTTACAATGATTGTTGATTATAAGATGAATGTGTTTTTTATATTAATAAATAATATTGATATCAATTATTTTTAAAGTAATTTTTAGAAAATATGTAAATATTATTAAAAATAATTTAACAGAATTTTTATTTTTGTTCCTTATTGTTCCTATTCAATTTTGTTGAAGAAAAATTTTGTTCTATTTTTTCCTTTAGATGAATAAATTTGGAAAAAGGATTTTTTTTTTTTCTAGATGGTGTAAATTTTAAGGAACATCATACTTGTCTCATCTTTTTTTTTTTCCTAAATAGGTTACCAATTGAGTATCTAAATTGTTGAAATTTTATTATTTCTAAAACATTTTACATTTTGAGTGGTAAGAAAATAATATCTCTTAACCCCAATTATTTAGATAAAAAGAAAAACTTTGTTCAACACATTAAAGGGACATGTTTCCAGATGCTACCAGACTCGAACTGGAATCCTAAAGGTTGAACTAATCCTTTTTTCTGTCGTCTATGACAAATTTCATTTAGTTCATCAATATTTGAATATTGTTGAACAATAATGGTGCGCACACATACACCTCTACAGTGTTAAAATTCTTTAGTTCAGCAATAAACCTTAAAATAATTGTATGGCTACAACTACATATTCAAAGATATTGAAGTTGGGATTTATATCATTAACCTCGTAGAATTAAAAATCTTTTTAACACAACAGACCTTAAAAGAACTGTGTGGCTACAACTACAACTGAAAAAAAATGTTACAACATTGAAGGCAATACATATATATAGGTAGTCTTCTGCACCTAAGCTGTGCACATAGAGAAGAAACTTACCTTACACAGTGACAACATTCATATTTACAGACGACTCCTACGACGTGGTTTTGTCCCCTTGTAAAATCAGACCGGCTTTTTGAGTAAATAAGATCGGTTTTATATGGATCCACCGCACCTATTTTCAACCGATTCCTGGAAACCTCCGAGCTTTCTGAGGATATGTGGACGATTTTTGGAGTGGTCTCTTCGGTGGTGGAGGCGGCGGCATCATACGGGAATGATTCTTGAACTTGCTTGAAGATGAAGGTTTTCTATCTACTTCTATTGCGGATGATGATGAGCTTGGGAATGATCCTTTCTTGTTCTCCATTGTTGATAGTTTCAGTCTCTTTGAAGGCTTAGGAACATGATGACGATTATGATGATTCTGCTCTGCCGCTGAGTCCTTTCCCACGTTGTTGTTCTTGCTGCTTGAGTTAAGATCTAAGGAGGAATCAGTCGTTCCGTGCCTTTCGAGAGGCTTTTCTATTAGTTTGGATTTGCGGGCTTTCATAGACTTCTGAGAAAGCTTCTTTGGCCACCTGAGTATTCCCTTTAGGTGGTTGTTGTTTCCAGATTGGATTGCAAAGT
Organism: Streptanthus diversifolius; assembly: GCA_039880935.1. Lineage (NCBI taxonomy): Eukaryota > Viridiplantae > Streptophyta > Magnoliopsida > Brassicales > Brassicaceae > Streptanthus > Streptanthus diversifolius. The sequence continues at coordinate 258,126 of JAXGFM010000007.1, forward strand.
CACAAAGTGTTTGAGCAGCTGCTAGTAGCTCAGGACAGGATCGAGCTGCACAAAACATATCATCATCATAAAAGGATTCAAGGTGATGAGAAGTTGAGTAATAGCATTTGTGAAAACATACCATCGTCTTGAACATCTCGGGAGCCCTCTGCTTCTGCATTTGATGAGAGACAAATTGATTTTATATAGTTTTAGTTAAGAGTATAAAAGGGGGGAAAATCGAAAAAAAAAACAAAGACAGATTTTCTTACGTGTAGGAACACATGAAGCTTTTTGAAAGGTAGAAACAGATGCTTCTGTGCACTGGCACGAAGTGGTGTTAGCGAAAATTGTCTGAGAGGTCGTAGTTCCACCATCAGTTTGCTTCTGTACTGGAAGGACTAAGCTTTGGTTGAAAGTGAGTGAATCTAGATTTGCGAATTGATTGGTTATACTCTCGGGAGAACTCATAGTAGTCTCGGTTATTCTTAGCCATCTTCCTTGACAAAGCGTTTTGCCGGTAAGAAGCTTTGCAGCTTCCGAGTTGGTTCTAGAGCTCCCGTTATAAGCCTGTGACCAAGGGAAATATGGTAGTCCACCACGAGGAGGTAGTTGTTTAGCTGAACGCTGCTGGTCAGACATGTTCTTAGAGTTCTGAGAAGGTTTTGAAGCATCTTGGAGCAGAGAGTCTAAATCCTTCGGCGGAGGAAGGCCTAATCTTTTCAATACATCGCTATACTCGCATAATGGAAAATTAAGTGGTGTGGAAAGAATCTCAGGGTTGACACAATGATCCTGAAAAACACAAAGAGTAGATAACTTTCTAGTTTAAACAACAGAAGCATCTAAGGCATGATATACTTGGATACAGGTCAAATCAGAATACATCTGATATTTCAAAATATAGAATCAAGAAATCCACCTTGGAAGATGAGGATAGATCTCCATCAAGAGCATTTACTTTATCGCTGTTTTCACCATTTACTGTAGCAGAGATAGAGCTAGGTGAGCCCAGAGTTCTGCTGATGGAAGCGTCTATTTCAGCAGAGCTTTGTGATTGAACAGGCCTTCTAGTTGGAAAAACAGACCAAACATTTCTGACTATACTCAGCAAAGTGTCATTAGTATTCTCCAATTTCTTCATTTTGTCTTTGCCCAAAGAAGGACACTCATAAGAGCCTTCAAGAAGCTCGTTCAATGACAAATCCTCGACGAGTTTGGTAACATCATTTATTTCAGGCTTCAGGCCATAGGCACCTGCATATAAGGCAAATTAAGAGGTACACACACTAGAAAAAGATCAGAGCATATCATGTGAGGAGGATATACTGACAAGACCTTGTCATATCAACAAGGTCACGCTTAAATGAAATAGTAGTGAAAAGAACTATGACTCTCACATTGTCCCTTTGGTACCTTAGCGATGAAAAGAATATGTCAGCCAATGAAACCTTTTCAATTTGATGTCAGGGAAACTTAGGGGATATAAACTCAAAATCACCACAAATAACCGAGGGAACCTCTAAAGCTACCTCAGAACAGGTTCAGTTGTGAATCACTTCAAAGTTCAGACGATGCAATCTATAGAACTGAAAGCATACAAGAACTAGCCAAAGTAAATGGACCAAGTTGAGGACTCATTGTTAAATTGGAAGCATACTATTGTTGGATACCACAGGCCGGGACTAGTTCAGAAGCAGTCACATACCGAAAAATGCATTCTCGCCAGTGGATGAAGTGACGGTTGAAAAAGTTCTCGTGGGAACTTTTGAATTCCTCTTATCACCTCTCCTGCCGTTACAGCTGCTTCGTTGCTTCACTGCTAAGGGTTTATCTATGTAGCATTCAACAGAATATTATAAGTAATCTAGCCAAGCCAAATTTATACAAAAACACGTTTTTCTTTAATCAGAGGTAAGCCAATGAACACAGAAAAACATGCTTCTTTTCAGGATGAGCCAATCAACTTTAACCAACAATATTACATACTCTTCTCAGACATGCTACTGACTAAATGACGGCATATATTGCAGACAACTTCACACACTTTGTTTCAGGTGGTCAGGACAATCAATTAAACTACCCAATTTTAAATGTCCAAGGCTCACGAAAGAAAAAGTAAAATTGTGGTTGACTGAGAGCTACCCGAGTGAGTCGATCCTTGTCCACATATGTCCTTCGTGTCATTTTCTCTCACCGTGCTCACTGTGTCATCTAAATGAATCAATCTTGACCTTTTCGAAGTCACATTACTACTACTTCTCGAAAGTTTTCCTCTTTTCCTAGGAGACTCGGCACTTTCTGGACTGGCAATTGGTTGATAACCGTTTTGCGGCTCGGATGAATTTTCAACGCGAAGTTTGGTAAGCCTATCATGTACAAAGTCGTGTGAGTGCATTAATTTGCGCCATAGTGATGAATCTGAACCCCCACTGCTACTTCCTGCTCCTGGATCAAGTAGAAGAGTTAAATTGAAGATATAAACATCGGTATTGATTAAGAAAGTCCTTACCAGACTTGAGCAAACACAAAACCCAAAACCCTATTAGTACCCAACGAATCTTGAAAAGTTTGCAATTTTACCACACTCTGAAACATGTACTGAGGCCAAGACACATTTGGATCTACAACTATAAACTGTACCCACTTCATAACATCTATCTGAAGAGTCTATTCCATCAACTCTAAATTGATTCAAACTTGAATAGACCCAGATGAATTCAAAAGTCAAAATGGAAAGGAAGCAGAACAAGAACACCGAACAGATTACGACGAACATCTATCAAGAAGCAATAAAAAGTATTAAATTAGCTCAACCTTTCTTGCTAATTGAAGTACTGCAACGGTCAATCGATGAATTCAGACCAATCGAGACACGACCCTTCTCACAGTTGTTATCTGCTTTGTTCGACGAAACCCTAACCCCACCACACCCTTCAGATCCCATAAGCTTAGCCGGCACCGAAACTTCCACGGGACAAGAGATCTCCAAACCACCCATCACCACCGTGAGAAACCCAAATCGACGACGTCGCAACCGTGTAGGCTGCGAGACGAAGAAGTCATCTCTTCAAAGCTTAAAAGCCAGAAAGTTCGAAGCTTCGATCGAGCTAGAGAGAAGTTGAGTAAATTCGACCAGAAGATATTAGCTAAAAGAGTGAGATTAATTTTGGGGATTTGTCGATTGGGGAAGAAAAACGCAATGGTGCGGCTAAGTAAATCGGGGGATTTTTCTAGGGCAAAGAAAATGAAAGGGAGAAAGATGACTATTTATAGTTTTCGGGAAATTAACTTTCGCATGTTTAGATAAGCCGTCGACGGTGTGATATTCCGGTGAGCTCGTCCGTACCGGTAATCATGACGTGGCAACTACATTATTGCTTTAGACTTCGAAGCGGAGGGATTTGATAGCCGTTCGATACAGACTGGTGATGAGGATTTTATGATCTAGCGGACAATAGAGTGCCATGTCTTCAAGCAAATTTTGTCTTGTTCATGTCATTTTAAGTGAGTTTCCAGAAATGCCACTCGAGTATTATGATTCATTCAGGTGTTGGCTTAAGCATTTGACGAAATTACCCCTTATCCGAGTTCGAACGCTGTTAGATTGTGTAGATTCCGTTAAATCTTTTATTTTGGATTAACTAAATTCACTTCAGGTCTTGAACAAGTCACATTTAAAAAAAAAAAAAAATTAAAAAAGAGAGGAACAAATCGCATAATGTGAAGATTTTGAAATTCGCTGTCTATATGAGCATCGGGTCCGGACTGTATGATTAAATCCGGTAATGAAGCCCTTTAATTTTTAACCAAGTGACTTAAAAATCATTTCAACTTTTGAGCATTCGTTTAAAATTAGAAAAAAAAAATTATTGTTCTACTTTTTTTTTTGTCAACTAGTGAATTATTATTTCCAAGGTGAAATAAAATAGGTGAAACACATGAGTTTTGAATTCTCTAGAAGAGAACATAAACTAAAAAAAGAAACAACAATGTATGATTTTATTTAGAATTAATGGTTGATTGAAAAATTAAGTTTATTGATAATCTAGAAACTAGATAATCAGAAAAGATAAATATGTAAGTCATAAATATTTTTTTTTAGTTAGGTAAAATATTATTGATTTGAAATTTTTTATATCAACCAAAAAATATGTATGCAAAACTTTTCAGCATCAGATAAAAAAACATTTATTTTTAGTGCAAACATATTAGCATGGTAATTCAATTATCATATCATATCATGCTATATGGAATGTTAATAACATGCTAACAATAACATTAGTATATGATATTTATAATATGCTAATATAATAAATATCCAAACTATATTAAAATATAATACCATGATGTTTATAGTGTTAACTCAATTATCATATCAGACAAAATATGAAAATACAAATTAAACTCATGAAATCTCTTTTAAAATTAATATGATAACAATTATAATAACTTGTTATATAGAATGATAACATACTAAACAATAATATATGACACTTATAACATGCTAAGAGTAGTTTAATGATGCTGTTCATTAAGATTAAACCGTCCTGACACTATTATTATGAAATTAACATGTTGAACAAATTAACATAGAGAGCATGATAATTGATTAACTAACATCATAAAAAAGTTTACACATAATTATACTGGTAGTTCATTAGCTAAATTTGTTATTGATGAATTTTAATGTAACTGAACACAAAAATTACAAAAAGAGAAAATTGGTGCTAACTAGTTAAATATCATAAAATATGTTTATTATGCAATTAATGTGTTAAATCCAGTAGTATATTAAAGAAAATATTATTTTAAATTAGTTAGCATATTATGTAATTAATTTTTAGTCTTTGTCTGAGAGGAGAGATAGAACGATGGCAAAGTTAGAGAAAAACCTTTTACTTTAAAAAAAAAAAAGAAGAAAAGAAAAGAGGCTGAAGAGTAATTACCGTTAGTTAAAACACTATTGAAAAAAATGGTCAATGGACTCACCTAATTTTGCAGTTTACTATTGCTATATATTGCAATTACTCAAACAACAAACCCAACCAAGAAAAATCATACATGAACAAAACTAACCAGAGAAACAATATACAGTTAGTTAAAACACTATAGAAAAAATGGTAATACAAGCTCTCCACCTAAAAACTGACCAAATGGGAATGTAAGTGTTTGGATTTCAAGGCTATGGCAGGAGTCTCTCGCTTCATGATCTTCATGCTGAGATGGATGGTTTGCTTTGGCAATGAAATGTCTACATGAAAAGCAGATTCTTTCAATTTAAATTTAAGACAGACTACTTAGTTTAGTGGATATGATCAAAAACTTGGAAAACTGGTCAACCTTCTCTTCAGAGCTAGTTTTTTTTATCCATATTTCTATGATTTATAAGACATTCTTGCAAAGGAGGTTAGAACAGAATGTGTATTATTTACATATGTAAATCAGACTGGATCTGATAGAGTTGTTCCTCTAAATATTTTTTTGTCGATCAAAACGTGATTTAGTTAAATAAGTTATTGACAAAAAAAAACAATTTTTTTAATATAAAAATAAAAGAAATATTAAAAGTTTGGTCAAAAGACAAAGCCGTCCCTTCCGGTTCACACGAGCCGCACGCGTGCTTCGCTTCTCCTTTCCCCGTCTCAAGCCGATTCTGTCTAGGGCCCCGTCTTCTTAGCTTCACAAACCCTTTTTGCTCTTCTCTTCTCTTCTCTCTCCCTCTCTCTCTGCGTGTCTTTCTCTGGCCCTCCTTACAGAGGTGATTTTGGTCGGCGACGGTGTTCCGGTACTAGAGGTCGGAAACAGAAACTCTTATCTCATCTGGTGCTTCCAGTTCGAGGGTTTTTGTTCATCGGTGGTGTGAGGTTTTCAGTGTTTGATTTTGATGGAAGATAGTGTGGTGGATGATGTCATAAAGAGGTTATTGGGGGCGAAGAACGGGAAGACGACGAAGCAGGTGCAGTTGACGGATGTGGAGATTAAACATCTCTGTTCGACGGCTAAGCAGATCTTTCTTAGTCAACCAAATCTTCTGGAACTCGAGGCTCCTATTAAGATTTGTGGTATTGATTCATGATGAAACATATATTTTTCGAAAATTATATATCTTTTTTTCTTTTTCTCTATCGTCTTGAAATTATAATTTCTTCCTTTGATGTAGAATATGTTCGTTATCTCTTGATTAAGTGATGGGGATGCAAATTGAGATGTTGAAATTTAGAGAAATGCATATGAAACTGATCAAACTTTTTGTTTTTGTTTTATGGAGGTGTTTCGTCAATAGCTAAGCATATGAACCTGTTGAATCTGCTGTTTTAGATCAGTATATTTGTTTTACTTGATCTGTGATCATCAGTGAGATATCAAGTGACTCAGAAATCATCATTGGTCTTCACATTAGTCTTATTTTGGATTGTTCTGTTCATTTACACAGGATGCTGAAAAGAACACCTTTCTCATATGCATACTTTCTTTCATTTTTAGAGTACATGATTTGCTGGATTTGGGTTTTCGTTCGGCTTCATTCCACACAGAAGCCTACACTTTCGTGGCTTGAGTGTATAATGTGTCGTCGCTCTTTTATAACGGTGTTGTTTTCATGTTTTGACAGGAGATACTCATGGTCAGTTCTCAGATCTTTTGAGATTGTTTGAGTATGGTGGCTACCCACCTGCTGCTAACTATTTGTTCCTAGGGGATTATGTAGATCGTGGTAAGCAGAGTGTTGAGACCATATGCCTCCTTCTTGCCTACAAGATCAAATACAAAGAGAACTTCTTTCTTCTGCGAGGAAACCATGAATGTGCTTCTATAAACCGTATATACGGATTCTATGACGAGTGCAAGAAGAGATATAGCGTTCGGGTGTGGAAGATATTTACTGACTGTTTTAATTGTCTCCCTGTTGCTGCTCTTATCGATGATAAGATCCTATGTATGCACGGTGGACTATCACCTGAGTTGAAGCATTTGGATGAGATCAGGAACATTGCTCGTCCTGTTGACATTCCTGATCATGGGCTACTGTGTGATTTGTTGTGGTCTGATCCCGACAAGGACATTGAAGGATGGGGAGAGAATGACAGGGGAGTCTCTTACACCTTTGGAGTTGATAAGGTCGAGGAGTTTCTTCAAACGCATGACCTTGACCTAATCTGCAGAGCTCATCAGGTACTTGAGGAAGCTGTTCTTAGACAAAGTATATTTGTCGCTTTTCTTTGGTTAACTTCTCATTGTAGAGGCTACTAAAGCTGATGACTTTGCTAAACTCTTGAAGTTGAATTTTATGTTTTTAACCCATTGAAGTTGATTGTTATCCCTTTAGGTTGTGGAAGACGGGTATGAGTTCTTTGCAAACAGACAGCTAGTTACGATATTCTCGGCCCCAAACTACTGTGGAGAGTTTGACAACGCAGGTGCCATGATGAGTGTTGATGATTCCTTGACATGCTCTTTTCAAATCCTTAAAGCATCTGAAAAGAAAGGAAATATCGGATTTGGCAAGAATGGAAGGCGAGGAACCCCACCTCGCAAGGTGAGCTTCTTTTAAAGCACGGAAAGATAGAATTAGTCAGTCTTAATTAACGCCTTCTTACGCAATGTCATTGTTTCGTTTTCTCTTTAGGGTGGTGGAAAAGGCTGAAGACAAAATCATGTTTCTTGGCTCAAGACACTTGCTTGAGCTGAAGTTATTATCATCAAACTGTCTTCTTCTTCTTCTTCTCTGGATCACTTTTGGCAAGGGGTATTCCTGTCTTTCCCTTCACTTTTCCTCACGGAGTGAATATGAAATATCTGACTTTATATAAATCTTTGTATCTTTGAGCTATGTGAATCTGAGATATTATCTGTGAGATACACTTTATGTTGTTTTTTGTTTTAATGAAAACCCTGATGTTCTCCTGTGACGTCACTTTGACAAAGCTGTTTCATTTAGAAACTTAACAATGATGGGTCAAAGATTCACAAAACCGCAGTTCCATTTTGAATAGAAGGAACTAAGTATCTTATCTTCTATACAGATAAATGTATAGAAGACTTTAAAGGTGATTGATTGCTCAACAATTCGCAATTGCAAGTTCCTTCCTTGCAAAGATGAAGAAGATACAAAAACTTGGGACATCTCTCTCTCTCTCTCTCTCTCTCTCTCTCTCTCTCTCTCTCTCTCCTCTCTCTCTCTCTCTCTCTCTCTCTCTCTCTCTCTCTCCCTCTCTCTCTCCCCCTCTCCCTCTCTCTCTCTCTCTCTCTCTCCCTCTCTCTCTCTCTCTCTCACAAAGATGAAGAAAAATCAAAAGGTAAGCAAATCACAAGTCACTCTCTCAAAAAGCGAGTTGCGAGAAGCAATGGAGAAGCACAACGCACGGAGCCGATTTACGATCACAGATGTGTTCCTTGTATCTCAAGGAGGTCACTGGAGTGATTAAAACCATAGCGACTGGAACCAAGTTAATTCCGGAAGCTTATGCAAACCGAAGAACCGGTTTACGGGTTAACGTTTCTCCTCCTGTTGAAAAATGATGGGACGAACTTCGGAAAACCGGAAGATCCTTCTTTGACTATTCTGAGGGCCGGCTCTGATTCTATCAGTACTTCTTCTCAGTTCCAGACGTTGATGTGATACGCTTCTTAAAGACTCTTTAACTTTTCTGAGTTTGGATTAGATAAAGATCTTGAAAGTCGAATGAGCAAACCCGGATATGTTCCTAATACAGCGCAAATCATACTTGCTGAACAAGTAACCAGATTTGTACATGGCGAAGAAGGTTTGAAAGAAGCCACTAAAGCAACAGAAGCTCTAAGACCAGAAGCTGAGACAAAACTAGATTGCAACTTGATTGAGAGAATTGCAGAGGATATACCTTATTGCTCGCTACCTATTGATCGAGTCTCGGGTTGTTCGATTGTTGATCCATCGGTTTCTGTTTGTTTGAGAGCAAATCTGCTGCTAGGAAAATGTTGAAACAAGGTGGGATTTATATATAAACAATGACAGTTGATGATGAGAATAAGAGAGTTGAAGAAGAAGAAGAAGACATTGTTGAAGGGAAAGGTCATGTTCTCTCTACAGGCAAGAAGAATAAAGTGGTCGTTAGAATTTCCTAAATTTTTCTTTTTATAGAAAATCTTATAGATTGAGATTTATAATTTTTAATCGTTTCGTTATGGCTCTTTACTCATAGTGTTCTTAACTTCTTCTTATAGTTACTTCACTTGACCCACACTTAAAATATATTTTCTTATAGCCATATCAGAAAATAAACCGGACTATCACTAATTCGAACCGGACAAAATTATGGATCACTATACTTCGTTTAAACATTTTCATATTTAATGGTTTGGTACTACTAGTAACTGTCACAAAAAATTTCTTCACGTTTTAGATGGACCGGCTAATAAAATGGTTTGGGCCGGTTGAAAAAACACCGCTTTACGTTTTTTAGCCAGAAACATTTTTTTAGTCAGACCGGCTCCTGTCAATTAAAGAAAAAGTCAGTCTTCACAAAATGACACGTGCATTTCGAAAGTTCAATCTTGGTTCCAGTGAATGTCTAAATGTGATCACCTTCTCACCACAACACAGCAGAAGGAGAAAACAAATAAAAATCAAACACAACTCATCTCAATAAACATGAAAATTTATAATCTCAGACTTATTTTATACATTTATCTTTTGGTAGATGGAGGTCAATTGAATGATTTAACCATGATGAAGATGCTTTAATTACATGACTAACTAACATTTATTCACAAATCAGAAACTCTGGTGAGGAATTGAAGTTGCCTAAGGAGAGGACTGAGAGTCTCCATGAGCTTCTCACAAGGATGATTATGAACACCTTCGTAGGTTGTCACCACGACTTTTGGATCTTTTGCCAATCTTTGCACTTGTTTCTTCACGTTGCATGTATGGTACGTGCATCTGTAGTAGCTCCTGCAATTTTTTTTGTTGTAGCCAAAAAAATGAATAATGAATCAATTCATGCATATATAATATTGTATTAAGGAAGCTATCGTACTAGGTTAACATATATGTGAGCTATGTTATGTTTTTTGGTATAGTTAAATCTTATAGAACAAAATTCATATTACTCACGAGGTTTTATTCGCGATAATTTCAGAAACTAGATCCTTGTAATTCTGAGTATTGATTAAGTACATGCATTTGGATTTTGAAAGTTAATTAATCCCTAATTAAACTTTGGGTTACTTTCGATATATGCATAAATATCATCCAAACTATACATGTACTATGGTATTGGGCAAAATAATCGGACCTGAAGAACCGAACCGAATCCGATCCAAAAAAGTAATACCGAATCGAATTTAGAATTGACAAATAACCGAATGGGTCCTAAACTCTTATGTGCAAAAACCGAACCCAAATCCAAACCAAACCGAGAATCGAATGGGTACCCAAAATATCTGAAATATAATTATATTTTCAAATATATTAATTATATTTAGACTTATAATAATTTAAATATCTAAATTATAATAATAAATTTAAATTTATTAGTTAATTTAAGATTAAAATAATCAAAACATTCAAAAAATTGAAATATCTAAAAATATTAAGTTATATGTCAAAATTTAAACAATTTAATTAATTTTTAGTTTTTAAATATATTATGGGTGTTCAGATCCAACCCGAATTTAGGTGGAACCGAACCGAATCCGAATCGAAAATAAAAAATATCTGAATAGTTTCTGTTCTCTAAATTCAAAAAACTGAAAAACTAAATTATCCGAACCAAAACCAAACAAATACCCAAACACTCAAGCCTAACATGTACTTAATTAGGCCTGGAAACAACCAAATCATGTTAGTTCCATTATCACGGATTCATCGACACATCTTTAACATGTTCAACTAAAAAATCAACGTTTGAACTATTTCGATTAATGTTAGGTCGCCGAAACATTTTTGATAATTTTTAATATGTGTCGACTAAAATATAAATCAACATCGTTTGTTAATATGAAGCAACAACAAATATTATCATTTGTTATTAGCAACAACGAAAGAAACAGACCTAATGATCCTATATATAATGGGGTGTGACATATATTTACTTGAAAAAAAGTTTTTGGTTATCTATATGTACCAATTTTATTATGGATTATTTAATTCAGGGACCGGTTTGGATAAACCAATTCGAAATAAATACCTTAGTTCGAAGACATGCACGAACAATAACGTAAAGCAACCGGACTAACACATTTTGATTTCGATCGTTATAGGTTGTTAAACTAATGTTTCCAACCATGACATATACGTGACCAAGAGTGTGTATGAATATATGTTCTTAGGTCAATTTCTAAATCTACTTTAAGGATATCAAACATAATTATCTAAACGTCATAATTAATGCATGAGATGTAATAAAGTAAAAGAAGAACCTGGGATGAGCATTGTTTTTGACAGATTTCTGACCGTATTTTCGCCACCGATAACCATCATCAAGAACATCATCATCACTCCTCGTATGAAACGCAATCCTCTGCATGGCCAACAATCTCTTCCCTTTCCCTTTATTGTTCTTATTATCATCACTTAATCTTTCCATCTCCACCGCATCTCCTCCTCCACCACGTTGAAAATTATGTGGCTGAGCAGACATATGAAAACTCGCCGGAGAACAAGAAGAAGAAGATGGCCCTATATCGCCGGAAAACATTAAGGAAGGAGCCATCATCATTAATGTTTTGTCGTCAAAGGAAGAAAAAGGGTTGTTTTCGCCTTCTTCTAGTGTTAACATCGGGTTTGTGTCATCGAGCTCTTCCATTGTGTTTATGAGGCTTTCTCTATCTAGATCTCTAACTCTCTCTCTCACACACACGCTATATGTAGGTTTGTTTTATGTATATAGTTGGGGATATCAAGAAGAAGGAGACGAGAAAAAAGAGAGGTTAAAAGGATATATGTAGCGAAGAAAGAAGAAGAATGAGTAAAAGTGTATATAACATTTGAGGCCAACTATATTCACCTAACTTTCTGTTCAACTGCCTTAGTCTGTCTTCCTTTTTCCTAGCTTTATATCTCTTCTCCTCCTTAACAAAGTTTTTGATCAAATATTATTATTTAGCTGCATATATTACCCTAATTAATATGTATGTATTATATATGCCAAATTAATTTAATTGGAACCTAAGTAGTATATATCTATATTAAGAAATAAAGAACATCAGATAATTTTGACAACGATGGTATATTATACTCTATCAGTTGTTTATATAACGGCATTAATAAGACGAATTTAATATTAAAGTTTTATGTGTAAAACATAATGGTTATTTATTTTTTTAACCTTTTGTGAAAGACTATATATATCCACATGCCCATGTCTCATATAAACCAATCAAATACATCTATCACAGAGATCCACATTTTCTTTTTGTTTCGTTTTTTGCAAAGTTTTTATTCTGAAATTTCGTTCGTCCACACATACTAAGTGAAATATGATGTAATTAATTGAAATATATAGTTTTCGATTTATCAAACTAGTACAAGACATCATGAAGTCGCTTAAAGTGTTGGGCATTAAATACGGATAAACGAACTTAAGCAAATTATTGTGGTTGTAAGTTGTTAAGATCTCATTTAACCGATCCAATAAATCCAAATAAAAATTAGCATAATTAAACCTATGCAAAACTCATGCACGCACGTGGAAGCTTCTCGTATCCTGAACTATATAGTCTATGACTCTGTATAATATATAGATCAAATGTTTATAGATTTATCTTTCTAAAATGTTTCTTCTTCTCAAAACATGATTTTTTCCGGTTCAACTTTTTGCTACATAAATGTAAATATCGTATAATCAAATCAACTGAAAATTAACTGCTATAAGTATTAACTTATACAAATTTATTGGCATTATATATTGTAAAACAGACAACCGCAATCAACTTACACAACTTTGGATTATTTGTTTAACTACAAAAAAAAAAACTATGGATAATTCCGTTGAAAGGTAAATGAACTGCATGCCGGTTTCTTATATTTGAAACGACATACAGTCTACAAACGCTGTTCGTGATTACGTAATTGGGCCGTATATTCGTCAAGCTAAATACGCAGCTTGTAAAATCTCAAACTATAAACATCGCGCGCCTCTCTTTCTCCCCGCCAACGAAATTCAAATCAGATTTCTGGGGAAAATCAGAAGAAAAAAAAAATCTCTGGAAATGGAGGAAAATTCAGGATTGTCATCCATGAAGTTCTTCTCCGATCAATACACCTCTTACGCTGATATTCTTCGTCCTCACGAAGTAAGATTTCGCTACCGATTATCAAATTCGTGATTTCTCTTCGCCGTTTCTTTTTCTCTTTTGTCGATTCTCGTGGTTCCGAGATGAAACTGAAGATTGTTTTTTATAGGCTCGTGCTAGAATCGAAGTTTCTGTTCTCAATCTCCTCCGAATTTTGAATTCTTCAGATCCAGCCATCTCTGATCTCTCCCTGGTACTGTAATTTTCGCCAACTAAATCTCCTGAATCCGCTTCTTAAATCTCATCGCGAGATCTTAGCGATCCCCAGATTAGTTTAGCAGAAACTCGAGATTTTCTGGGTTGTTATATAGTTGAAAAGAAAATTGAAATTCTCGTTTGACAGATCAATAGGAAGAGAAGCAATAGCTGTATAAACAAAGGGATACTCACGGATGTTTCATATATATTCCTCTCTACTTCATTTACTAAGAGTTCCTTGACGAATGCAAAAACAGCGAAAGCTTTTGTGCGCGGTAAATTGCTCAATGTGTCTCTTCTATTATTCATCTGTATCATTGATTGAAATCAACTCAGTCACGATTATGGCTCGTTGTATTCAAATTCTAGTGTGGAAAGTTATGGAGCTATGCTTTCAGATTCTGCTTCAAGAAAAACGAGTGACGCAAAGAGAGCTCTTCTATAAATTGCTTTGTGATTCACCAGAATACTTTTCATCTCAGATTGAAGTCAACAGAAGCGTACAAGGTCATTCTAGTCATGCTTATTTTAAAGAGTTTTGATCTGAACAAGATGGAGATGTTTTTTTTTTATGCCTGTTTTGTACAGATGTCGTAGCACTTTTACGTTGCAGTAGATACAGTCTTGGGATTATGGCTTCTAGCAGAGGCCTTGTTGCTGGAAGGTTATCTCTACAGGTGAAAAATTAATCAGTCTCTTTGCTCTATGCCGGTTTTTAGATCGAGTGGTTTTAGCTAACAGCCTAACATTGTGATCTCTGCCCATTTGCACACGCAGGAACCAAGTAAGGAAGCTGTAGATTGTTCAGCTTGTGGTTCTTCAGGTTTTGCTATATCAGGAGACTTGAATTTGCTAGACAACACCATCATGAGAAGCGATGCTCGGTATATCATTGTTGTGGAAAAGGTATATTCTTGATCCAATCAAGGACATATAACACAACATAATCGTCCATATAACTCATTCCTGTCTGTCTTTAGCATGCGATATTTCATCGGCTTGTGGAAGATCGCGTGTTCAATCACATTCCTTGTGTGTTCATCACCGCGAAAGGTTATCCGGATATTGCCACAAGGTCAACAATTCTTAAACTCAGATAACAAAACCATGGTTGCAATGTAGTCATTGATATTGAGTTTGGAAGTTGAATGTTTTAGGTTTTTCCTTCATCGGATGAGCACAACATTTCCTCATCTGCCCATTCTTGCTCTAGTAGATTGGTGAGCGTAAAGAAACACTGTGCTCATTGTTTAGATAAAAGTTTAGTGCTCAAAAGTTTATAACTGAAGTCTATTAACGATTGTAAGGAATCCAGCTGGGTTAGCTATTCTATGTACCTTCAAGTTTGGAAGCGTAGGAATGGGTCTTGAAGCTTACAGATATGGTAAAAAGGCTGCAATGTAAAGTGGATGTAATGATAGTCGTCCAAGTCTCTGTGATACTTTTTGGTTTGTCTGTAGCTTGCAATGTTAAGTGGATCGGGCTGCGAGGAGATGATCTGAATCTGATACCCGAAGAGTCTTTGGTTCCTCTAAAGGCAAAGGACTCGCAGATTGCTAAAAGCTTATTGTCCTCCAAAATCTTGCAGGTAACTTTAAGCAAATATATCGATTGAAAGAAACTCTTAACATTTGAATCCCTAAAACTACGAATTAAAACTCAATTCCACCTTTTTTGCTTCTGACAGGAAAATTACAGAGAAGAGTTATCACTGATGATTGAAACAGGGAAGAGAGCCGAAATTGAAGCTCTGTATTGCCATGGTTATAACTATCTCGGGAAATATATAGCCACGAAGATCGTCCAGGGCAAATACATATAAAACTAAATACACACCAGCATGTAATTTTCTACAAACACAATGGAGAAGAGTCTGTTTTATATCTGCTTTTAAATAAAAGGGATTAATTTAACTTATTATGGTGAAGTTTTATGCAAAATCTCATAGAATGTGTGAATAGATTACAATCACATAAAAATTTCCAAATTAAAGGATGATTGTTATACATACTGCATGGTGATGATTCAGTAACAAAACTTGCTTTAATCTCCATTGTCCTATGCAGGTAAAATGATAATTCCGACCAAAAAATTGTCCTCATTTCTTTTTTGATACGAGACTGATCTTTTTTCCCTCCACAACAAACTTCCCACTTCGCTCCAGCTGCAACAACGAGGTTTGTACAACATCAGTAAAAGTGAAAACTTTGAACTTTCTATAGTGAAAATGAGAAATCCTCTAAACAACAATGATTTAGTTTACTAACTCCATTAATACGTATTTTGAATCTCACAGCCCAGTGAAGGTAAGCACAAGAAATAACATGATAGATTTGGCGTAAGAAAAGCTAAGATTAGTATTACCTTAAGTTTCACGTAAGCAATAGCATCTTTCCTTGTAGAGAACTCCGAGAGAATCGATGGCGCTTGTTCATCAATTAGAGATTTAAGCTGTTTCAGCTTCATGGATCCACCACTACCAGTGTCCTGAGAATGAAAGACAACACGTGTGAGAGATGTTATAGAAGAAGACAATGAGTGTTCAAAGTAAATTGACAACATACCTTTTTAAGAATCTGCTTACACAGGTTCTTCAACTTGATTTTGGGTTCAATGATTTCATCGCGCTTCCTTTTTGCTGGGAGAGTATTTTCGATAACAGAGTCCTTGTCATCTTCTTCTTCACTCTCTTCGCGCTCCCTTTTTGCTGGGAGAGAATTTTCAATAACAGAGTCCTTGTCATCATCTTCTTCACTCTCTTCTTCTTCCTCTTCATCATCATCATCACTGTTATCAAAAGACGTTTTCTTTCCTTGGTAACGAACACCAGCTATTTTCTTTGGCCGGTCCTTGATACCCAATCCTTGTTTTCCAGCCGTGGCTTTATCCTGCAGACATTTCCAGAGCATTAAGATATCCTATCCATACCTCTTGTCTAAGAAAAAAAGGTTGTAAAGACGAGACAGACACATACCTGAACCATGTTGTAAAGATTCTCTTGATCGTCCTCACAAAACATTTTTCTCTCGTCAGATTTCGATGATTTCTTTTTGCCAGACTTAGCTCCAAGAAGACCACCCGAGACAAACCCGGATTTAAATCCCCACCAGTTCGATGAAGGTTCTTCTATTTTCTGTTCTGTTCAGTCCAAAAGATCAATAAACATTTTCAGCTCAAAAAAACCGAAAGTCGCACCAGTTGAAGATTTCAGGACAATCTAATCACCTGTAACACTAGCATGTTGGTCCTCAGATATAATTTCAATATCGGCTATGTCACAAACCGCGGGAGAAGGCTCCTCAGTTCGCTTAACCTACAAAACAGCAAAAACAATTTAGCCCAAGTGAGACTATTACTTTCATAATAACTTCTGTTTAAATAACGGTGATAGCAGTGAAAATCCCCAAAATATGCATAAATTAACAATATCCAGAAGTTATCAGTAATGCTAATCGACATGAATCTTGTTCACGGGCAGATCAAACAAGGAGAGAAATAATTGAAAAGAAAGCTTACCAGTATTCCTTCAAGATCTTTAGAAGAGTATGAATTGACAAGCTTTCCCTTCTCTCTACGTTTATACCTAAGTACAGAACAAACAAAAAAAACACACAAAATACACAATCACAATGCGACAGAGAGTTGCTAAAGGGATATTTAAGAAAAGAAAAGATCAAACAACCTTCCTTGTGGACGAGTAACTTTAGCAACCTTCGACTTGGCAGGCTCAGATTTGGAAGCTTCATCTTCACTTTCAGCATCCTTCTCCAAAGCTGTTACATGCCACAGAAACACATTTCATTAGGATAACTAGAGTGACAGAATTATAAAATAGTTAAAGTTGATAAGAAGTAGATGTACCATCATCTTTCTTGCTAGGTGCTGCTTGCTGCAAATAACACACACCCAAAAAAAGATTGAAATCATTTCCACTTTTTCAAAGAGATTATTAGAAAATAACACGGGCACGGCCATTACCACTTTCAATTTCTTGAGAATGTTATCGAACTGAGTTGTATCGAATGCCCATGGATTCGGCTTATCAACACCAACACCTGCTCCAAATTTCAAATCTTTACTCCTATTACTTATATCATAGATGTATATGCAACTATATACACACATTTTTCAAAATCAGAAAGTGCAAAGTAGTTCTATTTGAGTTTCATCAATCTAAATTCCACAACTTCACATTAACCAACCTAGAAAATTTTAAATCTGCAATCGCAATTACATTCAGGCGATAGAGAGGATTAAGAAGACTAAGAAGAAGAAACGAACCAGTTGTATCTTGTTTGTTCTTCACTCTCACATAGCCTTTGATCCCTTGCTTATCTTTACCAAGTCCTTCTCCTTCTTCCCAACCCTAAGAAATCACCATTCCAGAAATTAGGTCGTTGTATAATCTCTACGCATATATCATTTAGGAAAATTTACTCACCATCGATTTCATTAGCCGGAAAGCAGCGGATTCCTTTAGGATTCCGACGTACTTAACTGGAGCTTCCGGTGCCGCCATCTTCTCTTCTTATTTTCCGGCGATCGATTGCAGACAATCCGTCGCCGTTTTGTTGGAGCTCACAATCGGTGCGGAAGAGAAGAGGAGTAGGCGAGGGAGTTTAGGAAAGCTGGGAGGAGAAAACCTAAAGCGAAAGAAGTGATGAGCTAATATACTCTACGACGCGGCCTTCTGTAAAGTGATATGCAACCCGATCGGTGGTATAGATGAAACCAATTTTTAAATGGGCTAGAGTACAGGCCCAAACATGTATTCATAAATCTCTGCACTTAAATAACCCATAAAAGCCCAGCTTAATGCTTCTTTTACATACCTAACAACAGAAAACTGTCTTGAAATATTAATATTTTTCAACAAATTCAAAATATCAGACTAGCAAAACAAATTGACACAGAAAATACAAATTTTAGAAAAAGAAGTATAGAAAACTGCCATTTTGTGAGTTATTATGTTACAAAAAAAAACAAGTAATGAAAATGAAAATTTGTTGACATAAAAAAAAAGAATTTTCCACCACTTATTAATTATTAAAAAAAAATTAAAATATAGTGGCTGATTGACTAGGAGAGAAGAAAATCAGAGAAGAAATGGCTATGGCTACTTCTACTCAGCTATCTTCTTCGCCTATGTTGCACTCTCAAATTACCAAAAAAACATTCCTTCTCTCGACGGCGAAGATCAGCGTTCATGGTTTCTCTACACGGAGGCCAAAGTCTCTCTCGTTATCCCATCGTTCTTTAGTCTCGGCTTTGGCTACTTCCTCCGCCGTCGACGTCAATGAGCCGGTGACTTCGGAGAAATCAGTCAGAACTCTTCCGTTTCGAGTGGGTCACGGATTCGATCTGCATAGATTAGAGCCAGGATACCCTTTGATCATCGGCGGGATTGATATCCCTCACGATAGAGGCTGCGAGGCTCACTCCGATGGTAAAGTTTCTCGGAAATTCGAATTGTGAATTGGGATTAGATTTTGGGTTTTTGAATTAAGGTTTGAGCTTGTTGGTGATATGGGATTTGTGCAGGCGATGTGTTGCTTCATTGTGTAGTGGATGCAATCTTAGGAGCTCTAGGGCTTCCTGATATTGGTCAGATTTTCCCTGATTCTGATCCAAAATGGAAAGGAGCTGCATCATCTGTCTTCATCAAAGAAGCTGTAAGCTTTCTCGTAGCTTGCCTTGATGTTCAATTAGTATTCATTTCTGTATGCAGAGATTTCCCGTATGCCTACCAGTTGACAGTCTTTAAGCCTGATTTTTTCTGCGGTATTATTATAGACTGGTTCAGATTTTCAAGCTAGATTCATAGGCTGATGCCTGATGGAATTTACTTAGTTTGCAGGCTGTTGGTTAGATAATAATATCAAGGTTCTGTAGTATTCTTTTAGTATAATCTTTTCACCTATAGAAAGTAGATGAGATTTGGATTGTGGAGAAAAGGACTCAGCTTTCAATTTTTAGTCCAGTGCCTTGTTAACTGTTGTGATCACTTAAGCTATGTATGATTTTACCACTCTTGCATCTGCATACATGAGTTTATCTTGCAAAAGTCTTGGCGTAACTCAAGTTTAGATTAGGTCCCTGCTTCTTGGGTTGATGATATTGTTACATTTTCTTGGAGGCAACGTGTATGATTGATGTTATGTATGAGTACTCAAGTTTGAAACCATCAGAGTTAAATTTTGGGTCAGATTTAGTGTAATATCTTTGTTATGATTGGCTGTGAATATTGATTGCATGGAAGCTAATGTGAATCAAGTTATAAACTTTAAATGATGATCACTGGTAATTAGGTGATGATCACTTCGTAATGAGGTTACATAGATATATAAGAAATAAATGTTCAAAATGAACTTTGATATATAAGAAAAAAATGTTCAAAATGAACTTGAAACGATGTTCTGTTTGTCTTTGTGTTTCAGGTGAGACTCATGGACGAGGCAGGATACGAGATAGGAAACCTAGACGCGACATTGATTCTACAGAGACCAAAGATAAGTCCACTCAAAGAGACGATCCGATCCAATCTGTCCAAGCTTCTTGGTGCAGATCCTTCTATAGTGAACTTAAAAGCTAAAACACATGAGAAAGTTGATAGCCTTGGAGAAAACAGAAGCATTGCAGCTCACACTGTTATTCTCCTCATGAAGAAGTGAGTCGATATATTCATATTCCTTAATGTATCAATCTCCTTGAAAAAAAAAATATTTGTAATGTAAATTTTTTAAAGTAATCACCTTTTATTAGACTTTAGAGCCTTATTAATCCCTACTTGGAAACAGGGAAAATCGAATCATGTGATGAGTATGGTTTCTTGGTCAGATTTTAATAAAATTGGAAATTATGACTTTTTAGCTGGAAGTTTCTTGTGGCGCAATTTTCTGCGTCTGTCATTTTCATCCCCAGACATTTCAACAAATGGATACTGGGGGTGATGTTCTTTGTTGGTTTTATATATAATATTCATCGAACTTAAATTTATTGGTTTCGAAATACATTTCATTAGAAGTAATATGAATCCATAAATAGACAATTGTTGTTGGGTTTATCATGCGAAGTTTTGTATGCTCAAGCCTCCAACCTTTTGCGTTCCCTTTCTTCCATCAGCGGCTGCTGTTTCGGCTTCTTTTTTGGGATAGTAAGGTCCATATGTCTCCATTTTAGCATTTCGCCATGAAAAGGGGTTTAGAAGACAAAGAGGAGAAGATCAAAATAGAAAGTATGAAATTTTCACACGCGCCAAATTTTTTAAAAAGTATTTATCGTTTCTATATTTAGTATTACCCTTTTCGAACTTTTTATTTTGTCAAAAATTCTTCCAAGGTCTTCTTTTAGTTTCGTCAATTATTTTTAGATGCGACATACCAATTATAACGTATTTGTTTGCTTTTTGTTTAATTTTATTTTTTTACAAGCACATTTGTTTCCATTTTGCAATCCAACTCTAGTAAAAGCTGAACAAAATAAAAGAAGAAGAAAAACTCCGAAAGTCCTTTATGAAAACAGTAATGCATTTTCTTCATAACAAAATTTCAAAGAAAAAAAAAGAAGAAATTTTAAGATAATGAGATTATTTAGAAGAATTCTACTGGTCACTTCAGTAGATCAAAAGCTTATTTATAATAAAATAATAACAGACGGCTGTTAGAAACACAGGACATAGAACCCACCCTAAGGCCTAAACATGTAATAATATGCATGAGTGCGATCACTATTCTGTGTAACGCATGTAATTAAAATTTTGCTTTCAACGAGCCTATGTTGTCTCTATTTGACAATTACCATTTGTTAAGCTATTCGAGTTTGTTTTACATATTTATTTTTGTGTTGTACAATTTTACAAAATCATTACCAATCATAATTCATAAACATCACTTTCTTAGGTGCCCCTTTCAGCGAAATTCCATGGATCATAAACTGATCATTGTTTAATGGACCCTAAATTATTTTCATTTAGCAAGTAAAAAAAAAACGTTAGACGTCAAGAGACTATCATATGAATTTATGAGGAAAATGAGCAATATGTTATTTCTCAAAAAGAGGCAATATAACTTATTCGTGCAGATTATTGACAAGAGTGCTCTCTATAAATCACTATTCCATGGAAAGATGAATACTCTCACCGAGAATAAAGATGCTGCTTGCTTTCTCTGAGAACCCAAAAGCTATAAAATCCATCAACTCTCTAACTCTGTAGAGCGGCTTGAGCAATCTCGAGGGCTTCTTCGACTGAAGATGCGCTAGCGAGTTTAGCCTTATCGACAACTGGTTGGCTTCTTGCTAGCTTTGGGAGAAGCTGAAACTCCTGTTTAAAGAGATATACACAACAATGTATAGCTTTTATATAATATATTTATACACATGAACAAAACCCCTATGTAATTGCAATGGTCCAGATTCATATGCTTGGTTTAATGAGGGAGTGGCTAAGGAAAACTCTTACCTCAGGAGAACCGCTTTCTACAAGAACACCTTTCAACCTGCCTGTGATACCATAGTTAGTCATCAAAGTTAGTGAATTAGCTAAGCTGTGTAATTTTGCAATGGTCAAAACCGGCAAGTGAAGTGAGAAAAAAGTGGAAGGTATGCTTTACCAGAATCAATCCAGAAGGTAGCGATTTTCGGGTCGAAGTTCCCAACCTCAACTGTTTCTCCCACTGGCCAATATGAATCAGTGGTTTAGGTACAGTGGAGATACTATTTGAGTAATTGGATTGTTTGCTATTTAGGTTCTAACAAGATTTACCATTATCCCCGAAAAACTGCCACCAAACTTTTCTTGAGCTGCCTTCATACTCAAATACTCTTGAGTAAAAATACGGGAGATAATCGTACCTGCAACGTTTTGTACAAGACAGGAACTAATAGGTGAAGATCTGTTGAGAGATACACCAAAGTCTACATGAGTATGCCAGGGTGGAAGAAGCTTACGTGTCAGTGTGTGCCGTAAGCAGCGATTTCACACAGTGTTGTGCAGAACGGCGGGCGTGATCAACATGTTCAACTCGGGTCATCCGGTCATATATCTGTCGTCAGAGGACAATAACATGATGAATATACAGAACACAAGATTGGTCGCTTAACATGTTGTATCTACCAGCAAAGTACCTTCAATGGGAAGGCTGCCACATCTCCAATAGCAAAAATTCCAGGGGTGCTTGTCCTGAACAAGCCATCAACCTGTTGTTGAAGGTGAGCTCTTTATCAAACTTTAGATTGTAAGAAAGTAACTGACTAATTTATCGGGAAGTTATAGCTTCAAAAACCTAAATCTGGATGTTTTGTGATAACAATACCTGAATTCCTCCAATAGATTTGTTCATGGCCAAAGTCTCAAAGGGGCCAATAGCAGGCTTAGCTCCAATTCCGATCACAACCTGTAAAGTAAGGATACACAGGTTAAACAGTAGTCAGCATTTCATTTACCATCTCGGTTTCCATTTGATCAGAGTCGTTGAAATTGCATCATTTGAAAAAGAAAAAGTAACTATACCGTGTCTGCTTCAATTGTAGACCCATCAGCAAGCTTAACAGCTGTTACACGCCCATCCGAACCTGCTTCTAAGTTATTTATGGAAGCGCCCTGTTCAACAGAAAAGGGGAACAAAGTTTACTCACTGTGTTTCTGAAATTCTTAGGTTTGCAGGAAAACAAATGCTTTCAGTCTCTAAGGTATTGATCGTGGGTTGATATCTTACCTTGACAAACTTAACACCATTTTGACGGTATAGTTCTTCGTATTTTTGAGCAAGTGAGGGAGTGAACAATCTTTGCAAAAGCTGATCTTCGGGGAATACAATCTATTGTTGCACAGGGGAAAGCCCAAAAGCAGCGGTAAGTTAGAACATTCATGCGATAATACAACTTCTGCACCATACAGAGTTGCACGAGTGTCTGTTTCGCATATAATCTTTCTAGTAATTTTGTTTTACGCATCGAGTGAATAATACCATACTTCATTAGTAGCACAATTTAGAGATTAAACTCAACGGAATACTAACCGTTGTATCTAGATTCCAAGCGACAGCTGCAGCAGCAACCTCCATGCCGATGTAGCCACCACCAACAATGACAACTTTCTTTGCCTTTCCCTGAATCATATATTGGAAGGTTATTTTGTCGCTAAGGGAATTTAGAGTTTACTGATGAAGTTCATAAAGATGACATAACTGGTAAGAATGCCCTTAGCTTACCAGAGATGAAATCAGTGAATCAGCATCTGCAACCTCTCGAATATAGTGAACCCCAGGCAAGTTCCCACCAATTTTATCTGGGAACCTGCAATAAAAAATAGAAAGCAATGTTCAATATGTCAATGGACAAGACTGAGAAATCCTCATTTCTCTAATGTTATTTATCAATTCATTGCAAAATAGAATGGTACTTCACTCACCTTGAGGCTGTACACCCTGTAGCGATAATCAGGGATCCATATTTTAACTGCTTCCCTGTGTTTGTTGTCAGGGTTTGCTTTTCAAAATCAGCTCCAGTCACTGGATCTTCATATATCATCTGTTGACACCAAATGTATCAGTCTAACACAAGAGAAGACCACAACAAGAACCACCCATGTAGATTCCGGAATTGGACGATTAAACAAACTGAAGACTCTTCTTCACTCACAATTTTGTAAAAATACAAAAACTATGTATCAGAAGAAGAATTACCTCAATCCCTTTCTCCTTGTACCAATCTGGTGTTTGCCTCTCTCCGCCACCTCCAACACAAGTGTGAAAGCCCTGCACATTCATTCACATGAATCACAAAATTAAACCATACAAATCTTCAAATTAGAAACAAGCCTAACGCTGTGCAAAATCTAGCAGAACCTAATACACAAATATCATGTTGCCAAAATCAAGACTAATAGCACTAATAAAACCGCTCAAAATGAGATCAAATCAGGCTAAGCTTACTGGTAGACGAGCTGGCTTCTTCTCTGGAGGGAACAAGTAAGCTTTTGTCAAAGCCGGTCTCTCATAAGGCGCGTAAGCCTAAAGATGACAACAATAACATACAAATGAACAATCAAACAGAGAGTAAAAAGCAAGAGAAGTACTGATAAAAGAAAACACTCGAGGATCGATTTGATTCACCTCTTTGGTGACAATGCAGAGGCGACCATCTGCCATTCCATTTTCTACAAAAGTCCTAGCAGCATAACCCGCAGCATTTCCTCCACCAATTATCACAAACCTACAAAAGAAACGCGATTCCAAACTTAATTCGCTTTTTACAGATCCGTCTATGCAAATTCGAAAATCAGAACTAACTCGCGGTTCTCGTTAGCGAACGAAGCAGTGACGAGGCCTCTGGAAGCGATTCTGGAACCGATCAGAGAAAAACGAACGGGGAAACGGCGAGGGAGGGACGGAGAAGTCGGACACCAAAGGGACAATCCGCTCTTCGTAGGCAACGTGGTGGATGCTAACGCCATGGCTCTTCGAACTGCAACAACAGAGTGATTAGAGAGCGAGAGAGAGAGATTCGATCTAGGATTTGAAATCGAGGAAGAAGGTGATGTGAGAGTGAGAGCGAAGACCTGGGGACATTTGTTTATAAAAACCTCTAGTGTTGGCTCTAGAACAAAGCTAAAGGGCATAAAGATTAATGAGTTTGAAATTGGGAAGAGAAATTATTATTGAGAAGATGGAGCTGACTTGTCTTATTGCTTTTGATTCATTTACCAGAAAAATTACAACAGTTGGGACTTTTGAAATGTCACCCCCAATAAGAAAATAAATATCCTATTAACCCCCAAAGAATTACAAAATTTTGAAATGTCACCCCCAATATTTTAAATATTTACACAACTGGCGCTGAAAGTTTCCCGGCACCTCCAGAATCTCCGCACGACTCCTCACGATCCTATGAAAAACCTCTCTGATCTGTTGCTGCAACGGCACAAGCTCCTCTCCCATTCTCCGGCATATCTCTGCCATCTCTGCCACCTGCACCGCCGCAGATTCAGCAGCATATTTCTCCATCAGCGAGTGAACAAGCTTCTCCATCCTCGTCATCTCCTCCATTAATCCTGCTGATCCTTTCTTCTCTTTCTTCTTCCACTCATCTCCGATCTTCTCCGAAATGATTGAATGTGGTGTGCAGATCATTACGGAGGAAACCGAGAGAAGAAGAAGGGTTGAGTTTGATAAACTTACGGATGGACTAATTTGGACTCGAAAGAAGACAACAATGGCGAAGCCGAGAATCGTACAGATTATTGGAGCTGGCTACTCCTCTGCTTGAATCTCTCCAGTTTGGTGAGAAGACGATAGAATCAAGCTGGAAGCAAGGAAGCGCAATCTCTTGGTAGATTTTCTTATATGCCACATTGGATATTTTGTTGCGTAGTGATTTGAACACAGAAACCACAAATATTAATTCGATATTTCCTAATCTCTTTTAACAAATATAAATATACAAGATCTGCAGCATCTACTTACATTCAAACAAGACCACAATATTAATTAAAAGAAAAAGAAAAAAGAATGTACTCTTCAGTGACGGTATATACAGACAAGACTGAGCAGAGAATGCTTCTGAGCCCTGAGTTGTTTGTTCAGTGACGATATGTCTTAACCACTTGATCTATTCGTCTCCGGCAAAGTGGACAGCTGGTCAAATGGGAGGAACATGTGGTGCAGCAGCACATATGACCACACCTGCGAGATACCAACAACACAAACTTTTTTTAGCAAATTGCAAATGTAGAAACAGCCAAAGAAGCGGAAGAATGCTTACGGGACAAACACAGCATTGTACTCCTGTTCTAGGCAGATCACACATAGATCAGGAACAGCGCCTTCTTTCTGGGTAGATACTGAAACGCTCTCAAGTGCCCCGTTTGAACCTGGTGAAAGAAGATTTTTGGGTGTCAGAGCCTCTGCAAACCTAATATTATTCACCAATGGTTAATGGATACCTTCACTCTCTAACTCAGCTCTCTTAGCTGCTGCATCTGCAACAACAGCTGACATTGCTTATTTTTGTGTGGACATAATTCTCGAGACGACTATTCACTTTCTAGACAGACAAATCTGACTCTCGCCGCCGTCTTCTCTCTAGAACATGATCAATGACATGCTTTGTAATTAGAAACACACCAAAAACAGTTAAACCCATGGAGGCGTACTTGTACCACCTGTATAATTAGACTCTTATCAATAAGTTTGGCTTATCATTGTTTTTTTCCGCAAGAATCTAGGAGAAGAACCAAGAGAGGAGAGAGAGAGAGAAGACCTTGACCATTTTCCCAAATTAGAAATGAGCTGATCGAGTGATTTAGGAGACACGTAGAAAGGCCCTCTTTCAGGTTTCTGAATTCTGAAATCTCCAATATCGTCCTTGACAGCCTGTTATACATATAGTGCTTTTACTAGTTAGTGTGCCCTGTACCTCTATCAAAAGATACAATTTAAGCAAAAGAGATGAAATAGATAAACTCAGAATACAACATACCTCACCAACAATTGTTAGCGGCATTCCAGTAGGAAGAACACGCTCAATGCGCTTTACTCCAAGCATCTGAAACAAAACGATGGCTGTTTAAGAAGATAGAAAAGCCAACGAATAAAGTACCGGAAAGGAAAGCAAAAAAACCTTAAGGCCTTGGAGATAATCAAGTGTTCCTCGTACAAGCGACCGCCCTGACTCTTCAAATACTTCACTTCCAACGGTCAAGGCAAAGCCTGTTGCAGCACGAGCGCCTACTACATGGACACGACTTGTCCCATCGTCCTATTTGCAAACAGTTTTGAAAAATTGTGGGAAATGGTTTTACGAAACATTGAATCACAGCTACAAAAGAGTATGCTACTATATTTGACTTACCAGAAACCAAGGAACCTCCTTGCTCATTGATAGCATCAATGCACTATCTTGTACCCAAGAACCCGTCTCATTGTGTTTCAGAAAATGTTGTTCCGCCTGTTTGATGTTACCCAAGGATCAATGTAATTGCTAGAGTTTCACATACTCTAATTGATGAAACGTGTAAACAGACAAGGTTCCATGCCTTAAATATCAGTCCACACATACCGTTTCCTCGACGATAACACCGCGTATGCCGCTATGCTCGCACTTGATAGGTGTCTCAGAGCCAACTCTTCCTGATACCGCCACAATGAAAGGCAGGAGCTTGCAGCTATCTAATTCTAGCAGTTGCGCTGCAAATACAGAGCAATCCGAATACAAGATCAAGAATCACTGAACAGAAAAAAACTGAGAGCAAAAGAAGCAATTTTGGGAAGAAAATTACCTAAATCCTTAAGCTGGTTAACCCTAGTGACGGTTTTGAGTACTTCAGAATCCCTGCGCTGAAAGGGACTTGATTGATATCTACGCTTTTGAGATTAATCGGAAGTAAGAAAATCACAAACCTGCTACTACTCCGGCCGAGAAGATAAAGAGCGGCGGCGCTGAGGCAGCAGGTAACTCCACCCCAATGAATCATCTAAGTCTTCGAGAGATAGAGAGATTGAAGTAACTCTTACTTGATTGAAGAACAACAATGCCTTGGAAGTGATGGGGAGACAGATAGTGTTCGAATTTCACGGTTGTGTTGGGATCTGAACGGAAGAAATCGAATGAAAAACGACAGGATCAGTCGATTCTGGATTGGCAGAGCGTTGCAAGACAATCCTCCGCTAACCAGAGCTATGAGTTTGATTGATATCGAGAAGCGTTTAAAGAATTAGATACTGAAGGACCAATCTATGTAACATATTAATAGAAGTCATATTACAAAAATGGAAGTACATAACGATTGTCAAAAATGGAAGTACTAAGGAAAAAACAGTCTTCAATTAAATGTAAATCTGGATTTATGTATGTTTTATAAAGTGAACTGGTATATATAATTATATTTCTAAAACAAATGGTTGAAAAAAAAGAGTTACTGAAATAGTACAAAGACAGCTAATACAAGACCTGAAGCAGCGAATCTATTGTTACTCCTTCTACCAGTCAAACTAACGTGCTTTCCATTCAAGTTACTCTTTTGTACTTTTTCCCATTTAATATATATATATATATATATATATTCTTTTTTTTTACTAATGTCTTTTTGTTTTAACATTACTTAAATATTATAAATTACATGCATATAACTTAGCTAAAATAGACTTCCATCTAGAACTCTGAAAGTTCAACCATTAATATCCCAAATGTCTATTTTGGATTTAGGAAAACATATACTTCTTCCATTTCCAAATGTAAAATATTTTAGGAAATATTTATTGTTTTAAAATGAAAAATATATTTAAGATAACTTTAACTTTATCAAAAAATTTATCATCAATTTTATTTTAACTTTAACTCTAGTTGTAATTAGTTATTAAAAAGTCTATTGGAAAAATTTATACTGTTCACTCAAAATTTTATGATGTACGATATATTTTTTTTGTCACCATAAGATCTTATCTCCGTATATAGTTTTCATTTGTAAAACCTATAGTTAACTGGCAATGTCAACTCAAAATGACAAATTACTTTTCCATTAAACTATATTTTTATTGCCTACCAAACATGTTAATTTTAAAATATGACCTGATGAAATAATATTTTGATCTGTAATGTTGGTTGTTAATTTCACATGTGTCTTTTAAAAAAGCTCAATTCAGTTTTTTTTTTAATCTTTCTTCTTTTTCTTTTTGTTGGTGGAAGTTTCTTTTCTTTTTCTTCAAAATCACATTCTTATCTTTGAGTATATAAATATTTTGTGAAATCGGTACAATAGTTGTGCATCAAATTATTTAAGATTTAGAAATGTTTTGGCGGGCCAATGCCAATTTTCAACTGGATTGAAAAGTCAATTTGTAATATATGATCGGTAAAGATTTTGGCTTCTTGGAGGAAAAAGACGATAAAAGTCGAAAGTAAGGAAGCTGATGACGTGGCCACTTGCCAATATTCGATGTGTGGGTCTATATGTTTTATATTTAAGGCCAACTAGATATATAAATCTTTTTTTGTTTTTTTTCGCACAAGTATTTGTTAATCACATAAGTTTTTTGTTTCATTAGTATGCAATTATAGGTTTAATATTTTTAAGGCTAATGCATATAAGCTGTAGAATCTGCTACTGTTTGTTCATTTTTCCTTTAAGAATCTGTTAAGTCTAAAACCATGACAATATTTCATAAATGAAAACGATTTAGGCAGCAAAAAAAAAAAATTTGCATATAAGCTGCAAAAGCTTGCAATGTGATGATCACAAATATATTTATTTACAAAAATATATTAACTTAGTCGTTTGATACTTTTTTTACTAATGTAATTTGATACTTGTTTTGTGCATAGCAATGTCTAGAAAATAATTTCTGAGTTGTTGGACTAATATTTAGTATCAAGTGAACTTTTGTTATGTCGGTGAAAGTCTCTGTCCATCCACTTCGCAATAGATTGTTGAAAATTTTGCGTCATGCATAAATTTGAAGAGTATTCAAGAGTGACTATATATATAATAATTAG
This sequence comes from Streptanthus diversifolius, assembly GCA_039880935.1. Classification (NCBI taxonomy): domain Eukaryota; kingdom Viridiplantae; phylum Streptophyta; class Magnoliopsida; order Brassicales; family Brassicaceae; genus Streptanthus; species Streptanthus diversifolius. The sequence goes on from JAXGFM010000007.1 coordinate 288,069, forward strand.
AATGAATTACAAAGGAGAGAACTTTTGTAGCAATATGTAATCTTCGCTCTTGATAAGATATTACTAAAGAAGCAGGTTTGAAGGAAAGATAACAATGCAGATAACTAAAAAATGGCGATTACGAATTCAAAGAGACAAAAACACGTCAACTTTGTGGTTTGGGCGTTTTATAAACAGTCATTTTCATTTTTTTATTATCTTTTCTTTTTGGTGAATGAAGATATAGTTTTTAACCACTTTAAAATCTCAAGGAGATGATTTAGTGTCAATTTTATGTAAAGCCAATCTTTACAATGTGAGAGGACCATACGAAAACTTTTTACTTTCATATGAGTCCTCTATATTATATCTTCAAAGCTTTTTGTGATTATAATATTATAATCAAGGCATCTCAACGTATTTATAGGTTATGTTCACACAAATTTTCATAAAAGTATATTTAATATGGTAAATGAGATTTTAGACAAATATTTCTATAATTTATTAAAATTGTTTCTAAATAGAGATACTATTAAAATATATATCCTTATCAAAATGAAAGACTCTAATTCTAAAATAGAGTCAGGGCTTAATTATTATATTATTTATGATTAAAAATCTTTAAGCGGGCCAGAACCATTATTTTACAGAATTGAAAAACTCATTTGTCATATATAATATGTAATGATTTTGGGTTGTGAAAACCCTAAGGGTTGACTTTAATAAACCCCCTTAGCTATTTAATCCCACACTCAATCCCCTAAACTTTCAAGTTCATTACTGAACTCTCTAAACTTAAATTATTCATCACTAAACCACCTATACTATTTGATTTCTAACTAATTCCACAAAATCATTAAAATCTACTTAATAGTAATTAACTAATTATCACTTAACAAATCACTTTAATCCATAATCTGATCCAAATCCGATCTAATTCAAATCTAATCCGCTATAAACCTAGAAAACTAAAATAAAATATAAAAAAACCTAAAATAAAAACTAAATTTTGTGGGTTTTATTTTAATTTTTTAGGTTTTAATTTTGGTTCTTTATTTTTTAATTTTTTTTGTTTATAGCGGGTTGAATTTATGCCATGTTATTGGTAAAAATGATTTATTTAATACTAATGAGTTAATTGATACTAAGTAGATTTTGATGATTTTGTGAAATTATTTTATGATTTAATTTGTTTTGGGTTTTAATTTTGATTTGAAATAGATTTTAATGATTTTTAACAATTAACTAGTTAATTGATATTAAATTGATTTAAATAATTTTTTGAAATTAAGAAGTTAGCATTTACCTATAATCCAATCCAAATCTGATCTGCCAAAAATTCAAAAATCCAAAATATCAAAATTGAAACTTAAAAAAAATCAAAGTTAAAATCTAAAAACTCTAACATAAAATCCATAAAATTTAAATTTATGTTTTTGTTTGAAGTTTTATTTTTTAGTATTTTAAATTTAGTTTTTTAGGTTTTTATGTTTTAATTAAATAATATAGGTGGTTTAGTGATGAATAATTTAAGTTTAGAGAGTTTTGTAATAAATTTAAAAGTTCAGGGGATTGAATGTGGGATTAAATAGTGAAGGGGGTTTATTAAAGTCAACCCAAACCCTAATATTAATTAGCTGCGGCCATCAATCTCTCTCTCGAACAAATCCTGCTTCATCTTCCCACCATGGCCTCAAGCTTTAACTTTACTGGAGTAGGCCTGAAGAGGCACATGCCAGAGAAAATCGATAGGAAACGGGATTCTACGAAGAAGTGTAAACGTTTTTCTTCCAATACTCCAACAACAGAGGAAGATGAATCGGGAGCAGTAATTTACAGAGAACCGACAAGGTACGATGATTTGCTGGCATCTCTCGGTTCATCTAACAAGGTTGTTGCTGATATGAACAGAAGAAGGTACGTCTTCATTGTTGTTTAAATTTTATCTTTTTTTTTTAAGATAAAACAGTTCATATGCAATAAGTTTCTTCTGGCTTCGAGGGAGATGCTAATTCTGCGTTTCCATCTCTTTTAACAGGCAGAGAGAGGAGCAAGGTAAAAGCGACACAGAAGGAGATGAGGATGATGAAGATGAGGAGAACAACGGATCTGGGGATCAAAGCTCTACAGATGGAGAGGATGATGATGAGATTCAAGGTAAATTTTTCTATCCTTTATGCCCACATATGCTGAGACTTTGCATACTCCTCTAGTTACATCATCATCTTGGGGTTTTTTTTTGTCTTTCAGTATTCTTGCACTTAGTTACATTCAGCTCATTGATCTCAAACACACGTTTCTTGTCTTTATTTGAAGGTGCTGAACAGGAAAGTCTCGGAGGTCTTAGTAAGAACACAAAGCAGGGGAAGAATGATGATATTCATAGCGAGGAAGAATATTCTGAGTATTCTGAAACTGACGAGGAGATTGAGTCGAGTACCAGTGGCCAATCTTCTCTAGTTGCTTCTTCGCCTACTAATGCATTTAGTGAGCACTTTAGTCACAAGTTATCAAGTGAAGAAGTGGAAAAATTAACACAAGGCAACTGGAAGTTTCAATGGGAAGAACCTGCCATTGGCATGCCACACTGCAGCTGGAAAGGAAATAGACCAAATTTTCTTCATGTATGTGTTCTTATTACCTTCTCTAACAGCCTTCCGAACTAATTAGGAGTTACTAGTAGCACTAAAAAAAACAAATATTATTTTTGCAGGTTGCTAAGTGTGATGCAACTTACGGCATCAAGCCTAAGTTATATAAGCACTGGCTTCAACTGTACGAGAAGGTTGGAGGAGAAGATTTTGACTCATCTACAAGGAGAAGATTCTTCTCCATTTGTACGTATCGGTTTCTTGGAATCACCCTTTTTTGAAATTTTTTGTACTGTATTTTGGTAATGTTCTTTTGCCCTTTTTTTTCTTTTTGATTCTTACTATATTATTTGATTTGCTAGGCAACAGCTATATTGATATTTTGCATTCTAACAAGAAACCCTTTTACAATAATGGCTGTGGAGAAGACTCAAGTCACATGGACGCATACCTTATGCATTCTGTATGTTCATTTGTATTCCTTTTAATTTATATGATAAAACTTTGCATATCTCCAAGATTTATTCAAGTCACGGTTTGTCTTCTGCAGTTGAATCACATTTTTAGATCTAGAGATGTTGTCAAGAAGAACGAAAGTAAAATAGCCAAGCTTTCTTATGGGGAAAGTATTTCTGATGATATATTTAGGGACAAAGGATTTACTACGCCCAAGGTGACCTCCTCTCTTTTGTGTTTAAATCTGTCGTTGCTTGCATTTGACAATTGGTCTTACGTTTATAGTATGTTAATCCAGGTACTGATTCTGCTACCATTGAGGAGTATTGCCTTTCGCGTTGTTAATAGGCTCATAAAACTAACTCCAGAAGCTCAAAGGGTATACAAATTTCTGAAATTTCAGTCATTGTTTTATAATTGGCATCTGCATTACGACTGCCTACCATTACTCTATGATGCTTGGCATTTCACATATGAGTACTAGTTTGATTTATCGCAAATGAATATCAAGTCAATAGTTCCAAATTTTGGATTTAATAAAACATTAAATAAAAAAAAACTTCAAAAACCTGAATTCAAAGGTGAAAAAATCCCTCAAACTTCGAGTATACAAGAAGACGATCCATCTTGGTGACTTTGAAAGGTTTCTGCGTTGATATTATCTCGGTTGCTGATCATGTCTTGAGTTGCCTATGTTCTCTTCAAATATTTTTGATTGGTTTCAGGTTTCTGTGGAACAACATGACCGGTTTAACGATGAGTTTGGATGTGAAGACGAGTCTGATGACGATGATAGGAAGCCATCAAAACCTCGTGATTGGCAAGCCCTGTTCGGTGAGGGGAACAATGATGATACCTTTTTCCTAGGCATTAAGCATACAAGGTAATATATCTTTAACATGGCAGTGCATGCTTCCTGTTTGTGATTGATTTGGTAGTTGGCTGAGACTTGAATCCTCTTATCGATTCCAGGAAGAGCATTAGGCTGTATGGTGATTTCTATTCCTCGGACATTATTATTGCTTCCCCTGTCGGGTTACTTGTGGTAGGTACTCTTAGATAGATCTTTTTGTAAGATGGTGATTTTGTTGTGGTGAATCTTCTTTACTCAGTCTCTTATCAAATTTACTCTTTCTAGGCCATGGGAAAAGCAGAAGAAAAAAAGGAACGGGGTCTTGATTATCTGTCCTCCATCGAGGTAATTTTGTTTTATCATTGCTTTAAGAAGATATATGTATGTATTTCTTGAACCTGGTGTATTTTTGCCTGTAGTAGCAAATATTTGAAGCCGTATTCTGCATCTCTTCAATGAACTTAATTACTAATGTTTCTTTCAATTACATGTGGATAGGTTTTGGTTATCGATCATGCGGACGTAATGTCTATGCAGGTAGGTTGTGGGGGTGAATTTATAGACTTTGCAAAGATGGGAGAATTCAGACTTCATTTCTTATAATATTTTTTATTTATCATGTTTCAGAATTGGGCTCACGTTCATACAGTCGTCGAAAAACTAAATGAAATGGCATCTGATCAACATGGTACGGATATAATGCGAGTCCGGCAGTTGTACGTACTTCTTCTGACTTCAAGTTTTTTTTCTCTCTCTTTCTAATACAATGTCGTCAGAATCTCTCAGTAAAATTTCGTTCTATGTTTAGGAATCTTGATGGACATGCACGGTTCTATCGGCAGTCAATCATTCTAAGTTCTTATTTAACCCCAGGTGTTGTTCTGCTCAATGCCTTTTTTCTACTAAATTTAATTCCGTCTTCGTTTTTGCTATACTTTCCATAACCCTTAGTTATGGTGAAGTTTCAAAACGTGTATTAACCCGAAGAATATTTCATTTCAGAGATCAATGCTCTATTCAATCACCTTTGCGTGAACTATCAAGGAAAGGTGGGCGTGGGAATTAACTTTTCTTTTGTTTTTAAAGCATATTACCTCTATATATTACTTGCATTTGCTGGGATCTTTAGGCTAGAGACTACTACTGTGATTTGAATTAAACCAAGATTTGGCATATTTTTTTAATTAAAATTCTCCCATCACACTTTAATTTGAATTATTGCAGATGAAGCTGGAGTATAAATACAAAGGTGTTCTTCATGAAGTGTTGCACAGTGTCAACCAGGTATTTTCTCTCCTTGCGTAAACATGAAAGTTCTAGACATCTTATCTCTTTTTGTCTTTGTTGCAGGTTTATGAAAAATTTGATGCAGGCTCCATGAACAAACTTGAAGATGCACGTCTTGAATATTTTACAAAACAGGTCTCTAGTTTTTTATTTGTTTAGTAACTTACATTTTCATGGATAAACTATAATTTAAAGGGATGATATTGTGCATTGCCTTATTTCTTTCTTTCCCGTACACTGATATTGTGTAGAGTCACTACAAAGATTATACTTTTATTTATGTTTATAGCTAAATACAATATTTGGTGAATTATGTTTTTCTTTTTGGTACAGATATTCCCAAAGATTAAAGATTCTGTTCAGGTACTCTCATCATTCCAAGGCTGGACTGGACTATTTCGATGCACATACTTTTAAGTTGTCATTAAAAAAAACATTAGAATGAACAACTTCAGAGTTTGTCAGTTTAAAACACCTTAATTGTTAATTTGTAGGGAGGAGTAATGATCTTTATGAATTCTCACGTCGAGTTGAGCGACCTTAAAAGGTTTTTGAAGTCGCAGAAAGCCTCTTTCTGTATTGTTAATGAGTGAGACCATTTTTCCTTCATATATATTTTGAAGTTACCGTTTCTTTTGTTATCTTGAGTTGTTTCATTGGAAGGCAGTTAATAGTGACTCTCGTTTTCAGAAGTGTAAGTACTAAGGTTAAGTCCAGGGCACGACAAGCATTTTTTGCAGGGAGCAAGAAGATAATGCTTTACACTGAGAGAGCACACTTCTATTTTAGATACAAGGTTCTTCTTCTTCTTCTTCTCTGATTGGTTTCAATGATTCAATTACTTATTCTGATCAATGTCGGTTTCTCTCGGGTTTCAGATCCGTGGCATAAAGAACTTAATTATATACTCTCTTCCAGAACGGAAGGAGTTTTACACTCAGGTAAAAGCATCTTACGTGCGACACTGAGGCTTAATTATCAGGAGGATTTAGATAACCCGATCTCATAATTGTAAGCTTTAACTGCAGATAGTGAACATGCTTGAAGAGTCACATGACCCGGAGTGTACTGTGCTTTTTTGTCCTTTAGATCTCTTTCGGGTAATTATTACACAATTCTCTCATTTTCAATCTACTGATGGTTTGGTTTTTACATACTAGTTCCAAGGATATACTTTTTATAGGAATAAAGAGTCATAAATAATATATATCTTAGAGATGAATCACCGAAGAATATTTTGTTGAAGTCTGGTTCTTCCCTTGAGTCTTTTTTGCTTGCAGTTTGTGTAACTCTGAAACACATCATTTGTTCTTATAGATGTCCTGAATAAGATCGTTAGCAATAGCATCAATCTTATGTAAGTGTTGTTTATTTGGATCTCATGTGATGGTTATTTGCAGCTGCAAAGGATCGTTGGGCTTGATAAAGCAAATAAAATGATCAGTTCTTCAGCACAGAAGAAGATCTTTATTTTCCGTTAATCAGGATGCACCTATCCAAAGCTCCTTTTTGTTTATTTTTCTTTGAATCACGTCGTCTCTACACAATGATTGTCATTGGTGTAAAAGACATATTGCTATCTTATTTTATGTATTTTTTTTTTTATAATAGACCCATAGAACTTAATATTATTGAATTGACACTTCACTTTTCTAGTATTTTTGTATTCAATCGAAACAACACAAAATCCATACAACTTTCTAATATTTTGTGTTTAATCTATTTTTATAGTATATAGTTTTGAAGTTATTAGTTTAATATTTTTCCTACCAGATTTCAGTGAACTTTCACAAAAGTAAATAATATTGCACAAACTTGAATATTTTAGATCATATATAATTTGTTTTGTTAATTTATTATCAACATATTTCTAAATCTTCATTTTGTTACTTACATAGAAAAATAATAAATTCCGGACCCTACTATTAACAACTTTATATATTAAGTAATACACATAATACTTTTTAAATATAATAAATTACTACAAATTTAATATAAAAAACACAAAATTTGTAATACGGCATTAATTTAAGACTAAGAAAAAACGAAAAACAAGATGATTTTTCACCGAAGTGGACAAAGTCTTCCCGCACTCATCTATATCCATGTCACTTAACTGAGTTGTTGAAGGCTTAGGCAGAACAACTTAAAGTGCTTTGGTCTGGTCAAGGCTTAGCGAGTCCGAGAACTCCACTGTGAAGTGGATGTAGAGTTTACCCTTCATGAATGGCCTCCGGTATATCGGCATCCCTTCATCGCTTATCGCCTTGTATGAATCTAACAAGGAAAACAAGTAGCAGATATAATTACTTATGTAGTATCAATGTATTGTCTGAATACGTGCCAGGTTTCACGATGATGAGAAGATTTCTGCCATCCAAGTGGGTCAGGACGAATGTAAAGCCACACAGAGCTTCGGTCAGAGAAAGTGTGTGCTCTACAAAGAGGTCTTCTCCATTTCTCTTGAACTTCGGATGCTCTTTCTGCTGAAGGACAAACACTATAGCTCCAGTGACGGTGTCAGGCTGCTCCACAATAACAAAAAGAGGTTACAAAGTCGGGAGAAAGAATAAAAATAGTAGTCAAAGCTTATTGTAAATGTATGAGGTAGAGAGTACAAACCGCTTCAATCTGCTTGTCCTTCGAACGGTCGTGTGGTGGAAATCGAGCTCAATAAACTATAAGAAATTTTCAAAAGAAAGTACAAATTCATATATATAAATTTATAATAGACAGAAGATCTCAAGAGCTTCTACATAAGATGGAAAACCCACAAGGTATATGTTGTTGATACCATGATGCTGTAAAATCCCCTGGTCTTCTCTTGTCACGATAATCCTACTCCCGGAGCCAAACCATGCATGTAGTTTCATCAGCCAAAGCTTCTAATTGGTCAAGATGATCGACATCATCAAGAACGATAAGCACCTTCTAGTGTATATCACTTTCAAGTGACTTATCTTCATTTCACTTTGGTTCAATTTTTTTTTAAAGAAGTTGTTCTTGTAAACGCAGCTTTAAACCATTCTCATCACAGTTAATACTCTGATTACTTTCCTTGACAGTTTCCATAAAAATATCTAAGTGGGAAATCACAAGATCAAAGTCTAAGACGAAATTTTTCCATGCTGTTATAGAAGAACACAAAGGAAATAACAAAAGTTTCCCCCAAAGGATTAAAGAGTTGTGATGAGAAAAAAAACAAAAGCATTCCCAAAAGCAAAATAGTTGATGATCTGAGTTTGAAAAGATTTCATCTAAAGATAGAAAGATATAAAAATCTTTCAAGAGCTTTGAAGCAGTGATCCTCACCAGTAAATGAACCTTCTTCTTCGACCCCATTATAAAATGGATGGCCACCAACGTAATCCTCCGGATAAATCTTACTCATCTCCATCTTCTTCACCGCCTCATTATACACACGCATATAATCCTCGTAGCTATAATCCCTCCTCTTCAAATCCGCTTCAATTCTAAACCTTTCAGCGGCATCCCTCGCATACAGGACGACAGACATATCACAATCCAGATCATACACATTGTTGGACTCCATCTCCCCCTCGTTGCTAAGGAGCTCCACCGGTGATGGGCCACAGATCTCCTCACCCGACTCTAGCTCCACCAACACAGGTGATGGACCACGGATCTCTTCATCCGACTCCGCAGGTGATAAGCCACACATCTCCCCATTGTTGGACTCCATCTCCCCCTCGTTGCTAAGGAGCTCCACCGGTGATGGGCCACAGATCTCCTCACCCGACTCCAGCTCCACCAACACAGGTGATGGGCCACGGATCTCCTCATCCGACTCCGCAGGTGATAAGCCACACATCTCACCCGATTCCTCGTCGGTCAGATAAGAAAACCTAGGTTGTCGGAGTGACAAGGACCGTTGGATCTGCTCAGCCCATGTCTCGACGGAATCACCACCGGATGTCACGAGACGGTCATGACTCCCCTTTTGTAGTGACTTGGAATGTTCTTTATAGTCACTGTCACTGTTAGAACGTCCTTTATCGTCACTGTCAGTGTCGGCGTAAGGGTTTCTAATCTTCCTGTCCAAATGACCAAAAATAAAGTAGAACACAGTTACATAAAGAAAATAAAAAAGGACCAATGATGATATGAACCAATTTAGTAATGAAACCTTGTGTGGATCTTAATCATGGGTCTTGTAGTTGCCAATGTAGTAATATCCATCTTTTTATCCACTCTTAGATACTTTAATGCAGAAGAAAACCCAAACACAATTAGTTAGACAATTCAATACTAACCAATAACAAACTAAACTTAATATGATATTACTTACAATCTCTTTCATGTTGTTCATGTAATCTCCTGCAGCCAATAGATCGACAAACTCAGTAATTTGGTTCGCAGGGAGATGCATTCTTCAAGAACAAGGACTTGAATCTCACTGTTCCTAGAACTTTCACTGTTACAACAGCAACACAAACAAAAAAGACAAAATCAGGAAACAAAAAAAAACTCTATTAATATAAGAACCTGAAAACTGTTTTTAAAGAGTGAGACTCACTTTGTGAAGCACTCCCCAGAAAATCCAATCGAACTATTCAGATTCAAGTATGTCAGTCTGGTGGCGAGAATTCTTGCAACTTGAGCGTCTTTCACAAAGACAAATCTGAGACCAAGGAATCTGATAGTGCCACATTTTCCCAGAAAATCCTCCAAACACTGGTCAGAAATCGTGTTCCGCTAGATGTTACATATATAAGGGCGGTAGAAGAGTCTCTCCAACGACTTAAAGGTACCATTACCAAGAATTCCCATTACACGCTCTATTGTAACCCATCTGGAAAAAAAAAAGACAATAATGTGAAGGTGATAATTTAACAGCATCACAACTAATTCAATGTTTAGAGGAGAATATTTCTCTTTAAACTGGATTCGTGATATTAAGGCCTGGCAAACATAGTTCTAAAGCATGTGTTAACTGGATCACATTGTCTCAAGCTACTAGATTTGATGTTAAAAAAAAAAAGGTGAAGTGAAAGAATAAAGAGAACATAAGGTGAAATGAAGCAAATAAGTTTTGCAGCTTTACCTCAAATCAAGCTCCAAATCACTGAGATGGGTGCAGCAAGTTAAGACTGGGCTCAATATATCATCATTGATGGCATCAAGGCCTAAGAGATGAAGTTTCTTCAAGCAATTCCTGGTGCAAAAAGAAAAAGAACAAAGAGTTTGGTTAGAGCTTGATTGAACAAAAGAAAGCATGGAAAAGAAGAGAAAATAGTCATACTCTGCAGATTTAGAGAGAAGAGGCGCCAAACACTTGTGAGTGTATAACATAGTACCCCTTCCAGTACCTAGCACAAGGGAGCTATAAACAAAGGCAGAAATAAATAAGTTAAGATAAAACAGAAAGACAGAACTAGTGCAACAAGAAGAAGAAGATGGATACATACCGTAGCTGGCCACATGACCGTCTGATCATGACAAGCGCATCAAGATCTTCAGCATATGGTCTGTGAGACAAGTCAACATTTTTATAGGAATCAGGCAACATTCCAGCCGCATAAAATTGTTTGCAGACAGTCTCCAAAAGGGCAACTTCGGTACAATTCAAGTTGCTGAATATCTAAGAAGGAGAGTAAAAAAGAAAAGAATTAGTTAACAAAAACAGTAGAGATAACAAGAAAAAGAGAAAGTGAATATGAAATAGCAACAACCTTCGATATTACGTCAGGGTTAAGAGGGCAAGGGACTCTTTCAGAAGATTCAGTTTCAGTAATCTGCTTCTTGGTTACTTGTGGTATAGGCAAAGACAACTGAGTTCTCTTCCTCCTCCTACTGTAGTATCCTGTAAACGTGACAGACTTGTAGCCGCTGTGGCCTAAGGTAAAATCTTTAGTCAAGATCAGATTTGTTTTAATTTGAGGAACTGTAGAACTGTTGAGGGTGGCTATGAGAAAATCCTCTTTGCTACTGTCTATACCAATATAGATCTCTGCCACGACATTCTCCTCAGTAGAATAAAGGGTGATGTTTGTGATGGACAATACGTCGCCATTTTCAACCACAACCCTAGCAAATCTTCCGGGTTTAACAGTTCTAGCTGCACAAGCATGAGCATATTTATCGATGAGGAAACAATCAGAAGAACAAACCAATAAATGAATCAGCACACATCAAAATCTTAAAACGATGTAAAACCCGAAGCAGAATGGACCAAAGCCCTAGTTTCGCATAACCAAAACGTTAATTATTCATAATTTTTGTGAAATAGGCTCCCAAAACTTTAATTACCCTCTAATTACATTTAAAGACCTATTAATCATCATTATATATAAGGTTAGCCCTAATCAAACATCATTATACCAGAAGAACCAACCAAAAAATGAATCTGCACATATCAAAACCTTAAAGCGATGCAAAGCCCAAAACAAAATGGACCAAAGCACTAATTTCCCACAATAAACCAAAGAGAAATCTTAATAATCCCTAATCCAAGATCATATATAGAAAAATCTATAGCCCTTACTCCATAGTAGACTTCGGCGTGGTGGTTGAGCAAACATCGTGATCTAATGGCTCGATCTCTCTCGACTTGTATATATATACAATAAAGCTCGACTCTCGTAATTTTACATCCGCCTTAGAGGAGGAGACTGTCTGCGAACAGAGCTACCACAGATTCTTTAATTCACAGGAGTTCTGATCCTTCTACACAGATGAAAGAAGAACAATGCTCCTTGATTAGGTTTTGAATATTTAAACATTCATCACAAACACTGCAAAGCGTGGGAGTGATCGTTGCAATTAGAACATGAACAACAAATAAATTGCAACGATCAATGATCTCAAATTCATTAAGTCTCTAAATCTTATCTACGAACAGCGGATATAAACACAACACAAATTTTCACTTATTTGATAATAACACCAAGGATTTCAATTACATATAAACCCTACCGAGAATCAACTTACAACACACATTGCCCCAAATCTTGAAATCTAGTCCTTCTGTTATGAAGATCACATTGAGTTTAAACAACCATAACCCACAAAGAAATCTGTGTAGACTATATCGTTGTTATCTAAGTAAATCATTCACAAACGTCATTCACAAATCATTCACAAACGTCGCCACAAAGATCGCAGCTCTCAGTTTTATTTTTTGAACAATAATTGTCGCAGCTCTCTTACTCCAAACAAAATTAGGGTTTCAAGCAGCCAAAATCTTTACTGATCATATATTACAAATTGGCTTTTCAATCCGGTGGAAAATTAGCCTTGGCCCGCCAAAACATTTCTAAATCTTAAATAATTTGATGCACAACTATTGTACCGATTTCAAAAAATATTTATATACTCAAAGATAATAATGTGATTTTGAAGAAAAAGAAAAAAAAAACTTCCACCAAGAAAAAGAAAAAGAAGAAAGATTAAGAAAAAAAATCTGAATTGAGCTTTTCTAAAAGACACAGGTGAAATTAACAACCAACATTACAGATCAAAATATTATTTCATCAGGTCATATTTTAAAATTAACATGTTTGGTGGGCAATAAAAATATGGTTTAATGGAAAAGTAATTTGTCACTTTGCGTAGACATTGTCAGTTAACTATAGGTTTTACAAATGACAAATATATACGGAGATAAGCTTATGGTGACAAAAAAAAAATATATCGTACATCATATAATTGTGAGTGAACAGTATAAATTTTTCTAATAGCCTTTTTAATAACTAATTACAACTAGAGTTAAAGTTAAAAATAAAATTGATGTTAAATTTTTTGATAAAGTTAAAGTTATCTTAAATATATTTTATATTTTAAAACAAGAAACATTTCCTAAAATATTTTACATTTGGAAATGAAAGAAGTATATGTTTTCCTAAATCCAAAATAGACATTTGGGATATTAATGGTTGAACTTTCCGAGTTCTAGATGGAAGTCTATTTTAGCTAAGTTATATGCATATAATCTATAATATTTAAGTAATGTTAAAACAAAAAGACATTAGTAAAAAAATATATATATATATATATATATATATTAGAATGGGAAAAAGTACAAAAGAGTAACGCCAATGGAAAGCACGTTAGTTTGCCTGGTAGAAGGAGAGACAATAGATTCGCTGCTTCAGGTCTTGTATTAGCTGTCTTTGTACTATTTCAGTAACTCTTTTTTTTCAACCATTTGTTTTAGAAATATAATTATATATACCAGTTCACTTTATAAAACATACATAAATCCAGATTTACATTTTAAAATTTTAATTGAAGACTGTTTTTTTCTTAGTACTTCCATTTTTTGACAATCGTTATGTAATTCCATTTTTGTAATATGACTTCTATTAATATGTTACATAGATTGGTCCTTCAATTACTAATATTAAATGTTGAAAGTGTACCTCGCCAAACATAAATTGCGTGTCCACATAGGCAAAGTGTACGGTCTTGACAAATACGGATGATAAATATTATGTATAAATGCGACGAAACCAATAAACAAAGGAAATGTATATATTCATTTTCTTCCTAACGAAAAAAAGGAAAAAGAAAAGGCATTCATAAAGAAAAAGCCACGTGGTCCAAGTCAGTCTACATGACCAATCATTAACATAGTGTGACTTGTTCACATTTGGGAAAATTAATTACAAACGTAATAAAACGAGCTCAATTTTATTTTATTTTTTTTCATTTTGGGAAGAGCTCAATTTTATTTACAAAAAGACATAAAATGATCTAAATTTCGATTAAACAGAAAACAAAATGAATGAGTTTAAATCTGGAATTAATTGATAAACAAATAGGCAAATATATTGGGATATACTCTAACTATGGTTTAGCTGGTTGTTTAAAATAGTTAATGTAATTAGTTGGTCGCTTACTGACAAAACGACAGTCTCTGACATGCAAAACTGGAATGAACTTTGTAGTTTTCCGTTGAATTAGCAGACAAGTTTCAAGTTAAAGATGTTTAACTCTACTTTTTAAAACTTTAAAGCAAAATTCTTCTAGTATTTGTTTACTCTCCCCCTTTCTTATAATAATTCAAAATCCTGCAAAGCATGTTGTCACTACAGTAATCTCCGTACATAACCAATACAAATATACACGACAAATTCTCTATATATGTATAGTAAACTAACACATATTTTTAACTCTACTTTTACAAAATCACTCCATTAGTTTGTTTGTTCAAGCCTGAGATGTTTATTGCAAATATTATATTGTAACTGACGGTTTTATATATTCATATTAGATTGATTAGTATGAACTTACAAAACATACGACAGTAACTTAGGGTTTCATAATCCAAACTTAGGGTCTCAACTCTTATTTTTTTTTAACACTGCTCTTAAGTAATACACTAACCAGATGAATTATATACTATAAATTATAATGTTTCTCTCTTTAGTAACAAAAAAAAATTACTTTTTGCATAAATTTTCTTAAACGAATTTGGTTGTTAAATTAATCCTCCAGACAAAAGGGATTAATCTTGGCTGGATTTAGCTGGCCTATCTGTTAATATATCTCTAATAACGCCAAAAAATGACAGTTAGTGAAATTAATATAGTCGATACTTCTTAATTATTCCCTAAACTCGTCTTCTATATATATATATATATAATAAACAATGGTAAACTTGATCTACTTGAACGTATGTGGGAGACAAATAGTCTGGTGATTTGTGTACTCTCACACCTTTTACCATGTGGTGGATTTAAATTTTCCAAAGTACATTTTTCAATGTTGACAAAGCAAAATCTACTGGATTGAACATATAAATGCAACTAATTGTGAAAATTTATCCAATGAGATATTGGATAAGTCATATAGATGCATAAACAAAACGAGGTATATATATATATTGACAAAATATGATATATATGTTATGTAGTTGCAACAAAAATAAAGTGATAAATGGCGAAATGTGAAATGTTGGAGGAGAAGATGGAGAGGGAGGAGGTGGGTCAGTGCTGCTTTGGCTCTTTCATTCATTTTAGTCAGATTCCCATATGACTCTCCCTCTCTAGAAATAGATCCCCAAATATTCTTCGTTAATTTGAGATTATATTGTATTCTAGAAGTATTTTAGACAAACGGAATCAAAATCGAACTTGAAGAGCTACAAAAGACTTTTCTACGTAGTTTAGTTTTAGGTCATAACAATATTTATAAAAAAGTCAATAAGTGAAGAATCATAATAGCAAATGACGTATATGTAGATTGATGATACAAACATTGATTTGGTTTTAAACTCCAACTTCATCAATAATTGTATTCATCATTGTGATGTATCCAATAAACCAGATTTTCTGTACAATTTTATTGAATACAATGTAATTTGGATTCTTTTATGTTTTGTAATTTCAGTTGATGTGAAAAATTTCCTATTTTCATGGATACCATTTCCGATTAAAACTGTAAATATATTATTTTACATTAAAGGTGTAGACAAATTGGAATGAAAGGAACTTAACGATCTGCCTTTACCTTAATTATCTGGCATGTTTCCGGATTTACGTTAATACATTAATAAATCTCTGAAAAGAACATTGAAAATCGCCTAATTTCAGTAGTTACGCGGCAAAAGATATGTTCCATTCTTTATACATTTCAACTGTATGTCAGGTTCATAAGGCTGTTAAAAAAAAACTTTCCTTATTCGTTTTTTTAAAAAAATTTGTAAAATGGTTTGGTTATGTTACTCACATCACATCTCATGCATTTTGTATGTTAAAGTTTTGTTAATAGTTAAACAACGTAACAACGAATATAAATTATTAGAGTGGAGTGGAAGACTGAAACAACAAAGTTGTATTAATTTTTTTTTTTGTCAAAGTATTAATCTTTCGGTTCGTAATATTTATTATTTCTATTTGGGGGAAGTAGTCTGGTTAGAAGATTACTCCATTATACTTTTTGTATCTGATATACATATATTTGGATGAGTACTGTCTTAGAGTTATATAGATGTAACATATCATTAAGTGAACTGTAAAAGGTGTAAAAAAAAGATTTTGCAATGGAGTATCTGTTAAATGTTAAAATCCAGTGTAAATTTGAAACTTAATAACCTAATGCTTTTTAAAATACATGTACATTACGGAACTAATAATAATATCTGGCATGCAGAAGAAGAAAAAGAAAATTATATATTAACAATATGAACGAAAACAAGTCAATTAGTCATTTACTATAATCTAAAGAAACATCACCACCACATTCCTCGCTATATCCTTCATCAAGTAAAATAATTAAATAACAAAGAAAAACACATTATTGACTATTAAATTAACAAAGCAATAATTAATTAACTAATCACATCTAATATTAATATATACATACACACAACCAACTATATATATAAATCCTACCCCCTCCATCTTTTCATCACAATCCAAAACTCTCTCTCTCTCTCTCTCTTTGTTACAGTTTCTCTTTCTAACGGCGAGTCAATGGGTTTTCCGGTGGGCTATTCCGAGCTCCTTCTCCCAAAAATCTTCCTTTATTTACTCTCTTTCTTAGGCCTGATCCGAAAACTAATCTCGACCATTTTCTGGCTCATTGGTTTACCCGATTTCTTAGAACCCGAACCGGTTTCATCTTCATGGCCCGACCCACCACCAAACTCCACCACCTCAAGCCACCAAGACTCTAACTTGTTTACAGCAGCGCTGCTAGCTGGAGAGATCTTGCCCGTGGTCAGATTCTCGGATCTAAACCGACCCGAATCCGAATGTTGTGCAGTGTGTCTCTACGATTTCGAAAACGACGATGAGATCCGACGGCTAACGAATTGCAGGCATATATTCCATAGGGGATGTTTGGACCGTTGGATGATGGATTATAATCAGATGACGTGTCCGCTTTGTCGTACGCAGTTTATACCTGATGATCTTCAAATGGCGGTTAACCAAAAGCTTTGGTCTGAATCTAGTCAAGTGTCTGAACTTCTTGCTGAATCATCTTAGGACATAGTTCTTTCTTTTCTCTCTCTCTTGAAAATGGTAATATAAAAGTTTTTTTTTTTAGTACTTATGTTATTAGTTGTATTTGGTGGCTGATGGATGTAAATTAAAAAAAAATTAGGTAGTGGTTACAGGCTAGTGAAGAAAAGCAGAAGAAGAAATTTGTATCATCTATTCTGAAATAAGAAATTAAATTTTGAGTTATTATAAATTTGTAGACTATTTTTCCTGTTATTGAATGGAGATAAATTTACGCATTAACATATTTTTTTGTCAGCTAACTTTTATTGATAGTCTTGGTGGATACAAAACAAACAGAAATAGTTGATATTTGCAATGAAAAAGACCGATGAAAAATATATTTTGTTAACTTACTCATTAGCAGATTAATAAACGTGTTATTTTAAAATATTTCCTATTTTATTTAAATTATCACAAAAACTCGAAAAACTTCCAAGATACCAAACAGTAGTTACGATATATCGATTCTAATGATAAAAAAAAACCTCAAATTTTTTTCTTTTTGATATTTTACGGATTAAGAATAAAAAAATTAGGATGGATAACATATAAACTATCAGAAAATTTAAGAAAATGACCATAAAATAGGCTATAAGATTCTATGTTTATTACACGATCGGTATATACGTTAATATCCTTTCTTTCACGCGTCTGATAAGAGAGACACTTTATATTTTGTTTTGTTGGAACCAATAACTAGTCTGTCTAAAGCAAGTCCAAAGAAATGTCAAATAGGAATTGTATTTGCCTATATCGAATAGTAAATACTTAGTCACTTAGATAATACTAATAGAACAAAAATAGTCATTTCGCATGTCCTATAAAACAACTTCTTCAGACCAAATGCCATCGTTCTCAGAATCACTACCCTCGACACCGTTTTCACCAAGGCCACCTTCACCGCTTTCAACGGCCATATTGGCTCGCTGGTAATTCCATGTGTCCTTGATGGAATGCTAATAGTTCGGATATGATGGACACATTAGCTATCAACATCGACATCGTCGACAATCACAACCAAAATTTTGTCGTTTTCACTCATCTGAAAACAATCAAATAGGAATTATATTCATTGGATAGACAAAAAAACGGATGCTGGAGATGGTATATCTCACGCCAACTGACATCATCAACCTACATCTAGCTCGAGGAGGCTATTTCCCTCATATCGTGTATTAATTATTACTACTTCTGTTTTGTTTTAAGAATTTTTTGTGTATTTATAAGTGTCGATTTTAGTTTTCAATATAAATTTTTTTAATTTTTAATGTTTTATGATTATTTGTATCTTGCATTCTATTTTATTATTAGGTATATTGAGTTTAAGTGTGTAATTAATGATGTTTTTCTTTAGAAAAAAGTAAAAAAATTAATGTTTTTTAATCTGTGTACTAAAACCTAAAATGACAAGAAATATTATTTTTCTTTTCAGATCTTGTATTAATCGGTTAGTTAGTTGTTATGTTTCCAAATTAAGTTGGCTATTATTTTAATTATAAAATCATTCATTTTAATTTAATGAACTAGATGATAAAAAAAAATAGTGTATTGTTTGTTCGGATAAAGGGTTCCAAGCCATTTTATACTTCAAGTTAAGATGATTTAAAATATAGCAAGAAGCAAGCCATTTACGCTGTCTTACAATTTTTGCTAGTGAATTAGGACTATTGCTTTTTATTTTGGTAGAATTTATGATGAGCTGAGAGACTTATTAAACTTTTGCCTTTTTAAAGATCAACACTAATCATTGGGAAATTAGGAGCGAGTGAAAAAAAAAAAATCATTGAGAATTAAATAGACTTCGAAGAGTTTCCTACAAAGCTTCGTATGTGTTGGAAACTTTGGAATATGTTATGCTGTCGCCACGTGGCAATACGTGGACTTGTCTGTGCGTGTGCTTATTTTTATTTTTTAATTTCTAAACCAATACGAGCCCACACGCTTATAATCATTTTTTGCTTTCGGTTTTACTGCAAAAAAAAATTATACTTTGTTGAAACAGTGAAATCATTAAGTAACAATCATTCAAATTTAACTATAATTTCAAAGAATAACAATTTTCTGTCGTTAGATTGCAAAAGGCAAACTAAACATGCTATTCCAAAACAATATACTAATAAAATTTAGATCTTGTTATCATTCCACTGGTTTACCATTACCAAAATGAAAATATACTAAACTTCGTGTGATGACTACTAGCATAGCTTGATTGGTTATTCTAAATATGTTGATTTTTGTTTGTTTCTCTAAATTTATATGTTACAATTGATGATAATCATTAGTTAAAATTTGAAAAATTATAAAGTTAGAGTATATAATATCTGAATAAGATAGTTTTTCTTACATGAATTTTCTTAAATAAAATGGGAGAAGTCGTTTTATTATTTGTTGTGGTTGACCCACTTTGACTAGAAAGCGTAAAGGTAAAGAAAAGGAGGTATGAATTAATCATTAGCTTTCATATATATATATATTTGTGATTTAACATTTTATTATATATATTAGGGTGTGAAATTTATCATATAAATTAAAACATAAGATACAAATCAAAGGTCCAAAAAGGAGTAAAAAAATATTACAGAAGTGAAAAGGTACGAGGCAAGTCCACAATCAAATCCAAGAATTTCCGAAAAAGACAGTTGATCTATCTTCAGCAATCATGAGATCCATATGTCTTACCTTCTCATTTGATGATGCTTCTGAGGATGATCATGCCAAAAACATACCTTTATCATCATCATCAGTTACTTCAGTCAAGTTACCTATTAAGACGAGTTTTGTTTGTTCCACTAGTTGTGTATTGTGATCAATCCAACTACTAGATGACATAGAACACTTCCTCTATCCCAATTTTTAACAAGGTAAATACCCAAAATTAGACCAATTCAATGGCAAATACAAACTAGTTTGGCTATACAACTCTTGTGAGATTGGCTCATTAGACAATAACGTTACAACTACATGTGAAGTTTTTTGGTTTTAGCACCAACGCTTGGAGGGACGTCACTTTTGCTTCCCAGTGTGAGATTATTGCTGAGGTCCCTGTACGTATACGTATAGAAGGATCGCTTTATTGGTTAAGCAAGTGTGAAGAAACCGAAGTATTATCTTTTGATCTTCACACCGAAACTTTTCAAGTCATAGCTACAGCTCTCTTTTTTTTTTTCATCCACAGCTTGAGAGGACCATGTGCAACCTGAATAACCGTTTGTGCGTGTCCCAGATAATTAGGTTTCATATTGTTATTCGATTCAGACAGCAAGTCATGGAAGGAATTATTTAAAACCAGAACAAAAACATAACACAGAGCTAGAGAAAGAGGAGAAACTCAGAATCACAACTTCTAGCTTCATCACACACTTCCAAGTGCCATAAAGGAATGAAACCACTCATCTCTACTGTGAAACAGAGCATCACCATTATGATCCCGAAGGATCCACACTCCTCATTCACCCATGACGAAGAGACATTACACATAAGTATCCGTTGCTTCGGTTTCGTCCATTTTAAAAAACAAAACCATTATTACCGTCTCTTTGCTCCATATTCTCCACCCCACACAAACAAAATCCACTCTTTAGCAGCATCTTCTTTAGCCTTAATGGTTACGTCATTCATATTATTCCACTACCTAAACCCATGGAATATATTTTGTTGACATATGATATAATTTGGAAGAATTGTATGAAAATGTATTATAGTATTCTTCTTGATACGAAACACTGCCGACTTTGACTTGACTAAGAAAACAAAAAACCGGTTCTACAAACCTGAACCAGTTGGTTAAGCAATTGCACGGATATCACAATACCGAGAATGCAAACATAAAAGAGTAAACCCTTACATAAAGGCACGTCAACACAAGTAGAACTCAACACACTCTACAACGAGTATAAAACCAAGAACTGATACTTGCAAAGAAACCGCATAGCTGAACAATATAACACACCTACACCGAGTAACAACAACACTTGGACACAAAAATGAAATCGGTTTTAGGTTTTTTTAATGTTGGGGATAACCAGGAGGCGGGTAAGATGCAGGAGGGTAGCCTTGAGCGGGCGGGTATCCAACTGGAGGAGGGACGGGTTGATCAAAGCGGGACATCTGCTGAGCCGGTGGCACGCCCATTGGCTGAGATCCAAACACTCCATCTCTTTTGTCCATTTCAAGCTTGTGTTGTGTCTGCAAGCAGAAGGTTGGAATTTTTGTTATACATACCAGAAGAAAAGATAGTTTGAGAAGCTAAGATTAGTTTCTAGTTCACGCTTTTGTTATACCTGCATACACGCGCAGACCCTGCAAGAAAATCAAGACCAAGACACCGTGCGTTAGAGTATTAGCCATGTGTGAACATTAATAGATAAGAGGGAAAAGCGAAATATGACATGAAGTAAATACATACGTGCAATAGACCATATCAGCACAGCAAGAAAGTATCTGAGAAGCCTCAGAGAGTTCATCACTACCAACAAGGCATGCGACAATAGAGAATATGCAAGCGACTTGGCTGAGGCAGAACATAAATCCCTGCAAACGCTCGATATAAGATTGTTTTAATTCACACAAATATGGAATCCAAATAAATTGGTAAAACTAGAAGAAGACAAAGATAGTATGAGGGTACAATTATGCAATTGTCACATTGCGTTGTCTGAATGTTGAATTCATCCTGCAGAAGAAAGCGAGTAGAGGCCACAGAGTTTCCAAAACAGAGGAAAACCTGAAAATTACAATTACAAGTTGCTTCAAACAAATGTCGATCATAGGATCATCAAGAGATCTTTTTGAATTATAGCACGAAACTACTCATGCCTGCAAGTTTTACAAGCCAAAAACATCAAGTTCATTGGTAAGGCTCTCGATATAATGTAATCTCCGAATAAAGAGCATACAGAACACATCAAACCAGGAAATATTTCTAAGAAAAAGGATTCTATGGAATTAAAGTATTCAGATTAGAACAAATGTCACAGCAGCACAGAGATAAGCGAAAAAAGAATGATGAAGAAAACGTTCATATCATAAGCTGTTTCATGTTCCCATTCCCATTCCCATTTCATGTGGTTCAACAAAGCAAGAGGTCTAATTCAGAGATGCGTAGCTTAAATCTTCCTTACACAAAAGTCAGATATAATCAAAGTCTCACCTCGGTGGCAAGGCAAAGTTGAGGGCATTTGCTTTCTCCACACCTCCCACTACAAGGCATATATCCAGCACAGCAAGTATACCTGCAAAAAAAGAAAAACAGAAGGACTCTGCAATATATTAGCAAAGGGAAAAATTACATCTTTTATACCAATAATTCTACATACATTAGAAACTTTATACCTTGACATGTCATTGTAAAGTGCTCTTCTTCGAAGCAA
This sequence comes from Streptanthus diversifolius, assembly GCA_039880935.1. Taxonomy (NCBI): domain Eukaryota; kingdom Viridiplantae; phylum Streptophyta; class Magnoliopsida; order Brassicales; family Brassicaceae; genus Streptanthus; species Streptanthus diversifolius. The sequence goes on from JAXGFM010000007.1 coordinate 310,576, forward strand.
GTACGAAACACAAGGTCCACTACAAGCAATAAACAAAGAACATATCAAATGTGTACCAGATATACAGAGAAACAACAACAATCATCTAAATAAGAGTGATCACTATATAGTTGGGGAGAATAATTGTCTACACTCTATAGAGATGTAATCAAGGAAGCAGGTTCAAATTGATTCAGTATTTGCTACTTTAATTGTTGACATGGAGCTAAATGGATTATAAATATATGATTTACGAATCAAAATGATAAGAATCAATATCTGAAGTTAAATGAAAAATGGAGGAAATGAAAGAAAAAAAAATCTCAGATGCTCCGGAAGCAAAACCCTAATAAGATACAGAGCAATAGCAACTTACCACAGGCACGACAAGCAACAATCTGAAAAAACAAATAAAACGAGAAAAACAAAAAATTCAGAAAAAGAAAATCAGTTCTCAAATTAAGTTAGAGAAATCGAAAAAAGAGCGTGAGAGTGAAGAGAGAGAGAGATTTACAGGGAGTATCGGCGGTGACGGTGCCCATGAGATCAGAGTGCCATAAATTCCGGTAATCCTGCCGGAGCTTCATCTTGTCGAGCTTATCCTGCGACCCCGCCATTGTGAAATCCCCAAAAAAAGACTCCTAGAAGATCCAAAACCTTTAATCAGTAAGCTATAGTTAAGCCATAAATCGAAAATGGGCGAATGGTGACAAAATGAATTAGAATCTGATCTTCTTTAAGCGGAAACCTTTAACTGGAAAAAAAAGGCAGAACCTTGAAAGTCTGAAACTTGTCGGTCACTTCTATCGTCTCGAAACTTTTCAAAAAAATATAGTTTCCCTAAATTATAGGAAATTTATTTTTTTTCTTAAAATCTAGTTTCCAGAAAATCAAAACCTTGACTACAATTTTTTTTGGACAAGTTGGACCTCTTAGCAAACTCCGGTTTTGATTGGTTGAAAAATTTTGACTTTCGGGAATGCTGACTTTTTTTTTTAAAAAAAAATTGATGTTTAAATACTTTTTGAACAAATATTTAAAAATCACTTCTGGAATGCTGAAATTATAGAGCAATTTTTTTTACAGTAATAAAAAAAATGTTTTTTTTTTAAAATTAATAGATTTTTTTTACTTTAAGGGCCACAGCTTAAATGTTTAAAATCATGTATGCATTAAAAGCGTGAGATTTTGTTCAATTTAAGGTTGTACATTGTACTATTGGGTAATAGTTAGTGTTCTTTTTTTTTTTAATAGTTAGTGATCTTAGACGACATAAGAGTAAAATTTCTCTACAGTAAATGTTACTCTATAATATTATCTATAGAAAATTTAGGAAAATATTATCTGATGGACAAAGAAAGAGAATCTTATTAGTACAGCTTCAGTCTTAGATATTGAATTATTGAGACTGAATGAGACGGAATCTAAGCTTTACAGTATCAAGCAGGTGAGCGAAGAGAAGCACATCTCCGGGTGGTGTTTTGTCTGAGTAGAGTCTTGAGTTGAACCTTTTGGCACTCGAGCTTTGAACCCCATTGCTCAGCTTTTGATCTTAATGCTCTCATCACTCTTGGGAACTCTACAAACCCTTTGATCTCTCTCTTTATATGCGGATTCTCCAACCTCATACTAGCAGATGTGCTACACACTCTCTCCAGTATCTTTGGTTTCTTCATCCTTTTCCTCTCCTTGTCTCCTTCTCTATTAGAATCCTCTAACTCAGATAGCTTCTCCTCCAAGAAAAGCCTTGCATCCGACAGCTTCATCTGAACCCTCTCTTCCCTAAAAACATCTGCCAACCTATGCATCTGTCTCTCTTCCTCAAGCTCTCGTTTCATCAGAACCACCTCTGATTTCTCAGACGATCTCTCTTTCAAAAGCAGCTTGTATTGCATTTCCTCCGCTTCTCTACCCATTCTCTCTTCCTCCACATCTTTGGCCAGCCTCCTGTTCATCAGTTCTGTCCGTCTTCGAGCTTTTCTCTCGTAGTCCAGCTCTGCCTTCAGTTCCTTGATCTCCGCTCGAGCTTTGTTTAGTTCAGCCTCCATGAAGACCCTTATGAAATTCAGATCCCAAATAAAAGACTTGCGTTGTTGTTGATGCTGTTGAGACTGTGAACAGCAGTAGTAAGGATTATCATAAAGTTTCCAGGTGTTGCAGACCGAGTCCATTATATCTTCTTCTCGTACACTCGTATTTTGAAGATCTGGAGTGGAGATTCTGGTCATCATCGTTTCATGAGTCTTCTCCATCTTCATATCCCTCATCTTTTCTAGCTTTAGCTGTAAAGGGAGGGAGTGAGATGGCATTCTTTTATTATGTATTGAATATAAAGGCAAAAGGGAAAAAGAAAGTAAGGTTAGGTTTAATCTATCACTTTTAGATGATGGAAGTGTGTTGTAAAGCTGAAAAGGTCATCACATGTTTATCAGCTTCAATCATTCTTTCTCTATCTTATTAGAGAGAGTAAGAAAAGTAGGCAGAAACAGTTGCTATGAAACTAAATTTTGTGGTAGTTTCATCACGATTGTTTGTTGGGCCTACAACTTCCCTGTGCTTTCAATGAATCACCTCCCAAAATCACACTCCTTTGTTCCGTTTGTACTCTTTGTCGTGGCCCATTCTAACATTAATGCCTCATCTGTTTCCACATCTCCTAGTTTGTCTCTCTATCAACTATCAAAGGACTACATTCAATGCTCTTTCATATGATTCCTCGTGCCGACGAGTTCTATTAGAAGGTGAAAATGTGATTCCAGAAAAGAAACAGTCTGACACACACACACACACACAGAGAGAGAGAGAGAGAGAGAGAGAGAGAGAGAAAAGAAACAGTGGGATAAGTAAGCTTAAGTTCATTATCGGATACTTTCACAACTCAACCAGAATAGAAACACAGAATACTAACTAGTATCGAACTCTCTGCATTGTTGACTTTTATGTGTATGTGTTTGTGAAAAAAGTATATTATGTATATATATCTCTTGGAAATAGCATATCTGGCTGATCCAATGCCGTTCATGCCTGCATTTCTTTATACGAACTCCACTTCTCTGTTTCACCTTATTCACTTCCACTTCTATGACTTGAGAAGGACCAACCAACCAGTGAAAGAAAGGCACCGTAAGAGCTGCATTGAACTCTGCAGCCCATTTCGTCGGTGGAAACAGTTTTCGAAACTGTTCAGGAGCGAGAGGAGAAAGCATGGAGAGAAGAACCTCCCTCACGGCCTCTTGGTGCTGCAATCTGGATCGCCCCTGCATCACTCTCTTTGAAACGTCAACGAAGCTCTCGTAGTCGTATTTCCGAAACCCTTTCTCCTTCATCTCGTTCTTCTTCTTCTTCATCGACTCACCAAACTTGTCCATCTTTCTCGCGAACAGTCCCATGTGTTGGAACAATATATTAATAAGCATGTGGACTTATAATAAATAGTTAAAATGTGAATGAGAATTTGCTTAGGGGAGGTCAAAGATTTTTTGTAACTTATAAATTTTGGTATTAAAAACCAAATAAATTTGGCCATTAAATCTACTTGACCACCAAGCTATTCTTCTCCTATAAATAGCAAGCTACCTAGAAGGAAAAAATCATCCTTTCATTCTAAAGCAAAGAAAAAAACCATTAAACACATTGTAGATATTCTTTGAGAAGTTTCTAAGTGTTGAAACTCTCTTGAAATATCTTCTTGGTTGTTGGTGTTAGGTGCTATTAGCTAAGGAATTCACAAGGTTTAACAGGTTCTAACTTCCTCCATATTCTACTTTTATCTTTCAAAAGTAGATTTTATGTTCTTGAGTTTATGGTAGAATGTTAGTCTACTTTTAAACTTGTCCATCTTGAAGCATGTTAGTCTTATATGTTTGGTTGTATCCTGGGATTCAAAGAATGCATATAAACCGTCTCATTGCGGGCATTTTATTGAGTTAAGGAAAGAGATCATCCCGCCTCCAAATGGTTTTATGTTCTTATGATTCTAAATCAAAATTAATGTTTATGTTCTTATTAAGTTGTTAATATCAAAATTATTATCTTGAATTCATGCTTTGATAATATTATACTAATAATCATGTTCATTAGATTAATTCTTGGTCAAAGAATAATATTAAATAGTATTTAATATGATCTTGCTATTTAATTATATAATTAATATTGTTGAATTATGTAAATGCAATAATTATTTTGCTGAAATAAATTATGATTACATAAATGTCAATATTAATGTTTATACATATATGTATACATATATATTAAAATATATATATTTATATGTGAGTTTAATAATTTATTTCAATTCAAAAATTAATTGTATTGCAAATTGATATTTCTCAAATCCGGTTTTATAAGGTTCTACACCATGAACACTCTCTCCGCCAAACCATCATTGTATCTACTTCTGCCCCATCAGAGCTGGCTCTCCGCTCGGCTCTGCGATCCCACATCGTATGCTGCCACGTCGCCCGAATATGAGATGAATTGCTTGGAGACTAGCAATAGCCGTCATGGATAAGATCTCTATCTCTCTCTCTCTCTCTGTATCTGCTCTTCCCTACCAACGTACTCTGTTTTCACTACATTAATGGATAAGACTTCTTTTATATTTTATCGTCTCCGAACTTTCTGATAGATAGTTTTGTTTGTTGATGTATTTAACAAGACTAACTGATTGACTAGGATATTCGTCATGTTTTCTCATATTTCGTTCTTAGCAAATAGAATGAAGCGTAGTTTAAAATATAGTATTTTCTTATATATAGTATTTAATATATGTCTGAATTCAATTATTAATAGTAATAAATTTGCATCTGATCAAAAATATTTGTTAATCCACCATTGTTATCAAATATCATAAACATTATTTATTTAGGCGTAATAAATATATTAAAGTAAAAACAGCATTGTAAAGTAAATAAACTGGTGTTACAATCATTTTTGTCTTTATGTGTATTGAGTGTAGAGGTAATTCTAAGTAAATGGGATTTTTCACTATCACTTTCTAAAGAAACTTTTATTATATGGAAGATCCTGCCTGGTGATGCTCGAGATTGCGAAGTATAATAATTCTTAATTTTAAAATGTTGTATCATAGTGTAAAATGATAAATTATTTATTTTATTTTAGTTAAATATAATAATTTATTATCTAATTAGAGTTATCTATCCAAAACCTTTTATTTTGTGTAAACGTAAACATGTTATACAGTATTTATATAAAATGAATTCAAATAAACAAACGTTGTATAATAAATTTAGTTTGTAAAAAAAATTGTTATTACTCGTCTGATGTTTTAAATCGTAATATTTTTCTATTTCTAGTAAAAAGATATCTTTAAATCTTCACTAGTTTTTTTTTATTGTTATTGGTTTCAAAAAACTATGTCTTTAAAAGTTGGATAATAATCGTATAATCTGGAAGATTGAACTAAGATAGAATTACATACCGAGATCACATTTTGATAAAAAAAAAATTCATTAAAACTTTATTTTACAATAACACATGAGTAATAATTTTGTTTTATTACTTCGGCTTTACATAAGAATATATTTTTTTATCAACATAATTTTGAACTCGACTTATGACACAGGAACAGAAGGGATACTAATTGTACATCAAATATCTAGGATAGCTATTAACTAGGTGTAAGCATATGGACTAAATGGATCAATAGAAGATCTATACGGAGTGATTTATAACTTATATAAAAATACGAGGGCTATCAAATTCATTTTTTATCCGCTATATAAACATCGGCCAGCAGACCAAATAAACTGGACCTGTCATGTCTTGGTTCTGAAACCAAACACTAAAAGCAAAAAAGAGAGGAAAAAAGAAAAACACTTTCTCGGAAAAAACCAAATTTACATTAGGAAGAAAAAAAGTTTTTCTTTTTGCCATTTTTGGATTCTGGTGATTTTCAAAAAAAAAAAAAAAAAAGATCACGAGTGTCACTTGTGTTCTTTGTAACCGTTTCATTTGGTCAATTCAATTGCAGAGACAAACCAAAAAAGAAGACAGAACATAACCCAAAAGTTTAAATTGTTTTGCTGTCTTCTTCTTCTTCATTGAGCTCTAGAGTTTGTATTAACAAAAAAATGGATTCTGATCTTTACATCTTTGATGGGTCTTCATCTTCTTCCTCAATCTGCCACCATTCAAGTAGTACTGAACCAGATATGTTTTCTTACGACACAACAACAACAGATCTCTTCGGAAATACTCATTATCTCAATCCATTAGATGATCAATCTCTTAATTTCTTAGACAATTTTACCCCTACGACTCATCACCTCCTCTCTTCTTCTCCTCCAATCTCTCAGCTCCAAACTCTTAATCTCTCTCACACAAACAGTTTCCCCAATTTCTCTGGTTTCGAAAGCTTCGACGCCGTCAAAACAGAGCACCTCGTGTTTAATTCTCCGTTTGAAGTTCCAGTCATGGAAGATTCCTCCAATTTTCAAAATCAGAATTTATTAAGCTCGCCGGAAAACTCCTTCCTCTCCGGTCACATGCGACGAGTCTACAGCACTGGAGATTTGCAGGTACTATTTAATCCTCTGTTTTCATCTGTAATTTCACCCCTAAATAAAAAAAAAGAGAGTAACTTTTTTGTTTTCTTTTTAAGAATCTGAGAAGGGATTTTACGGGACAAAGATCATACTCGGGTCCTTTAGTTGTGGAGAGCTCATCGACGACGCCGTTTTCCGGCGAAGAACAGAATCTGAAGGTGGGGCGTTACAGTGCCGAAGAACGTAAAGAGAAGATTTCAAAGTATAGAGCTAAACGAACACAAAGAAACTTCACCAAAACCATTAAGGTAATATAATAACTATTCATTCCATTTACTCATTTATATTTTCTCACGTAAATTAATAAATTAATATATACTTTTTGGCCAATGAATTTTAATTAATTTGGAAATATATGTATAATTTTTAAAACTAACTCAATTTAAAATGAACTATGTGAATTATGAAATCAAATAAGTGAACTTAAATAACAGAAAACTCAAACTGTGTAGCTAGTAATCTGAATAGGTTACACATTTCAAATTATGGGATAATTAATTATATATAAAATGAAATTTTATTGAAGTATGCATGCCGGAAAACGTTGGCGGACAACAGACCAAGAGTACGTGGCAGGTTTGCACGAAACGACGAAATTTTTGAGAACCCCAAGATTGATTCTTCCTTCACTAGACAAGAAGACGACGACCTTTGGGTAACTAATCTAATTACCAAACTTTTTCTTTTCTCTTAAATTAACTTTATTTACATAAAGAAAGGTATAGGTTGTATTTGAGTTGAGCTTAAGTTAATACTTAGCTAATAATCTAACTAATTATTTCTTAAAATTGTGGCAGAATTTAAATGGGTTGCATGAGGAAGAAGTGGCTTTCAGGAGCAGCTTTGTCGAATGTCAGTCTCAGCCTCAACTGCAAATGAATTACACAACGACTTCCTTCTGGTGAAAGCATATCTGTCTGAGAAATGGAGAAGAATCGAATCGAGTCCTATATTGGATATTTATTTCGATTCTCGTATACTTCAAGAACAAAAAATTATACGATATATGACTCGATTCCATAGTACTGCACCACAATAAACAATTTAGGTAAAAAAATAATGGATATTTATTTTAGGAGAATAAAATTGTGGTTTAACAGGTCACTTAGTGATTGTGTCATTCGTGGTATTGTAGCTTTTTTATTTTTATACTTTTTTTTAATATATAAACTGTTTTTCAGTTGTCTTTATATGTGAATAAGTAGATAAATTATAAACTGCAATAAATTGTATCACCTTTGTAGAAATCTTTGACCCTTGAAGGAAGATTCTTCGGTGTAATAATGTAATTAATTTTATCACTTTTAATTAGTGGACTACCAAACATTTATGTGACCTACGATTAATATACTAATGATCCGAATCACTGACAGTAGTCAAGATCCTCACATGTCACGTTAATATTATATATATACGAATTAATAGCTTATAAAAAAATTCTTTGATACAAAAATAGAATTTGATTTAAAATATGATGATAATTTGTTCTTTTCAACAGGTTATTTTTGACGTAGCAAGCAGCTAATCATGTAGGGTCAAAGCAGGATCATCTCAAACTATTCCTAAATTTGTGTTCATTTTTTATATTTAAGGTTTAGTGGGAGTTGAATTTTGATAAAGTTAGTTGATTATAAAAGTTGAAAGATTTGTTAAGAATTTAAGAATTTAAATCCATAAACCAATAACAAACTAATTTAAGAATTTTAACAATCAACAAAAATCCAACTGCCAATAATCTTCCTTAGGACAGTTTTTCATTATATCACTAATTATATTCATATTGGGATTAAAAATTATATTTTGATATTTATATATAAATATTTCGTTGAGTTTTGTTCGATTTCTATAGTTGTACATATTCAGAAACGGTATTTTCCATCAAAGAGATTGAAATATTATTAATTTACAAGTGCAAACAAAGGACCTAAACATATAAGTTCATAATGATTTGTATTAATGGTATATTGGTATATATCGTTGTGCTATCATTCAAATTAAAATCTGATATGATACGATGATGTGTTGATAAAATACAGACAAGTTGCAAAATTATCAACTTGCAAATTCTAGTTTTATGTAGTTTCTGCTTTCGAAATAATTTGTTACCTAAAAAGGAAAGATGATGCTTCATATGGAATATGTTCTTCGAACATCCACGAAATATTTTTACTTTATGAAATAGTTTTATGTTTTCTTATGAAATGTAGAATACACCAGCATTGTTCTGCATGTGAATACGATGCATTAATTAATGGATACAACTTATAATACAATTTTTTTTTACAACAACTTATAATACAATTAAATCAGTCAAATTCGTATTCATTCTAGTTAGTTAAATCTACATATTTAGATATTATAATTTACGTACTCTATATATTTAAGATTAATTTGTGTGCTGGTTCATGACATTTAATCATCAAAATATTATCAATTCGGATCCATTATATTGTACGTAGTTAAATTTAGATTTAATAATTGACGTACTATATATATTTAAGATTAATTTGTGTGCTGGTTCATGACATTTAATCATCAAAATACTATGTAGGAGTTCATCAACGAATATAAATATTACTTATAGTATATCTATCTTTTGCCCAAACCATATAATCATAATTAATTGTTTATTTATTCGTGTTTACTTGTGTCCGGAATAAGCCGGTTAAGCTACCAACCGGATCCTCATAACCAACTTGGATATATATATATATACTTATTCTCCATTTGACTTTCAAACAAACTTCTAAAATTATATATTGAAATGCCTTTTTAAAAAAGTAGATATATACATATAAAGTTTAAATGTTCCTCTCCTAAGAAAAAAAAACTTACGAAGACAATAATATGATGGAATCTCAAGTTGCTTATCAATTAGTAGATCAAATTGAACACTGTTCACGTACTTGCCTTCTCTCTTCTTTCTTTAATTCTTCGTATAATTTTATTTTTATCTCATATGAAAATATAAAAAAATTACATTTAATTGTGGTTGTAAAATTGCGTTTGAAATTGTCCTCCACTCGGACTCTCGTGCATGGAAGTCAACAATGAAAGTAGAAATAGTAATTGGAAAAAAGAAATCTTTATAAAGATAGAAAAAATGTGCAATGCTTAAAACTTTAAAATCAGCCGCCAAAATAAAATTACAAATACAATGCACGGAGACGTTGAACAGTTTCTTGCTAATTATGTGATGCGTTGACGTTTTATAATAAGCACGTACGTGGTGACAAAGTAGAATTTTAAGATGAACAAACAAAATGCTGCCTACGCGTTGACCAAAAATAAAGTACAAATTGTTGCCTAGAGGCGGCTAGGCCTAAAGAAAATGGACAAATTAAGATAATAATAACACAATTTTCTTATACGATTTGTGGTAAACATTGTTCTGAACTTCTGATTGTAATACTGTTTCTAAACGAACAAACATAAAATGGGTGAGACGAGGATATTGTTTTTTTTGGCTACTGAGAGATGCATGCATGCAAGATGAGTTGATGCGAACAATATGAATATATGGTTTGGTTATTACTACAAAACAACAACATCTAATACGTAAATATTGAATGGTTACCGGATGTGTTTCTTATCGCGGAAAATGTATTCATTATTTAATGTTTTACATAAATTACTTTTTTTTAGTTTTATCTGTCAACAAAATTAAAAATAAGCTTAGTAATATTATCTATCTCTAGGGAAACATTAGTTTCATAGCTCGCATTATTTTTAAGCCTATTGTGTACAATGTACATGACAATTGATAATTCATAGCAAATAATTTTTTCGGAAGATATTGAATAGTTTGCTCTTGAATTTGAATTTTCGTTTGCGAAAGATGGTCTATGTCTTAGATATCTATTACCAATGGTTGGTTCAGGATAGAATTATGATCCAAATATCCACAATTTTCTTGCTATAAGAAAATAAATAACTGGAATAAAGGAAGAAATTGAAAAGGTTAATAGTCTTACGTTGTGTTTAAAAGGTATCTTTTGGTCTATGGTGGAGGCAAGAAAATTCAAAATTACTAAAACTAGCACTTCCAAGGCTAGAGGATTCTATCAGTTTTATATACATTTTGATTTGTTATTTTATGTTTAACCAAAATACCGTGAGTGTCTGAGTGATGTCAAATCCAATAAGGCACTATCATAATAATAACCATGATATAATAATAATAGTAATACTAATAATAATGACATATCAAATAAAGAGCTTTCGGTGTTCTAAAAAAAACAAAGAGCTTTGAATTTTCTAAAAAGTGCAGTGTAGTATTGGGCAGCATGTTCATTCTATAGAAATGTCATTCTCCTAATACTTATTATATTAAAAATTAATATTTTATTTCATTTTAAAAAACAAATATGTTTATTTACTACGTACAGCTGATTTCACCAATTCTGCTTTGGCTTATTCAATTAGATAGTCAAATTCTATATAAGACTATCTTCAACCTCACGTAATTTCTATTTTTAAATTTTATTATAGAGTAAAATCAACTTTAATCTTATACTATGTCCAATTTTAAAATAGAGTAATGTACAATATTATACCAAATATATATTAACAATGTTCATATCTTTATTTTAGAGTTGATTTTATTTTGACAAATAATCTTAAATATTATATATGTTTATAATATATATTTAAAAATATTATAAAACAGTTTATTCTAATTACTAAGCTGATAAAATTATAAAATAATGTAAAAAAGTTTTTTGTTATAAGAAATTGTAAAAAAAAAATAACAAAACAATTGCTTAAATAAAAAACTAATTATTTAATTTATTAAAATATAAAATAAATTATAACAAAGTATTTATAACATGAAATAACATAATTTAATCGAAATATATTTTATTTTATTTAATAATGTTGTTTAATATATATTTAATTGAAATAATATTGTAATTATAGTGAATGATGGCGTAAAATAAAATAACTGGATAGAATTTATAATTTTGATGAGGAAGTTATTTAAAAGTAAAAAAATAAATGGGAATGTAATTAATTGAAATATTGTCTTTAGAGTGAATAATAGAGTAATGGGTTGGAAAAGAACTCAACTTTATCTTAGTGTTACAATATTTTAGCATTATTCTATCTTAAAATGAAAAATAGAAAAATAGATTGGAGATGCCCTAATTAAATAAAATTTTGATATAGTTTGAGATAACTGTACAATATATAGTTATATAGCAAACTATAAAAATAAGGTACACAATAGATTACATAATGATGAGATCTTCGGAAGGACTCAACCCAAAATCGGCACACAAGGAAGTTTTGGAAAGAGATAGGCCTTGCACAACGAGCGTGAGCTCAAGTTGTCAAGGGATGTGGAGCGAGAGGTCACACAAAGGTTGCGGAAAGCCTTTGATTCACCGGACTTGTGTTCTTTGGATATGACGCACCAAAGAAACACAAGGGTTTCTTAAACAAGCTTAGGATATGAAACACCTAAGGGGCTTAAGAGAAGTTGGATATTACACACCAACAAGTGATCAAAAATTTAGAAGTAGTAGAAACTTTCATTAAAATCTTTGATGAGTACAAATGAGAGAATGAGCTACTATTTATAGAAGAGAAAAGAGACATGGCTTGCAAGCTTGGAACAACTTCCAAGAACATGCAAGCACATGCATAAGCCTAGAAATAAATGCATTAATTTAGATAACTCCCAGCTCCTAACTCCCAACTACTTTTTGATGACAAAAGAGAAGGAAGGAGTGGGCCTAGAATTCAATAAATGGGCTGAAAGAGAAGTGGGCCAATGGCCTCATTAAAAACCTATCTTTGGTAAACCCAGTGGGACAAACCCAAAGACAGGGAAAAAGAGCACACATTGGACCACTTAGCCATTTATTGAATTCCAAAGGACATGATGAGGATGTTCGGGTTGTCCATGGTTTTGGCTGTTGGTCGTTTGTTCGTCCGTGCCTGGGTCAGGATCATATCATCCCCTCCCTCTTGAAGAGGATTTGACCTCAAATCCGAATGGTCTTCTGGTGGTGCTTGTTTGATCAGGATGAAGAGGCTGACGTCTTGACGTGTATCCTGGTCCAAATCAGGTGGCTTGAACCTTTTGTCTTCCTCTCTCTTTAGAGTTCCTTGTTTGCGTTTCCTTGCAGCCCTAAAACCTGCATTTGACTCTTTTAACAAAGACAAGTGAATCATATCTGTGTGATCAGAAATAAAAATAAATAGATTAAAGGGATTACAAGGTTGAGAACATTTCTTGATCATCTCGCACAATTTATCAAACTGAAACAAGTCAAGACTCAAAACAAAATTGGAATCACGAATTTCATCAAACAAACTATCCTTTTGTCTAGAAAAGTTTTCAAGTTTAAGTGTTTCAAAGGAATGAAGCATTTTATCAAACTCAAATTCCGAAACACAAAGTTCTTTAACATTTTCTATATCAAGGTGTTTTTCCCCTAGAGCAGAAATCAGCACAAAATAATTAGAGTTTATCTTAACCAAATCAAACTCCTTATAGTGCTTGATGCAATTTTCACAAAGAAAAGAGGAAATGGTCAGTTCATCTTTGAATACTTGATAGCTACTTATTTTGTTGTTAGAATCAGGCTCCTTTTCTTGGTCAAGCTTTGTTCTTAAAACTATTTGACCTGTACCAATAGAAAGCAAGTTAGGCTTCATTCGTTTTTGGGAGTCTAGATAATTACCTCGAGCTTGTTGCTTTAGATTTGGTTGGCATATCTCTGATGTGTCCTTGATTGCAACTTTTTCAGCTTCTTTTGGACAAGACAAAGGTGTTATTACGTCAAAAGTAATATTGAAAACATCTTGGTCCAATTGATCACTGTCGTCATAGGTATCAAACTTAGGTCCTTCATCTTCTTCCTTAGTGATGTTTTCAACATTCTCCACAAAAGCCATGGGCACATCTTTGGGAATCTGCATTTTGTCATGGTGCACAAAGATTTCGTCAGCACTTATGTTTGACTTAGGAGTGTCGTTCATACCTTTGCAGATTTTGAGTGGCTGATCTGTTTCTGTCTTTTGAACAACCGATTTCTTTTTAGAACAGTTAGGTTCCTGGTTTGTGACAGAAACTCTTGAAGTTGGATGTGGGGCTTTGCTCTTTTTCTGATTTGGATTAGCACTTGGTTGCCTTTGTTCTTCTTTGCCTCTCCATAGTGACTTCCTTTGTTTCATGTCTTGTAGAACTCTTTGACAAAATGCATCAAATCTGGCGTCAATTACTTGCTCCATTCTAGACATGATAGCATCAACCAACAATTTGTCGTCTTGATGGTTGCTGGACTTTCTTCTTCTTGGTTTACTTTCAATCTTGTGGTCAGATTCATCTTCTTTCTCAAGCATCCTTCCTGAAAAGAAAACACAAAACAGCCAGTCAAAAGTTTTTTGGAAAGAACTAAAATGTAGACATGAGATAGATCTTAAAGAAATTAAAACAATTTTTTTAAAAAAAAAATAAAACGAAAATTAAAAGAAAAGAAGGGAAAAGAAAACTTAGCTTGTGTGTTGCTCTGATACCAAATGATGAGATCTTCGGAAGGACTCAACCCAAAATCGGCACACAAGAAAGTTTTGGAAAGAGATAGGCCTTGCACAACGAGCGTGAGCTCAAGTTGTCAAGGGATGTGGAGCGAGAGGTCACACAAAGGTTGCGGAAAGCCTTTGATTCACCGGACTTGTGTTCTTTGGATATGACGCACCAAAGAAACACAAGGGTTTCTTAAACAAGCTTAGGATATGAAACACCTAAGGGGCTTAAGAGAAGTTGGATATTACACACCAACAAGTGATCAAAAATTTAGAAGTAGTAGAAACTTTCATTAAAATCTTTGATGAGTACAAATGAGAGAATGAGCTACTATTTATAGAAGAGAAAAGAGACATGGCTTGCAAGCTTGGAACAACTTCCAAGAACATGCAAGCACATGCATAAGCCTAGAAATAAATGCATTAATTTAGATAACTCCCAGCTCCTAACTCCCAACTACTTTTTGATGACAAAAGAGAAGGAAGGAGTGGGCCTAGAATTCAATAAATGGGCTGAAAGAGAAGTGGGCCAATGGCCTCATTAAAAACCTATCTTTGGTAAACCCAGTGGGACAAACCCAAAGACAGGGAAAAAGAGCACACATTGGACCACTTAGCCATTTATTGAATTCCAAAGGACATGATGAGGATGTTCGGGTTGTCCATGGTTTTGGCTGTTGGTCGTTTGTTCGTCCGTGCCTGGGTCAGGATCATATCACATAAAATGTAAGCTATGTAGCATATTATAGAAAGTGTAAATTATATAATAGACTCTAGAAAGTATAAGTAATTATATCGAAGAAAAAATCTTAATATTTAATATTTTGAAAATAGTAAATTACAAAATAATTGATGTTGTCTTTTGGAAAAAAGATCGTACGGATTTTTAGTAATGAATATGAAACCAGAGACTGAAAATCAAGATGATGAATTTAATAGTTTAGACCGAGAGTGTTTTACAAGAATAAGAACAAAGAAATATATGTATGAAAATAGTGTGTTGTCAATAGAAATTGTTGTCCTTTGTCCTTGTCTTTCCTTTTGTTTTATACTATAAGTATGTGTTTAACGTTTTTATTTATTTTATTTGTTTGTATTTATTGTCTTTGATTAATTTTCTCTTTAGTGCATTGAATTGCTGATTTAAACGAGTTTTGTGTTTGACCTTGGAGTTGACTTCAAATTTAACTTCTATGGTCTGACTTCGTCGCTTTACCTATAGGGTTTCAGTTTGCTGCCTCATTTCGCCTTTGCTTTTCACTTCTCCTTTTGACTTTTACTCTGTTTCTTATTAAATCTTATTATTGGACCGAGATTTATATGTCAATAATTTTCATATTGCAGAAAGTGTAAGATACATAACAAAATGCATAAGATTTTAAGTTATGTCACATATCAGTGATGAGAAATAAGCGTCTAAAACGCAATGTCAAAACAAATAAAAGTGATCAAGTAGCAGTTAGTGAGATCGACGGAGAAATAAAATGTAGACAAGCGTGTCTCAAACCATGCAAGAGCTGGCGAATCTTTTTGTCTTTGGGTCAATGGCATTAATACTGCAAATTTAATGAACATGGTCGACACAAGTCAACAACTTTACCTTAGACAAGGTCGGCAGACACTGACAAGAAGGCTAGAGTGAAACCAATCAAAATTTACTGTAAGATTAAACAATCATACCGAAGTCCGCTGCTGATTCAAAACTCCATTTGCCTCAATGAACTTGAAACCATTTGACTCGGACAAAACTACAATTGTTAACAGCCACACCAAAAAAAGAAAACCTCAGTGATTATATATTACCCAAGGCAGTGTAGTTTTCTCATCAAATTCAGAACGTTCTAACATGCAAAGCTTCATCAATGCTATAGCTTTGTGGAACCACTTTAGGGTGAGTGGAACTATTTATCAAAATTTATTGACACAAACATGAAAAAGCAATTAATATTCGCTTAAAGTTTTATTCTTTTTCACCGATTCAGTTTCATCCTACAGTAGTATCTTAGACAAATGTGTTCGTCTAGCCTTGTTCAAAAGACATCGCAAATAAAAACAGTAAAACAACGATGCAATCGTATGCAGAATTGGAATCATAGAGTCACGAACATTGAAACCAAACAAGTGTCCAAACAAATACAACGAGTTTTGTTAGAAAAACCTAATTGTAAAACAACGCCGTTTTGATTTCACAAACCAAAACAAAAATAAACGGGTCTATATAGTCTCCGTTTGTCGGAATCATGTAACATAATAATGGTCACTTCTGAAATTCATGACACAGGTTTGAGATTCGAACCCAACATCCCTCAATGTTATGAGGGATATTAATACCACTAAACTATGTTGACAAAAAAAATATAGTTCCGTTTAGTTTCGACCAAAATTCTTTTAATAAGTGAGTTTTTAAGCATTTATTTATTAAATGAGCATTTATTCGTAACACAAATCCATATCCATTTAAAATCCGCACAATCAAAACCCATATTAACATCCCTACATATCACATAAGGTGTAAATTATATAACAAATCACATACGGTGTAATCTATATAGTTTATTGCAGACTATCAATGTAGTAATGTTAAGCAAACATTGGCAGTATATATAAGAGTTACCCTACGACATTGATAGTAAGATTATGATGAATTAGGCTTTTAGCTATAAATCATTTTGTTATCTATAGGTATGATAGATTATGAAGCAGTCTACCTTTATTAATAAATCAATGTCTTTTACATGTGGATGTAACCAATATATTATTAATAAATCACATTGAATATGTGTCGTATTCTTTAGTTTGATTGTTTATTATTTTCGCAGTCGTTACATATATAAAATGATTCTGGTAACACAGCAATTAATATATATAAATTATTAATTTTGTGTATTTGAGCATAATTTCGTTTTGCATTCACGTAATATTTTTGCTATTTCATCAATCAGTTTATATTGGTGTAGTGATACATCTAACAAAAATATAGAGATCACGGTTATAGTTTTTTAATTTTTATTTTAATCATGATTATCCAATGTAAATATCAAAAATGGCAAGAGTATATAGATTTTCCATAGATCCAAGAGATTAATACCTGATAATGATCTGCTAGTGCAGAAAATTTACATATCAAACGGTTTGTCAATATTACTAAATCACCTGAGCAAATGATTTTTCTCACTAAACAATCGCGTATTTAGGATTAATTGAAATAATTATGAATTTAATAGTTAGTTGTCTCGAGAAAGCATACAAACTATTCTTAATTACTTTTTCTTTCTTCGTCACTTGATGCTCCTAAAAGTTGAAATTTTCCAAATAATTTCAATACTATATTATAACTATTGGTATATTTCTATTAATCATGTTGTACAAACTGAGGAAAAGCAAGGTTCTCTATCATCTGTACAGGCCATCATACAAGAATATAACAATATCACAAGAAGACATCTGGACAACAAGATGCCATTAGTATGACATCTGGAGAAATTTTTATTTCGGAAGGACATTTTTATTTATTTCAAAGCAAAAATGAATCTGTAAGGAGTTTTAAGATACAAATAATGAGATATTCTTGACCAAACTTTACATTTTGTGTGTGTAAAGAATCGATACCTTATGGGGCTGGTGTCATGTATGTACGTTTTTGGCGTTAATTAATTATCAAACTTTAAGCTATATTAGTGAAGTAATCACAATATTAGTTATTGAGTTAAATAGTAGTGAAGTAATAAGAGTAACCAAATTCAGTAACACTTCATAATTGATCAGAAAATATAATCTAGAATTCGGATTCAAATATTCTAAAAAATTCAAGATATTGGATCCGTGCCTACCTGAAGGAAAGCCATTCTACATACAGATATTTTTATTATTAACATATATATATTTATGTATATATATGCATATATTTATTTTTAAAAGAGTATAAAAACTATTTCTATATTTATATTTATGAACACACGTTTAAGTGTCGTATTATTGTAAAAAAAACACAACACACATAGCATACATTTATACGTTTGGTAAATAGGAAAATGCTAGAGATGCCTTACGACGCAAATTGGTGCCAAAATATAACTTTATGTGAATTGTGACCTTAAGAGAATTTGGTCGTTCTTTACTGCAAATTGTTTGTTTATGCTCTTTTGTTCTACTAGGAGAGTTTTTTTTCCCCTATTTGTCTTTCATAAAAAAATATAGTTTCGAATGCTTGACATACCAATAAAGATAAGTTACATTATAAATTTGGTTTTTTTCTCTCTTTTTTATAAATTATTTAGAAAGAGAAATTGGATCTTATATTTCTTTTTATATATCCAATTCTACTTGGAAAAGTTTTTTCGGCTATGTCCGAATTCTATGCATGTTTTTTATATGTTTTTTTTAATTGGACAAGTTTTTTATTTTATCATTTTTATAAATTTAATTGATTATCAGAAATTGTTAAGTTCGACTAATATATGCATTTTTTTATTTCATTCTCTTTTTCTCTGATAAATTATTGGATAATGAAGTTTCTTTTATTAAAAGTTTAAGTTAAGTGAGTTTTTTTTTTTTTTGTTCTATTCCGTGAACAATAAGTAAGTTTGGAGTTTTTTACTGTTCGATCCGGTTTTCCAAAGTCTTTTTGGAGTTTAACATCTGATGAATTCAATGATGAGTTCGTCAAATTAATCCAGAAATTCTTGCGGATGGTGTTGCAAAGGTTTTCTGATGTTTTAAGCAAATGTGAAGAACTGATATCATCAGGGGAAAAAACAGCGATGTTTTGTTTTTCTTCTTTTTTAAGTTAAAAATTGTATTAATTAAACTTTGATCACAGTAGATACAAGCAAAAACAACAAATGACTCTTTGCTAAAGAGTAGAAACCACTTGTTACATAATTGAAAATAAAAACATTAAAAAATAAGTTGAACATTTTAAATCTTATATAAAAATTGGATTCTGAATTGATATCGATTTCAAGTTCTTCTTCCACTAAGGCGAGCAAACAATATTTTAATTTTTTGATGTTTTCTAAAATGAACATTTTCTACATATAAAAAATTGACGGAACAATTTTCTCTAAAACAAAAAAAATGGTAAAATCTATTTTTTTTCAAAAAGAAGAAAACTTGCGTTTTTTTTCTATAATTTTTTTTTTTTTAATTTTTAGTCTAAACATATAGTTGAACTCTGAAGTTTGAAACTATTAAGCCTGTATTAAAAGGAATCTATGTTTTATAATAGTTTTCTTTTCATAAACGGAAAAAAATTCCAAGGTGAAACCTATTCATCTTGAAAACAAATAGAAGAGTAATTTTCCATTTAATTTTTTTTTATTATTATAATAAGCAGTATTGATAGAATTCGAAATGAGATGTTACAATAATGAATTTCAACCAATGGCATGTCGTTTGGTTTTAGATTTTGGGTTAGGCTTTTCAATTTTCAAACAAAAAACATAAAAAAACTGAGAATAAATCTTTAATGTAGACTTGTTTAATTAATAAGAACTAGAACACTCTTGGAAAAGTGGTCAAAATACTACCAGCTTAAATCTTTGTAGGTAGCATTTTAATCAGATAAATAAATAACTAGTACAAAACAATTCGAGTACAAAAGTGTAAAACAAATATGCTTCCAAAAACATTGTGACGGAGCTTAGTAATTTTCGCTTATTTATTTGTCTAACTAATCTCTCTTTTTTTTTTTTATCTATTTAATTTGACTGCTTGTGAGTATTTTACCTACTTCCTCCACAAAGACAGACTAGGTTCAAAGACATTGTAGTCCCTTTTTTTTCCTTTTTGTTATTTGTTTTAATAGGTTTGGTTTTTTTGTGTGTGTAGACATTGCAACTTTGTAAGTACATAGTAATGTCAAAGTTGGATTTGTTCAATCAGTGATTGGCCTTTAATTCTTGGCTTTACAGTAATACAAAAATATAGTAATTACGCGGCCAAATCACGCAGCAGGCCCTTATATAGCTCAGTGGTAGAGCGTCAGTCTTGATAGTGTTGTTTTAATTTGGGCTTTTTAAGGCCCAGGTACTAAATGGCCCAAAATAGCTAGCTATCCGTTTCACCTTTTCATAGACAAACACCTTGCCGTTTTTAATTTTAACACTTTCGATATCGTGAGTTGCCTTCCTCTTCCTGCATCTCTCGAAACCCTTTCCTAAAACCCTTAAAGGCCACAAACCAAACAAGTTCCTTCGTAGTCTCTCTCTCTCTCTATCTCTCTCTGTCGCTCACGACGTATCAGGATGTTGCGCAGGAATGTTAGGTTAAGAAAGGAGTATCTCTACAGGAAAAACTTGGAAGGTGATGAGCGTCAGCTCTATGAGAAGAAGCGGAAGATAAGGGAAGCCCTGCAAGGTCGACTGATCTTTTTTTTTGTTTTTGTTTTTGTTTTTCATTTCTGTTAAACAATCTATAATGGGTTTCTCTCAGTATTCATTGAATCGACGCTTTTTTTTGTTGTTGTGATTTGGGTTTATGTTTTAACAGAAGGAAAGCCGATTCCTACTGAGCTCCGAAACGAGGAGGCGAAGCTTCGACAGGAGATTGATCTTGAAGATCAAAATACCGCCGGTAATAATTCTGGAGCTGGATGTTTCCGATTTCGTTGAACTAATTGGTATATTGTATGTATTTTCAATTGAAACTCAATGTTTTGGTGAAGCACAGTTTTGTAAATTCTACTTGTGTTATGGTCTTGTTAACATTTGATTAAGACTGATTCTTTTGTTTTTGTTTTTTCATGTCTGTTAAACAATCTGTAATGGGTTTCTCCCAGTATTCATTGTGTTATGGTCTTGTTGTATTGATACTGAATCATTAATAGCACTTTTTTTTTCTTAATTTAATTTGGATGATATGGTTAGTAAGATCGAGGTTCGAAGTTACTGTTGTTCCAATACATTCATTCATTTCAAACTATGTTGTCAGTGTCAGTATGGAATTTGACTGGTTTGTGGCAGAAGAGTTAATGGTTATCTTTCTCTAATCATGTTGTGAAATGGTTCCACGCAGTCATATTGATGATGAATATGCAAATGCAACGGAAAACGATCCGAAGATTTTGTTGACAACGTCTAGGGATCCAAGTGCTCCACTAACACGATTCGTGAAGGTATAGTAGGTTTAGCTTCAGTCGTTGAATAGATAGTAACATTATTGTGTGGCTAGTTTTCTTCCGTGTTGCTTTTAAATGTTTTGGCTAGTGATTTGTGCGTGTTGATTAATTTATGACCTTTAATTGTGTGGAATCTTTGGCAGGAATTGAATATTGTATTTCCTAACGCCAAGAGAATGAATCGTGGTAGTCAGGTTTGTGTGTTCTTCTGGCTTCTGTACTTAATACATTTGCAAGTATCTAATCTTCTTCTTCTATAATCCACTTTTGTGTTCCAATTTTTCACTGTTTGTGGTTTCTCATGGATGTCGTTAAATTGAGCACTAATGGTATTAGCTCCCTTTTGGACTATTGCATGTGGCTTTATTTACATGGTCAAATTATGCGTAACATAGGTTCAAAATTTTGAACGTGTAGCTGAGTTAGTCTAAAGCTGTATTGCAAATCAAATTGGGAGTGTAACTAATAGTAACCATCACTAAGCTGGAGTTGTAGTGAATTTTATACAACATAATACCCAATTTCTATGTAGGTATTGAGATCATAAGACTTGTTTCTTTGCAGGTCATTTCTGAGATAATTGAAACCGCTCGTTCGCATGATTTTACTGATGTTATTATTTGTTTCTGAGCACCGTGGTGTGCCTGATGGTCTTATTATCTCTCATCTCCCATTTGGACCAACTGCATACTTTGAATTACTTAATGTGGTAAGTACCTCGTAAAGGTTATGACTTTTGTTTTCAAATCTTTCTTCTTTACTACAACTTGAGTTATCCAAAGTCCCTTTTGTTTAGGTAACAAGACATGAAATTGAAAGCAAGAAAGCAATGGGAAAAATGTCTGAGCAATATCCTCATCTCATTTTCGACAACTTTACAAGCCTGGTATATTTATAGAACCGGTTCACTTCGAACGAGTTTTGTAGAATTTATTTACTCTGTTTTTTTTTTTTTTTTGATTTTTGTTTTCCATTTCTAATGTAAAACATGTTCTTCTTTTCCCAGATGGGTACAAGAGTTGCGAACATCTTAAAACACATCTTCCCAGTTAATGTATTCTCCATAATAACCAATGTCTTGAAAACTGTGTTTGTATGTTTTTTTTAATCTTCTTTAAATTCTTGTGGGCATATATATATATAGGAATCATGTCTATGATAAAGGAGGAGGCCCGAAATCGATTGAGCTTAAAGAAATAGGTCCTCGGTTTGAGTTGCGGGTCTACCAAGTATGAATTCGATTTTTTCTGTCTCGACTCTTCATAAGTTACCTCAAACTGATTCTTTGATGATGCAATTTTTTTTTTTTTGCAGGTGAAATTAGGAACTTTTGAACAAGAGGAAGCAGAGATCGAATGGGTTCTTAGACCGTACATGAACACTGCTAAAAAACGCCAATTTATCGGTGAATGATGATGCTAAAATGCACCGCTTCTAAACCACCGTTGTTTAAAACACTTTACAAGTCTTGTCAAAATCTGTTTTACCTCTGACTTTGTTGGAGCAGCTGTTCAACTTTATGTGTCCTTTGAGAAATTTGCGACTTTTATTACTATTAGATGACTGTAAAATTAGCATTGATTTGTAACGTTTCTCTTCTTAAAATAGTAAAATACTTTTCATTCGAGTTTTAATATGTTGACCAAATAAAAAAAGAGTTTTATATCAAACAAAGAGATATCTGAGCAGCATCGGGGTGCTCAAGAGGTGAAAATGGATAATACAAATTATAATGATGGAAATAATCTTTAAAAAAATATTCTGTTATTCTTTTTTATCTTAATTTTTTGTTTCCGAAAAAAATCTTCTTCGTTATATACCTATTAGTACTAGGTTTCTTCTTCTCATTGTTTCAGTTCTGCCTCTTTCATCTGCCATCGGATCTCGGTAATAACTTCGTCTTCTTCCTCCGATCGATTTTCAAAGAAGTTGATCATCAGTCGAAATCGCGAGATCAGTTTTTCTTTTTGTTTAATCATATGCTTGCCCATTTTCGTTTTGTTTGTTTCTGTTTTATTAATAACGCATTTTCTTGGCCATAATTTTTCATTTAAATTATATCCTATTTACACATCCTTATAAAGTCCATAGCCCTAACTTACCACTCTGGTTTTGTCTTATGAGTGTTTGATTCTTTGTAGTGGAGGGTTTTCTAGGGTTAAATAGGTTGCCGCAAGTGGGAGGTGTTTTTCTTCATTTTAATTTTAGCGGTATTGTTCCGGTTAGATTGAATTTAGGGATTTTTGGAATTTGGGTGTTTTTTCATATCATGGCTCGGTTGATACTTCCTTGTTCGTCTCTGGCTAGGTTCAACCTTCTGGGTTTGCTCTCTCATGCTCCTGTGATTACTCTAAACTCTTCTGTTTTGATTTTTGATTTTTATTCTTCTGGTTTTAGATACAAATCGATAAACGTTTGTAAAGGTATATGCTTGTATTTTGGATCGATTCTGAACAAGCTAAATGGAAATGATGAATTGCTTGAGTTTGTTCGAATTTTTACTTCTTTGAGCTACTCAAGAGATCGTGCTTTCATCACTTATGTTGTATGAATATGTTGAGGGTTTAGTTTTAACATGTGATGATGTTGAATTTTAATTTGGTTGCGCACACAAACTGGAAAGAACTTGTCAAGTATTAGAATTTCTTGGTTACTGCATTGTTATTGATTCTTCTATTCCTATGATTTCCGTTAATTTCGCCTTTGTATTATAATTAATCTTAAACTCTCTCTTGCAGCTTCCCGTTAGAAGCGGTTCACTTCCATTACGTAATTCAGCGAAGGGACTTACTCAATACAAACCGTTTCGTACTTCCGAGGTTTGTGTTACTTTGTTTTGTTTATCAACTGCTACATTATCTAAATCGAGAATGATCGTCTATGTTGTTTCTTTGTGTCAGATTACTGGTTTTAGGAAGAATCGGTTTCTATCACATTCTGTTGATGTAACTCTCTCTCTCTCTATATATATATATATCCTTCTCTTCTAATAAATAGAACACAAAATGCTGGATTTTGTAGCAAAACTAAAATATTTTCTGTTGTATGTCAGAGATATAAGCAAGACAGCAGGAGGGTGATTTGTTTTGTTGCCACAGAATCAGTTCCGGACAAAATTGAAGAATACAAAATGGATGCACCCAAAGAAATATTTCTCAAGGACTACACGAAGCCTGATTACTACTTTGAATCTGTATGCTAGCCTTCTTTAAACTCCAAATTGAGCTTATCTTTAGAATCACCATCGTTCTGATCTGAAGCTTTTTTTATGTTTATTTAGGTGGATCTGAGCTTCTCTCTAGGTGAAGAGAAAACAATTGTTAGCTCTAAAATCAAGGTTTCCCCTCGAGTTAAAGGTACAAGAGTCTAGTACATTGCTGATTTTGACGTTAAAAGTTTCTTTAAGCTGAACATTCAGCTTTGTTTTTAACTCTTTTTTTGCATTCGGTTTATGTATATCCCCGTGGTAGATTTTTGCATTGTTTTTTTCACATCGCATTCAAAACAAGTATTCTGTGCCCAGGATCTTCCGCCGCGTTGGTCTTGGATGGACATGACTTGAAGCTACTTTCTGTCAAGATTGAGGGGAAGCTTCTAAAGGTATCAATTTAATGTTTAAACGTGTGGAAAATTTTCGTATCTCTAGGCTCACTCTGTTATTCTAAATCCTACTAAATAGTTTTTTTCTAGTATAATCAACTCCGTAGGGTAAAAATTAAGAAACTCAGTTTCGTTTGTTTACTTGGTCTATCTTTCACTTTGATTAGGAAGGGGATTACCAGTTGGACTCTCGTCATCTCACTCTGCCTTCACTGCCGGCGGAGGAGTCCTTTGTTTTGGAAATTGATACTGAGATTTACCCGCACAAGAATACTTCACTTGAGGTAAACTTTTCTGATTCTGTTCCTTTACTTTTTCTTCTGTTATCCTTGTGACTTACCAGAACAATTCCAACGTTTTTAAGTTTATTCTGTTAGGGGCTCTACAAGTCATCTGGGAATTTTTGCACACAATGTGAAGCAGAGGGTTTCCGGAAAATCACATTTTACCAGGTTGGTTGCAAAAGACGAGTGTTGTTTAGAACGTACAATTGATGTTCTTACATTGTGTGTTTAATATGCAATGATTAGGACCGTCCTGATATTATGGCGAAGTACACATGCCGTGTTGAGGCTGACAAGTCACTTTATCCTGTATTGTTGTCCAATGGAAACCTCATTTCTCAAGGCGATACAGAGGTTAGCAAGATAGTGACTTTTTTGGGCTAAATGTTCTCTCAGCTGGGTCTTTGCTGAAGCATATCTCTTCGTTGAAATTTAGGGAGGTCGGCACTATGCCTTATGGGAGGATCCATTCAAGAAACCGTGCTATCTATTCGCTCTGGTGGCTGGACAACTAGCGAGCAGAGATGATACATTCACCACGCGCTCTGGTAGGCAAGTATCTCTGAAAATCTGGACTCCTGCAGAAGATCTACCAAAGACTGCTCATGCCATGTATTCCCTTAAGGCGGCCATGAAGTGGGATGAGGATGTATGTACTTTCAAAAAATTTCTAATATTGCATCTATTTGAGGTTACAGAATCTGATCTTTTATGTGTTAACCTTTTTCTATAGGTGTTCGGCCTTGAGTATGACCTGGATCTCTTCAACATTGTCGCTGTTCCAGATTTTAACATGTATGAACAAATATTGGATTCAGTCACAGTTGATAATATTGGTCCATTTGCTAATAGTTATAAATCCGAAAGAAAGAGCTCATGCGTTCATGTCAATTACTTTTTCTTATTGTCGAGACTTGACAAACTAATTGATTTCTGCTTGATTTTCAGGGGAGCCATGGAAAACAAGAGTTTGAATGTAATTCCACTTTGCTTCATATAAATAACGTGCTTGTGTTGATATTCTATCTTGATGGAAATTCATGAGCTTCCCTACCTTGCAGATTTTTAATTCCAAGCTTGTCCTGGCATCTCCAGAAACTGCAACTGACGCAGATTATGCTGCAATTTTGGGAGTTATTGGTCATGAAGTATGTAATACAGTATGTTGTTTATTGAAATCTTAGCTTGCGTCTAACTACTTTTTAATGAACGCACTTTTATTGTTTTCTGTGTAGTACTTCCACAATTGGACAGGCAACAGGTCAGCCTCATCTATCCTCCATTTATTGCAGTCTATTAATTCTTGCTGGTTGAATCTTCTAATTCTGTTTATATGTTTGTCTGTATATTAACTTGCATATAATAGACATTAATAGTATGCGGCATGGTATATGATTAACTCAATTTGTAACAACAGGGTGACATGCCGTGACTGGTTCCAACTCAGTTTAAAGGAAGGACTTACTGTCTTCCGTGACCAGGTACATTTATCCTTCATTATTTGAAGATGGGTATTACAAAATTTTCTCTATTTAATGACCAAATTGCTCAAATCTTTACAGGAGTTTTCATCTGACATGGGAAGCCGTACTGTAAAGCGCATTGCTGATGTTTCGAAGCTCAGGATCTATCAGTTCCCGCAGGTCCGTATTCTTGTACTCCTTTGAGGCCTCTACATGTGTTTGTTTCGCTTTTTTTTCCCTAGCCAAGTCCTCTCTTGTTTAACTTTTCAGGATGCTGGTCCTATGGCACATCCTGTTCGTCCACATTCATACATCAAGGTCAGAGATTCTTGTTACTTGTCTTGCCTATAAAATTATGATGTACGTGTTGTTTTAGGTGTTGATAAATATGGCTCTTTTTCTTTCCCTGGCAGATGGACAACTTCTACACAGGCAAGTTCATGTTCGCTAAGAAGTCTGGGATTCTGTTGTAGGATTTTATTTTGTTATTCGGAGAATTGTGTTTCAATCTAACGTGCTTGTGTTTTTGTAACTGTTCCAAACCTGCATACGTGCCTGTCCATCACTCTGCTCTCTCAGTGACGGTAGGGATCTAAGAATTCCTTTTCACTTGTAGTTTCATTTACTATCAGTCCCTTTCATATTAATTCTAACTGAATGATTCTTTTTTTCTGTTGTCGTTTCAGGTTTATGAAAAGGTTTGGTTCTTTGATAATAGTTTTACTGTTTTATGCAGAAATCAAGAAACCTTAGTTGACTGTATAATGTTTTCCTAGGGAGCTGAGGTTGTGAGGATGTACAAAACTTTACTAGGAAGTCAGGGTTTCCGAAAGGTTGCTTTCCAATACTCTTTTTTGGTATGGATCCAGTAGCTAGGTCTTTATATCGTGATCCGTCCTCTCACCTCTATATGTGCATATATTACAGGGAATTGATCTCTATTTTCAAAGACATGATGAACAAGCTGTGACTTGTGAAGACTTCTTCGCTGCTATGCGTGATGCAAACAATGCAGATTTCGCTAACTTCTTGCAATGGTAAGTCATATTTTTATTATGGAATGTCTTGTGAAGATTCTTGTTTTCATACTTCTAAGATACACTATATACAATATTTTAGGTATTCTCAAGCTGGAACTCCAGTCGTCAACGTGGCATCCTCTTACGATGCTGAAACTCGTACATTCTCTTTGAAATTCAGGTTCTGTTCTTATCATGTCTAATCTATTTTGCCAAATGACTGTTTCTACACCAAACTTAATTGAATTTGTTGTTGATAAATTGACTTGCTAATTGATAATTTTTCCAGTCAGGAGATACCACCGACTCCAGGCCAGCCAACAAAAGAACCTACATTTATTCCAGTGGTTGTTGGTCTTTTGGACTCAAGCGGGAAAGATATTACACTTACCTCGGTTTATCATGATAGTACACTGCAGACCATTTCAAGCAGCAGCACGATACTTCGAGTGACTAAGGTCGGTCGAAAATTCCTTCTTTAAACCAAATACTTTATTTCACCTTTTGTAAATGTATGTGGTCTACATTACATCGCCCTCCACTCTTTTTCACATCCAGTGTTTTCAAATTTATTTTACCTTTGTCATGATCTTCCTCAGTCTCTTTCTTTGTTGACCTTTTGTTTTGCTTACGTACAGAAAGAAGAAGAGTTTGTGTTCTCTGATATATCAGAAAGACCTGTTCCGTCTCTATTTAGGGGATTCAGCGCCCCAGTTCGTGTTGAGACTGATCTCTCTAATGATGATCTTTTCTTCCTCCTAGCCCACGATTCCGATGAATTCAATCGGTATGTGCCTTTCTACAGCAGATTAGGTCTTCTCTATGCTGTTTGTGCATTTCGATCATTGTCTTTCTATATTTTAGGTGGGAGGCAGGTCAAGTTCTGGCAAGGAAGCTCATGCTGAACTTAGTTTCTGATTTCCAGCAAAACAAACCATTGGTTCTAAACCCAAAATTCGTGCAAGGTCTCGGCAGCGTGCTTTCTGACTCAAGCTTGGACAAGGTATGGCTCTACATTCCCTTATAGAACACGTAGTCAAACAAGTAAGCGTAGCATAGGATACGACTTTGTAATCTTTATCGTAATCTATTGTGTAGGAATTTATCGCCAAGGCAATAACATTGCCTGGGGAGGGAGAGATTATGGACATGATGGCCGTGGCGGATCCTGACGCTGTTCATACTGTTAGAAAGTTTGTTAGAAAGCAGCTTGCATCTGAACTTAAATCTGAGTTTTTAAAGATAGTATGTCTTCCTCTCTCTACATAGTGAATCTTTCGGGATTAGGGACCAAAGTCGTACACATTGAAGTGAGGACGTCCCTGTCTTTTTGAATCCGCTGCTTATTTACAGAAACTTTTCAATTGTTGTTTTTTGTGCAGGTCGAGAACAATAGGAGCACAGAGGCTTATGTCTTTGACCACCCAAATATGGCTAGGCGTGCTTTGAAGAACACAGCTTTAGGTTTGCATTTACGAGTCTTTCTTTAGTAAAACGAGTTTCTCTTTGCTCAGTCACTAACTTCATTAAGTTTGCTTTGTTGAAACAATCCACAGCTTATCTTGCATCTCTGGAGGATCCAGCATATGTGGAACTTGCATTGAGTGAATACAAGACGGCCACCAATTTGACCGACCAATTTGCTGCTTTGGCAGCTCTTGCCCAAAACCCGGGTAAAACCCGTGACGACGTCCTTGCTGACTTCTATAACAAGTGGCAGGGCGATTACTTGGTATGGATCTTATATCACAAGTTACTTCCCTCTGCCTCGTGGTTAAATATGCCCATACTCAGATTTATCGGCTTCTGATCTCAGGTTGTTAATAAATGGTTCCTCCTTCAATCAACATCCGACATTCCCGGCAATGTGGAGAATGTAAAGAAGCTTTTGAATCACCCAGCTTTCGATCTGCGCAATCCAAACAAGGCAAGTGAATACTCTAACTCTCATTCCGCAACTTTGTCCTGAGTTCTATGCTTACGATGAAACCATACGACGATCATTCAGGTTTACTCGCTTATTGGTGGGTTCTGCGGTTCCCCGGTGAATTTCCATGCCAAAGATGGATCAGGTTACAAGTTTTTGGGTGACATTGTTGTCCAGTTAGACAAAATCAATCCTCAGGTTTGACTCCCAAATTAACTATGTGTTACCTTTGTAACTATCTTGACAATAATAAATAACCTTTAACGACTTTCTTTTTCTTTGGTCTGAGTCTAGGTTGCTTCGCGTATGGTATCTGCCTTTTCAAGGTGGAAGCGTTACGATGAAACCCGACAAGCTCTGGCCAAGGTAACTGCAAAACTAGTTCTCTCTTTTTCTCTACGACACAACAAAACCATTAGCATTTTGTTGGTTTAATAATCTTAATAGAAGATGTTTAGATGAAGCTGTTGTGGTTGTGTTTTGGTTTGCAGGCACAGTTGGAGATGATAATGTCAGCTAATGGATTATCGGAAAATGTCTTTGAGATTGCCTCTAAGAGTTTGGCTGCTTGAGAGACATCAAGAATCCTTTTAAAGACAATTCTACTCGTAACTATTTAGTTACTGAGATTAGTTCCAATTTACATTAAACGAATGCACTATATATAACGGATCCTGAACTTGATGCATTGCATTTCTTTTTATATTATAAACTTTTCTTTCAACTTAATGTTTTTCTTTTATATTAAGCTAAGAGTTTTTTTAGCTTAATAACATAAGAGTCTCCATTAGAATTTATCATATTGAAAGAAGAAAGATTAACATCCATTACTTTTTGTTTTCCATTGTATCCTGTTAGTTTTGTTAAATGGTAGGCAAAAAATAATGTGATGTCTCCTTTAGTTTCATTGTATCCTTATGATTTCTCTCTATCAGAATATGGAAACGTGCCGAATCCCAATTGATATCTACAGTTTCAATATTCTGATAAAATGTTTCTGCAACTGTTGTAAGTTGTGCTGTGCTTTGTCTACGTTTAGAAAGATCACGGAACATTGTTTTCAGCCCAATGTTATTACGTTTAGCAGCACACTGCTCCACGGGTTCTGTAGATTTATTTTATCAAATGGTTGAAACAGAATGTAAACCAAATGTCATAACATATCCATATCCTAATATAAACCAAATGTCATAACACTGATGGATGGTCTTTTGCCGTGTGGGTCAAGTTCTCGAAGCAGTGGTCGAATGGTAGAAAATGGTCATCAACATAACGAGATTGGTTACGGAACACTTATAAACGGAATGTGTAAAATGGGCGACAAACTCTCCACCTTGAATCTGGTGGATGGAGAGGAACCTCATTGAAGCCAATGTTGTAATCTATAACGCCATCATTGATCGTCTTTGTAAGATGGTTTTGTAGCTCTGGTAGGTGGAGTGATACGGTAAGAAAGGAATAGTGATCCCTGATGTTGCAACTTTCAGTGCATTCATCAATGCATTTGTTAAAGAAGGGAAAATCTTTGAGGCTGATGAATTATATGATGAGCTTTTCTTGTGTCTTTCTTTCGTTGCTGCTGCTTCTGAATTTGTTACCTCTTTCTTTTCATTCCAACCAATTTGTCTTTTGCAAAGATATACGTAGATTAGAGTACATAGTTGAATATACTGAGTTGATCCATTGATCTTCTCAACATGAATATGAAATAGAGATCTCAAAGAGTAACTAATGTACATATGTTCGTTACATTTCCGCCGACGAAAACCTGAAAAAAAAGCTTTCAAATGATTTTTAAGTGTCGTGAGTTTGTCTTTCAAAACTACTCTTTTCTGTTTTAAATATTGGTCTCTTGGGATCATCTTCCCAAGAAACTGCGTTGCATTCAAATAACATGATCTCTTCTGGTTCTTTGATCAGTTTGATAATAATAAAAAAAATTGTTCTTTCTTCAAGCTGAAATGATTTCAATTCAACAAAAGGTTTTCAACCATCGCAGGCAAGTAAACTTGTCTCTTCACCCACATATACAACATTGCATTTATATACTCCAATATTCAGTTTGTAAAGGGGTCTTTTATGATAAGTTCGAATCTTCAAATAGATTATTTTAATCTGACTTTTATTGCTCTTAACTTTTTTTTTTTTGGTGTGGCTTTTACTTTGGAAGAAATCTTACGTAAACTTGTTGTCCTTTTTCATCCAGCTTTGATGCACGTGAAAGCTGGTGTCATCTTATTATCTCACTGCAAAAATGAAAAATATTAATGCGATGTCAAAACTGAATTAGGGGATAATTGTATCCCAATTTCATGCTTGTTTTTCTAAAAAAATTGTCTTTCTCTTTTATTCCACCTATTTGTTAATAAACTAGAATTTTGTCCGCGCAAGATTATGTAATTTTAATAGTATTATTTTCCTTTAAACTTAATGATATTTTATGTTTAGATTATTTTTAAAATTTTATAGATAAGGGTGGCGAAAATTCTCTCAAATTACTATTTTTATTTTTTAATTTCTGTTTTTTCATAAATATTTTTTTCGTATGAAACAAATTTTTATAGTTTTATTAAAAATTAATGGAATGGAATTAAAATAAAATAAAAAATAATTGAAAATTATTGTTGTATAGGATTACATTTTTTTATAGTGTGAACTTTCGATTCCTTTTTGAGAGTGTAGTAAGATGAATTGGAAACATGAATTCTCCAAAAAAAATCTGGAACAATATATATTATATATGGAAAATTTCAATTTTATTGAAAACCTAATATATATTATGCAATTAAATTAAATTTACATATACATCCATTATATGAAATTATTTTTTGAAAACTTATTCAATTCGCCTTGCAACAGATTAGAATAATTTGTTGCCTGATCCACAAATAAACATGCTCCTAAAACACCAATCACAACCCTATCATCTCATATTTTCCAAAATATTGATATTTATTTCAATTAAATTTTGTTATATAATTAATACTATATTTCATATTTGATGTAATTCATAAATATATATTTGAGTTAACCATTTATTTTCCACAAGAAGTATCATATAGCACCAAATGCAATATAAAGTAAAGCCTCACACTATATTTTCTGGAAATAAAAATTGAAACCTAACTATACTTAAATTAAAATATTTAAATCTAATCACACAAAAATATTATTTTATCGGTTTATAATCTAAACTACTATCTAACCACATAAAAATGAAATAATACAAAACCACTTAAAAATTATCAATCCTATATATTTAGGTAAAAAGTTTCTATTATCACGATTTTTAAAATTATAATTCATTTTTTAAAATTTGACATATAAGTTAAATCTATCAAATTTGAAAATTATATTTTTGAATTTAATGCTGTAAATTTATTTCTAAAATTTCTACTGATTTTATATAATCTACTATTATTTAATGTCATAAATCTATATTTTTAGGATTTTTTCTTATTTTGTTAAATTAATGGTTTATAATTTGAATTTTTAATTAACTAAAATTAACTTATTTTTTTGTAGTATTTTGTAATTTTTACTCTTTTAAGACTATTTATTAAATATACTTTCCAAATAATATTATAGGGATTACTAAACCTTTGAGTGCAAGGTGGGTTGGTGACAAGTGTCAAAGCACGAGTCCGGAAGTGGGGGTTGATGACCCAACTCATTGAACTTCTGACAGGTCCTTCATTAATCCAAGTTATAAATTCATAATTTAACATGGACAATAATGTGCTCAACTTTAACGATGAGATTCTTTCGATTTCATTTCAGATAACGACATAAATCTAATTCACAAAGTTCAGTTTCCTGATATAACTAAATAACTTTTATACTATTTTGTTTATAAATATTTAGTATTTTAATCAAGTTAGACTTTGTGTACTTGCATCTTTCTACAATCTAATTTTCCTTGAAAAAATACATGTTATGTTATAATTTATAAATATTACGTATATATATTATTCAAAGTGTTACAAAGTAATTTCCAGAAAGAATAGGCCGAAAATTTGACCCCCACCTATCTCCTTACCAAAAAAATTATCCTTCAAATTCTATAATTTCAGGATATTATAATTATCACTTTCTCAAGTAATGTTTTCTTTTTCCGAGTAATATGGAAATTAAAAGAATCCTGGAAAGATGAGCGTATTTATTAGATTGACAGCTAAACATTTTTGCACTTAAGTCACAATAACTGTGCATGTCTTCCTTTTTTGTGTAAATGCTTCAATAAGTTTTTGGAAACAATAATCAGTCAATTGGACAAAGACAAACAATTATCATTATTCTTTACAAAGTTACAAATTGGCTACCAGTTTGTATTTATAAAACGATTAAATTATAAGGAGCCAAAAATGATTGAATTATTGTTTCCATAAGTTTCTAACAAAACTGCAAATCAATTTTAGGAAATTCTCTTCATTATTGGGGTAATGGGGGAGCTAGAAAAGTAAATAAGACCCAAAACATGAAGTCAAGCCACCGTGCAAAACAAGTTGAAATTGTGTTGTGACATAATAATGTTTTTTTTTTTTTTGGGGTCAGAGGTTGTGACATTATTATTTTTTAATTCAGAATATATATAGTTTCTTTAATAGTGTTAAATTAATTTTATATTAAGTTTAGCCCCACACTAATGTGCACACGAGAAACCTAAAAAAATTAAAAGAGATAGATTAGATTCTCCCACACGTGCGCTTCTGTGACAGCTTTCTCGTTGAAGGAAATAAAAAAAAAACAATAAAAATATCTCAATTTTTATGTGAAAATATCTCAACTTAGTAATCTTATTTGATCTAGTCTTGATATATAAATAGTGAAATATTCGCAATAAAAATGAAATCTTAAAGTTGAATAATGAAATAAAAATAGATAAATTTAATATCTTGAAATTAATTGAGAAGAACGAAAAAGGAAAGAAATGAAGTCAAATTCTTCGCAAGTTTAATAGGAGGACATAATTACCCTTCAAGATCGTATCAATTTACAAAGAAATAGTAAATAGTGGCACGCCTTTGTTCTTTGCCGTGTTTTGACCTCAAACCTTGTTGACACACACACAGGAACACACATCTACATATGTATATATATATATATATAAGTATGTGGGTGTTTATATATTATTGGGAGAGAAACAATATTCCCAGAAATTTCGGTTGCGTGTCGTTGTTATTTACAAATTGTTTCTACTTTTTTTTTTGAGGTTTGTGTATTTGATAATTTGAGAAATTCGAATGCTCTGTTTTGTTTTCTCGGGAAAATTATCAGAAAGATGAGAGGCGGCGCGAGTGGAAACAACGTTTTGGATACTATAAACGCAGCTGCTACGGCTATTGCTTCGTATGATGATCGTGTTCATCAAGCTTCTCCGATTCGGGTGAGTCTTCTCCGTTTTCGATTTCATAGGATTAAGCTAATTTTCTCGTGATTTAATGACGAGTTCGTGATCGGAAAATGGTTTTCTCGTTAGCATTAGATCGAACAGTTTGTAGGCGAATTCCATCGATTTACGAATTATTATAGCTAAGTTTCTTTTATTGATTCTGATTTCTCCGTTAATGGCCTTTTCCTTGGAATCAAACAGTGTATTTTCTCCGATTTTGCTTCTTTTATTAAGTTTCTGTGATTTCAGTCTCTCGAGATCTGATTTCAATCAAATTTTTGAAAACAGAAGAAGCGAAAATGGTGGAATCGCTGGAGTCTCTTGATATGTTTCAGACCTTCAAGACAAAGAAAACGAATAGGAAAAGCTGCTCTTGCTCCTGAACCGGTTACTACTGGTTCAACATCCGATTCCGGTTATCGTTCGGTTATGACGGCTCTTCCTTTTATAGCTCCTCCTTCATCTCCAGCTTCGTTTTTCCAGTCAGAACCTCCTTCTGCAACACAATCACCTGTCGGAGTCCTCTCTTTTAGTCCTTCACCTTGTAATAACCGTCCTTCTATATTCGCCATTGGACCTTACGCTCATGAACCTCAGTTGGTTTCTCCTCCGGTTTTCTCTACTTACACGACTGAACCATCTTCAGCTCCATTCACACCTCCTCTCGATGAATCTATCTACTTAACCACCACAACACCTTCTTCACCAGAAGTTCCTTTCGCTCAGCTCTTTAACTCCAACCTCCAAAACAATAACTATGCTCATAGGTTTCCATCGTCTAACTATGAGTTTCAGTTTTACCAACTTCCTCCTGGTAGTCCACTTGGTCAGCTTATTTCACCGAGCTCGGTTGTATCCGGTTCTGGTCCAACTTCTCCTTTTCCTGACGGAGAAACCGCACGGTTCACTCACTTTCAAGTCTCTGATCCACCAAAGCTATTGAGCCCTAATAAACTGCATTGCTCCAAGACTGTTACAACTTCTAAAGAGCACAAGATTGTGAGACCGCATAAACCGGTTTCGTTCGATCTTGATGCGGATCATTTCATTAGATGCGTAGATCAGAAGCTACGAACAACGTTCCCTGAAGCATCTACGTCATCTAATCAAGAAGCAGCGCAACATTCCTCTCTCGGGTCGAATAAGGAATTCAATTTCGGCACGGATGAGAAACATTTGACCGTTGATGAACATAGAGCTTCGACAAGGAACAGCAATGATTGGTCGTTCTTCCCTGTGATGCAATCAGGTACACTTAGCTAACCTTCACCAGAAGATATATAGATTCTGAATTTAGAAATCGATTTGGACACAAACCACCACACAAAGGTTTTGTTCAAGATTCAAGAACAAAATCAGCTAGTGGTCTTATTAGTTTTTTTGTTTTTTTGTACACAAGTTTGATGTTCTTAACTTCTTTATATAGAATTTTTAGATGATTGTGTTCAGGATTTAGGGATAATTTCTTGTCTCTCTTTTCTGGTTTTGTAATAAATATTTGACGTTGTTAGTTGTTGTATATGGCTTTGTCTTTTATGTAATTTTTTTTGTACTTATGCACATATTTGATCGCATTTGTAAACATAATTTCATTTTTTTCAGAGAAACCTTAGATGTTTCAGTTTCTAGTTCTGTTTATTCGGTTTGCTCAAAAAAAAAAAAAAAAAAATCGAACCAGTCCGAATCGGTTTAACAATTTAATGATTGTTTTCCTTTCTGTTAGTTTTAGATTCAAGGATGCATACTTGAAATCTACTGTTCAATGTTTTCTGGCCGATTTGACAACATTGGAGCCACTTATTTCAGAATTTTTGACACATGACAAAGTTGACTGGGCCAGCTTAAATCACTTTGTGCTCTTTGCATTTCGCAAAGCCCACTTGGAATCCAGTTTCAAGTTCTTAGACGGTTCTGGTTCAATCCCACCTAAACGAGTACGCAATTGGAGAGTTACTAAACCAGAGTTAATCCCTTAATCAAAGTCAACAGACCCTAAACCTAAATCGTAACCACTTTTAACTCTTGTTACCTTATGAGGAGGAACGATTAGTTTTTTATTTATTTGTCAATTAATCCTATTTTTTAACTAATCCTAATGATTTTAATATATTTTTGAATATTGCAGAGTATTAAATTCGAATTTCAAACATGTGAAATAAATTTCAGAGATGATTACATTGTATCATATGATTCTTACAAAAAATGATTAGTTTAAAAAATTTCTTATATTTTTTTATTGTAAATTTATTTATAACTTTATATTAAAAATTTAGAAAAGCTTATAAACAGATTTATGGATGCAAGATCAAAAACAAGTTTGTGAGAAATCAAAACCTGTCTTTTTACTAAGTAGCAAAAACTAAGAAAATAAATAGTATTTGTTTTAAAAAGATATGGAAGATCATAAACGAACTAGTTTCATTTTTGAGATAGATAACTTTATCGAAAAGGAATATATGATATCATCAATAATATTCTTAGCTGTGAATGGTAAATGAACATATTTTATGTGTGTTATATCCGATTGCATTTAGGGTTATAGATTCAAAGAATGATTATTTATGGGAATGATTTTTGAGATAACTAAATATTGTTATTGTAAATAAACATAGTTTGACTTTTGTTTCAGAAAGACATTCCTCAATTGTTAAATCACTTGATAAATATATACTTTTAAGCTAGACATGAAATTAGCTATCACCATTTATTAAATAATGTGGTAACACATTACAAGATAAAAGGTGTGGCTAGTTTGATTACAAAGATTTTAAAATTCTATAGTGTTATCAATTTTCAAAAGATATTCATATATTTGTGCAATACTAGTCCAAATATTATAAATATATGATGAAAGCTAATATGAGAAAATAGGTTCGATGTCAATTTACCAATTTTAGATACAACCTTATAATCACTAACTCTGTTGAATTGATATATATTGTTTTGCGTTCACCTAAAAAGTATTTAGTTATTTATTTTTTGGATACATCAGAAAATGTTAACATGTGATTTCCTTTTGTTTTTTAATATTCTAATAGAACAAATGAAAATTGATTCAATTCTTATTGGTTATTTTAGAAAAGTAAACACCCAACCAAAAAATAACTCATATTCGCATTATTTAAAAATAATTGGGAATAGCTAAATCATCAAGGGTCACGGTTAGGTGAGTACCTATTAGGATATTTAGATAATTGAAAGTTAGCAATCTCTATAAATGTTTTACTATATAATATTGGTTTGCTTACGGTTTCTACATACTCGAGTTGCATGAGTTCACACTTGCTTTTTCTTTTAAAAACAATTACGCTAAAAAAAATAGTATAATACATGAGTTCATACACATATATACACCACTATATATGAGTATATCGTAATTGTGGTTATCGCTACTATTATTTATCATTGTCAATGTCATTATAATTATTAATTTTACTTCCTATAATATGATATTAGTTCTGTCGTGCTGAATGAAAAAGCAAAGGTCAACGGTGAAAGACAATTAATCACTGAATATTAAGGTCATATCTAAACACATGAAGATGACATTGACATGCGATAATTTTATACAGTTTACATATCACGGAAAATGAAAATAATGGATGTCATAATTAACTCCTAAGTAGTATCACATAATCCACATTATAGACATTAACCGTTTGATGAATAGATTGCGTAATTAAGGATGATCGTTGTATATCTTTTTGTTCTATTTATATATGTTATTAATATAATATTTGTCTGACACGAACGCAACGGTTAATGACTACAAGCTAACTAAATGTATGCGAATAAACTAAAACTATCCTTAAAAACAAACAAAAAACAAAAAAAAATTTACTAATACAACTTATTAGAGGTGATTCCTTCTTGTTTACTGAATTCAGAGAATAATTGAGTGATTCATGGAAGTGTGTCCAAACAGAAAATTTTCCAAACAAAAGTCTTTTGCATCGATATAATATTCAATGGTGGATATTGATTAAGTAAATAAACAATGATATTGATGTGAATTTTGAAGATCCTCATTATTGTTGAAGCGATGACGCTGTAATTATATATAATTATAAGAAGAAAAATAGTTTATCTGTTCGATAAACTGTTGAATATAAGTGAAAGTTATTTTAAATAGTTTAGAATGATTTGTAAGTTTTTTTTTTTTTTAAGTTTGTGATCTCAAAGAAATTTTTTCTCTATTTATAATTGGTTCTTTTCTCATTTTTTAGAGGTTGTAAATTAAAGTTAAGGTGTTGTCTATCTATCTCTTTATTCATGTAAATCGGGGTGGAAATTAACATATTAGTCTTTCCTATTTTCTAGAGATCGTAGATTAAGGTTAAAAGATATTAATACCGTTTTTTCCTGTAAATCATGAACAAATTCGACAGATCCAACTTTTTATATTTTACATACAAACAAATTGTGATGGATTTTCCGCTAAGTGTATCAAATAGGCTTTAACTTTGTTAACAGATCAATCTAGATTTGAGTAGGGTTAGTTCATCGATGCTTAGCTTACCTCCAATAATCTCATAAATATTTTTTTTTTCTTTCTGAACTTTAGGATCTCACAGATGATCCAAACCGTTCTATAATATCACCAATGTTTCCTGCATTTTTTACTATCGAACTCAAATATGTTTGAAATTGAATTACTGCCAATTTTACAAAAAAAAAATTGTTAATTATGCATGAGAAGGAATACTAAAATGTTCAAAAACTTTGTTCTTTTTAGGAATACCCGACCATATATTTTTTATTATTTTCTGACATATACAAACATAAAATAATGTTTTGAACAGTCAATTTTTTTTTCATGAAAATGATATTAAGATATATAAAAGACAGATTGCAACATAGCATTGTCAGTCTTTTTTTTTTGTCAACTTAATATAGTAATTTTAATATTATTTTAATATTGTGGGTATTGGATTCATACCTTTTGATAAATTTTTAAAATGACTACTATTATATTATATGATTATACTCATCTTATATTTAATTATTAACAATACTTTTTATACGGTATGTATAAAAATGATACATATGAAAATAACAAAAAATTATGATTGAGCTGTATATATACACCCAGAAATTATATTTAATCATAGAATGAAGAATACATGTAACAGCAATATATTTAGGTTAATTTGGATAATATATATCAGGAATTATATTTTTCGAACATAATCATATCTTCATATATTTTGATATTATTTCCACCTAATGTAATCTTTGTAAATATGTTGGTGCATAAACTAGAATTTGTATGTACGTGTTTATACACTTATCTTACTTTAATAATAACAATTATCATGGATGATTTATTTTATACATTTTGGTCTGTGCTTTACATTCATAAATGATAATAACGCGTCTCACAAAAGCCTTGCGTGACATCTCTATCTCCAATCGGACCGTTTAAATTGATTAGGTGACGTGTTAGAACACACCATGCGTCTTTTTTTTCACATACTTTTTCGTTTTTCACTAGGCACCCAATGCTTTGGAAGTATTTTCATTTTATTCCCATATTTGAGAATATTACGATAAAGTACCACTTCAACAATTAACTTGACAAATCAAGTTATAAATTTAACAACCATGTTTTTGAAGAACAGTCCGGTGGTTGTTTTGCTGCTGGTGTTGTGCCAATATTGCTTCTCACTAATCCTCTCTTTATTATTATTGTTTGTTTCATCCTTCTTGGATAGAAGATTCATATGTGTAGATTTACTTTTTGTTGGTTGGTGTGCTAAGAATTTTGAAAAAAAAAAATTTGAAGGAGTTTATATGCACATCTTTGGATTTTCTTTTTAAATTTTTTTAAAAAAATTATCTAATAACTTTCTAATTTTTAAAGAGTTTTATTATAAGAAATCCGTTTTGTGTTAATTTCAACTTTAGATTTATAAATTAAAAAAAAAAGCATTTGTTTTTTTACTCTGTTTAGAGTTTTTTTTAAAACTATTTGAAATCTTACTTAGAAAATGCATCACAATCATAATATTTTGATGTTTGAATTGTGAAAGTTATGTGTTGTTTCGACGAAATTCTTATATTTTTCTAATAATTGTTTTAAATTTTAAAAATTTAAATTTAATTTTACAATTTATTTAAAAAAAATCAAATTTAATTTTACAATTTATTAAAAAAAATCATAAACTTTTCTATTGATCATTTAGTATTAGTTATTTTTATTATAAATAATTTGGTTTGGAAATAGATTATGGTGAAGAAGAGCCATTCATTGCATTCTCTATGTAGAGACTATAGATGTTGATTACTATATCATTTATAGTTATGCTTTTATCTTCATGTTGCTGTTTGTTTTTTTTCCTTCTAATGTGGTTTGTTTAGTTTCAATCGAAATGTTGTATATGCCAATCTTATTGTCCATTTGATAAGAGAAAAAAAATATCATGTTTTTTTTTTTGGTTTTCTAACTTTTTTTATTGATCAATCATGCAAACTAGAGAGAGATAAAAGCAAAAACTTGTATACAATTTGTTTTGTTTGATTTTCACATTTTTTGGATATGTGCTTTTAGCAAAGGTGACATGTCTATTTTTCCCATCAAATACTATCATCATTAATAATAGCTAAGGAGATTGGTTCGACTACTGCTCTTTAGATTAGGCATGGTGCATGCATTTCATGTAACTGAGCTTCATATAAATCAATTCTTCATGATAATGTTCTTTTTTTCCTTTTATTTTTGTCTTTTAAGTTTAGTCGAAAGATTGTATATTCTAATTTTATTATCTATTTGATAAGAGGAAAAAAATTATCGGATATTGATCAATCATGCAAATTAGATTTTTTTGCTGATAAAATTTTCTATATCTGAATGTCATATTCTTCCCATATTTGTAGCATAAAGTACCAATTCATAGAT
Organism: Streptanthus diversifolius; assembly: GCA_039880935.1. Taxonomy (NCBI): domain Eukaryota; kingdom Viridiplantae; phylum Streptophyta; class Magnoliopsida; order Brassicales; family Brassicaceae; genus Streptanthus; species Streptanthus diversifolius. The sequence continues at coordinate 352,357 of JAXGFM010000007.1, forward strand.
TAATAAAATAATCAACCTCAAATTTGAATATTACTAAGTTTTTCGTTTTGATCAATCAGACAACTAACAAACAAAACAATAATATTCATTAACTTAGTCCACTGATAAGAAAATTTCTTTCTGAGATTTGAAAAGTTTTTATTTTTGATCAATCATACAATTTAACATCTTCAAAAATGATACTTTGTTTATATTTGCGCCTATCAAATATAGTAAACAAAATAAAACAAAAAAAATCTGTAAAATTTCGGAGCTGTCTTTTCATTTTTTTTCTTACAAGTTCTGTCTTTTCCAAATAAAAAGCTTTTAAAAGAAATAAAATATTTATTCTTTAATCAAAATAATTAGTATCATTATATCAGTTATATCCTAGTTACTACTAGATTAACGCACCAAGAAGAAATCTGAGAGTGGATGCTTTCTTCGAACGCTCTCTCTCTCTACCAAATTTCTACCTCTTCGTCTTCGTTATCTCCTTTCTTCTGTCACTAGTGAGAGAGACTCCACTGCAAGTGGAATCTATACTTCTATTTATTCACTTGTAAGCATCAATTTAGGGATCTGACACTTCCTGTGTCTTGGATTCTCGATTGCTCTGAGTCTGAGCTTTTTCGATTGGTTCCCATTCCAAGCTGCTGAAAAATCGGGTACCTTGTCAAAAATTAGGTCTTGATTAACCCTTCCGTGATCAATTTCACCGTGAATTTCTTTTAACTTGCTTCGGGTTTTTTTTCTGTGTTAATCCTCAGATTTGTGTGTCTGTGTGTGTGTGGATTTGAGCAATTCGGATTTAATAGTTCTCTTCCCTCTAGGTTTATTGTCTGCTGTTTCTGGGTTTTCTTACTCATGGAATTTGTCTGTGTAGATCTGTTGATAAGGTGGAAATTTTAAGTTTACTGTTGGGAATGGATCTCGGCTAGCTAAGGTAGAAGATGATCACATTGATTTTTGAAAACTAGTTCACGATCGCTAAACTAAATTAGGAGATTCTCATTGATATCATCTCTCAGATGCTACATTTTTTCTTAGGTGTTTGTTCATTTCAGAATTTGCAGAAAAATTTGGGCTTTTGTTCTTGTTAGAATTTTGAATTTTGTTGGGTTTTTTTAGCTCTTTTGTATCTTCGCTTTTTTACAGAATCATAGGTTTTTTCTTTTGCTAGTATCAGAATTCTCCTCTGGGAATGCTGGAGCTGAAACCCTAACGCTGTGTTTTATATTTGTAATCAGATCTTTCAGCTGCTTCTCTGTATTGGTCAAACGCCAAAGGGATAATAAAAATGGCGTTTAAATTGGGACTTCTTTTCAGTTGTTGACCTCTGTTGGGTCAACTAAGTATGATCTCTGAAGTGGTCAAAAGGATAGTTACTTTGTAGTGTGGAACTTCTTTAAAAAGAGTTATAATTTGCCTCTCAAGGTTCGTGGAAAGATCATGCCTTGGTGGAGTAAACATTCATCAAAAGATGAAAAGAAGAAAGCTAACAAGGAGAGTATCATCGATGCGTTTAATCGGAAATTGGGGTTCGCGTCTGAGGATAGGTCAAGTGGTCGGTCGAGAAAGTCACGGAGACGACGTGATGAGATTGTATCCGAAAGAGGAGCTATATCTCGATTACCATCAAGATCTCCATCTCCCTCTACCCGAGTTTCACGCTGTCAGAGCTTTGCAGAAAGATCTCCTGCTGTACCTCTTCCTCGTCCTACTGTCCGTGCTACTATAACGCGCATTGATTCTGGAATAAATGGATCACAGAGACCAGGTTCGGATGCAAGTTTGAAGCCATCATGTCTGCCACTTCCAAAGCCCCATGGCACTTCCACCGTGCCTGATAATATCGGTAATGAGGCTGATTTTACCACTGCTTCTGTGTCTAGTGGAAGTTCTGTGGGTGACAATCCATCTGATTCTCTTCTCAGTCCATTGGCTTCTGATTGTGAAAATGGGAACAGAACAGCAGCCAATATTTCTTCGAGGTGAGTTTTGATACGTATTAGTTAGTATTTCTTCTATCATCCAAGCTATTGGAGGTTTCTATTTGGTTAGGCCGCGAGGAGAACTTAGTTCTTTACCAAGACTTCGTCCCTATAAATATTAAAACCTAAGACACGGCAGTATAAAGTTTGAACTGTAATCATTATTGTTGTGCACTATGCTCTGTGTCTCTCTCTCTCTTTTGCTCGCTCTCTATATCTAAACATTTTATTATCCTACTCTTTATGTATAGGGATCAGCCCATGCATAGTAACAAAAACTCAGCTGAGATACTTAAGCCAGTCCCGAATTTGTCTAACAAAAATCGGATTCTCTCGACATCTCCTAGGCGGAGACCGTTGGGGACTCATGTGAAGAATCTACAAATCCCACAACGGGACTTAGTGCTCTGCAGCGCTCCAGATAGCTTGTTGTCTAGTCCTTCCAGGAGTCCATTGAGATCCTTTGTCCCAGATCAAGTCTCAAACCATGGTCTGTTGATTGGCAAACCGTATTCAGATGTTTCCTTGCTTGGGTCTGGACAGTGCTCAAGCCCAGGTTCAGGTTACAACTCGGGTAACAATTCCATTGGTGGAGATATGTCTGCTCAGCTGTTTTGGCCTCAGAGCAGGTGTAGCCCTGAATGTTCCCCTGTGCCTAGCCCAAGAATGACAAGTCCTGGTCCTAGCTCCAGAATACAGAGTGGTGCCGTTACACCTCTTCATCCTCGAGCTGGAGGATCAACTACTGGTTCTCCTACTAGACGGCTTGATGATAACAAACAGCAAAGCCACCGTCTGCCTCTCCCGCCGTTATTAATCTCAAATTCTTGTCCTTTTTCACCCACATATTCAACAGCTACATCGCCGTCTGTCCCCCGGAGTCCAGCAAGGGCAGAGGCTACAGTTAGCCCTGGATCGCGATGGAAAAAAGGGAGATTGTTGGGGATGGGCAGTTTTGGACATGTGTATCTTGGTTTCAACAGGTTCGTAATTCTAGTTGGAAAGATGCTATCTTTGTCTCACATTTTATGTTCGCTATGGGAAGAACGTCTCAGTTAAAATCTATCTCATTTTGGTAGAAATTATTGTTCCATATGTTGGTCAAGTTTGTTGGTGGAAATCTCAGTTTTTCGTGGTTGCAATAATTTGATTTGCACTCTTCACAAGTGATTGAATAGGAGAGCTTGCATGTTTTGTTTTATAACACTCCTGGTTCAATCAGCTATGTTTGCTTCCTCAGTGAAAGTGGTGAGATGTGTGCCATGAAAGAGGTTACTTTATGCTCAGATGATCCGAAGTCAAGGGAGAGTGCCCAACAATTGGGACAGGTGAGTTACACGTCATCATCTGTTTGGAACAACAGAAAGCTGTCCTTTTGAGTGCAGTTAGTCTCGGAAATTTCTAACATAGTTTCTTTTTCAATAATTGACTCTCACAGGAGGTTGCAGTTCTGAGCCGTTTACGACACCCTAATATAGTGCAGTACTATGGCTCTGAAACCGTAAGTTTACAGATATTTTGTGGATCCTTCGGTTCTCTGATATCGGTAACACACTGAGGATACTATCAGCTGTTTCAGCTGAACTACTTCAGGCAAATGACTATGCTGCTCTTACTTATCTACCTCATACAGGTAGATGACAAGCTGTATATATATCTGGAGTATGTCTCTGGTGGTTCGATCTATAAGCTTCTTCAAGAGTACGGGCAATTTGGTGAGAACGCAATCCGTAACTACACACAACAAATTTTATCAGGGCTCGTGTACTTGCACGCCAAAAACACTGTTCATAGGTGAACCAGTAAATTCTATCCGGTCTCCTGATTCATCGGTTTCCTTCATTGGAGAATTAAGTGAATTTGGATTTTAACTTTGTTCAGGGACATTAAAGGAGCAAATATATTGGTGGATCCTCATGGACGGGTAAAAGTGGCTGATTTCGGAATGGCAAAACATGTATGTTTATGTTCTCTGCAAACTTGGCCCTTGTTTTGTTTGATATTTTGCTTCTGTGAGAAGGACTGATCTGATTAAATTACACAAAACCCAGCTAGACTTGATTGCATAAATCTAATACAAATTCATGAACAAAATGCAGATTACTGCTCAATCTGGTCCTTTATCATTCAAGGGAAGCCCTTATTGGATGGCACCTGAGGTCGGTATGCTGCTATAATCATCGGTTTCATGTTTATAGGCTATATGCTGATGCTTTATACCTTGCGATGGATTTCAGGTGATACAGAATTCAAATGGCAGTAACCTTGCGGTCGACATATGGAGTCTCGGATGTACTGTTTTAGAAATGGCTACAACGAAACCTCCTTGGAGCCAGTATGAAGGGGTTAGTGAATCATTAGTACTCAAACCAGCAAGAGATTTAATGATGTGAATCCTTTCCATCCTCATGCATGTGAGTTCTCTATAGGTTCCTGCTATGTTCAAGATTGGAAACAGCAAGGACCTTCCTGATATCCCTAATCATTTATCTGAAGAGGGGAAGGATTTTGTGAGAAAATGCCTCCAAAGAAACCCCGCAAATCGTCCAACAGCTGCTCAGCTTTTAGAGCATGCTTTTGTTAGAAATGCGATGCCAATGGATAGGCCTCTTGTGAATGCCGAGCCTGCAGAATCTATGAATGTAGCTTCAAGCACCATGAGATCACTGGTATACAATCTCATGTTCCCCAATTCTAAATTCTCTATGCTTCTGGTTGCCTGACAAATCTGTCTGTTTTAGGACATTGGACACGCAAGGAGTATTCCGTGCTTGGACTCGGAAGATGCAAGCAATTACCAGCAGAAAGGATTAAAACCTGGCTTAGGATTCAGGTATCCGTTAGCCATTCCATGTCGACCTTCATTTTCCAAGCATCTAAACATCACTGTGGCTAAAATTTCATCCTTTTGGTCACAGTATATCCCAGTCTCCTAGGAACATGTCATGCCCGATTTCACCAGTCGGGAGTCCAATCTTTCACTCGCATACGCCACACATTAGCGGAAGAAGATCTCCATCCCCAATATCTAGTCCCCACGCTCTCTCCGGTTCATCAACACCTTTAACCGCGTGCGGTGGAGCCATCCCGTTCCATCACCAAAGACAAACCACAATCAACTTGTTGCCAGAAGGCATAGGATCAAGCAGAAGCCCGGGAAGTGGCGGAAACTTCTACACCAACAGTTTTTTTCAGGAGCCTAGACAGCAAGATCGGCCCCGGAGTAGTCCAAGGACACCTCCTCATATATTTTGGGACAACAATGGTTCGATCCAACCAGGCTATAACTGGAACAAGGACAACCAGCCAGTCCTATCTGATCATGTGTCCCAACAGCTTTTAAGTGAGCATCTGAAACTGAAGTCCCTCGACTTGAGACCCGGTTTTTCAACTACCGGTTCAACAAACAGAGGACCCTAACCCGTCGAGTCAATTTATTCGACACCAATGACAGAAGCGAAAACCCAATGGAAGAAAAAAACTTCAAACATATAGCTGCAGAGACTGCTACCTGATTTTGGAATCGCAACACAGCCTGAAAGGTTAGGATCTCAGGGTTTAGGGTCGATGAGCCGTGAGTCGAAAACCCTGAACCATTGGATAATATCAAGAAATGATGATTCGTTTTTTGTATTGTTGGAATATCTGAAGAGCTATATATCTTGTCTTTCTCTCTTTCTCCGAGGATAAATGGGAGTGAGAGAGAGGAGAGATCAACGAAAAAAATTGATTTTGTGTATAGGAAGGTGTTGGTGGTAGAACAGAAATTCAATCTTTCACCTAATTCGTCTCCTTCCCTCTTTTTTTATATATGGTCTAATCTATTGTTCATGGGAAGAAGAAAAAAAGAGTGCAAACAGCTTAAAACCCAAACTCTTTGATTAATCTAAATTTTTTTTTTTTTTGTAAGAGAAACCCAATTTCGATTATAATCCCCTTCTCCTTTCACTTTTTTTTTTCTTATTCTGACAACCATTTTATTGACCCCACACATTTACTACATCCCAAATCATACATGTACAAGTCCAACCAATGACCCCAATTGATCACATGGACCTCATACCTCATCTTTGTAAATTTTACATTTTATACGAAAAGGGAAGATGAAATTTGGTTATGAAAAATCAAGTCAGCAAGAATAACAATGGAAACCAAAAAAAAGGAAAAAACAAAGGAAAAAGGAGAAATAGAAAATATGATTATTTAGATTACAAAATCGTCCACACAATGATGAGATTGAGAGCTTAGTTTGTCTACGTGTATATACACATTTTTTTCAACACTTTTCTTACAAAAGAAACAAACCATATAGACAGAGAACGATCATGGATTCTTCTTCAATAACGATGATGTAAGTAACATAAACAAACATAGATTAAAAAGGATTGAAGAGAATAAGAATCTTACAACTTACATTACATTGGTTACAAACCCCAAAGGCTTTTTATATATAAATATATATCTGTTGTATCCATTTTGGTCAGGTCGTCTCATTTCTCAGAGCACTGTTCAAGCCGAACATGGTGAGGACAAGCCCTTTCTGGCTCTCCTTTTGTCCATAGAATCCAAAGATCGTCTCGTTTTTGAGCTAGCGTTAACATCGTTCCTACATTTCATCCCGAGATTTCTCTCAATACTCATTAGATGTGCACGTTATGGAGAGAGCTAAAGAAAATGTGGAGAGATTTTCCAGCTTACCGAGAGTGAAAGGGACAATGTAGAGCAATGCCGGTTGGCCGTGACCATCCATAAGGTTTAGAGCCACGTAAGTAATCAAAAGACCTGCGGTTTTCAAATGGTCAAATGATTGTCAAGAAAATCAAAATATAAAAATCCGTGGGAGATTTGTGTGTGATTTACCTAATCCGTAGGCAACCATTGCCCAAATAAAATAGCCGGTTCGAAGAGTCTTGTTAGCTAACCAGTCATACCTGCAAGATCAAAATGTTAGGAAAGCTTGATGAAAGGAAACTATGTGTGATGATTAATGAGATATAGAGAGAGTGAAAAGCTTTTGAACCTGAGAGAAAATGCGATTAGCAAACCGGGTAAAAGAATATCACCGAATCCAATAATGCTGTAGCCTCCCCACGGATCGAACATGCGCGGAATCTTCAGTAGCATCGGTATGCCATCTTCTCCGCTTTTATCACCACGAGCTACCTGCAAAGAAGAAGGAAGCAACATTACATTTTCTAAAACTTATGAGGTGAAATGAAGATTTCTAAACGAAATTTGAGTTTAAGCATCGATGGATTATCTACGAAAATGATGGGTGGCAGATTGGTTGGTTACTTACGACAATCATTACGCTTTCGTGGAACAACTTTTTGGAGACAAACACCCAGAAGATATCGTACAAGAAGGCACAGCTGAGAAGAACTGTCCCGACCTGTTCCAAACGATATGTGGCATTATTAGAATCTTTGTTTTTCACGTACCTCCGAATTTTTTTTGGAAACTCTAAGATGGAAAGATTGAGATGAGATATAAAATACGTTTATTAAATTACCTTCAGATTTGGGACATGAACAATCTGTAATACTGTGATGATCAATGCGATCCCCTAGTCAATTAAACAACAATGTCAAATTCCATCAGACAGAATTGGATTGTATTTGAAAATGAAAATGTATGGGGCTGCAATCCTACAAGAACATCTTGGCCAATCCAAGCGAAGGAACGCTCTCGGTAAACAGCCCAGAGGACAGCAAAGACAATGCAGAAAGGAGAAACTGCAAGAGTAAGATAAGAGATAGGTCCAAGGAAAGGGACTTTTACGTAAGAATCTCCGGCACGTTGGAACCATCTGCAAAAAGGAAAAAGCACACAGTCCTTTACATTCTCCAAGAAGTGTATTAAAGATAATAGGCGTTGACAGGAATCATGTTTTTACCTAGATAGTAAAGCGACAAGGCAAGTTTGCAAGCCCTGAAGATAAAGAAGGTACACAATATAAGACTTCAAACTAGTATTTCAATTCAATTTAAGTATGCATTTGATTATGATCATAAGTCGGAAGAGACTCATACTGACGGGATGCAGAGAAAAAGAACAGAACTAAAAATAAGTTGGTACCTCAACACCACCAATGCAGAAAACAACCACAAGAAGCTCCACAAACCAATAAGACATAAACTTGTAAAGAACCACCAGGAACCCTGAAGCAAGAACTACGAAAAAGATAGCTGAAAGAGTATTGATCTCTACGACACCACTACCCCCATCATGTGTGCTAGGGATTTCGTCTATAGCATCCTACATTTTTGCAAAAAATCAAATGATTAGAAGTAAGAATGATTACGTACGAACAATAACACTGACAATAAAACAATAAAGAAAAGCAACAAATAAACAAAACCATGTGAATGTTTTTGTCAAAAGGAGATAGATGCCTCAAGGAGGGGCCCAGCTCATTAGAATAGCCATTCGCTACCTATCCATTTCGTGGATATTTATGTTGATACAACCTTGCCATAACTGAGAAAGTGAAATGGTAAATAAATTGCAAAATGTTGTTCAGTGTACTATAAATGACTTTTCTTCCTCGGCCAAACCAAGTTTACTACTCTGTCCCTTTTGGCATCATTAGAATTGCATAAGAAGGGGACGGGACATACTTATTGGCAGCTTACGTTATCCTTACCTATTCAACTAAGTGTTTCTAGCCTTAGACAAGTATTCCCAAATAGGTAGGAAATGACAAACCTTCAGTAGCTTATCATGTTCAATAGCTGCTTCTCGGGCACTCCATGCAGACCAATAAGATGCACACAAAATGGTACCGATAGCCATTAACCACAAAAAGACTTCGGCTACATCAACGGCTGGTCGTCTTGGGGAGTAAAGCTGCACTGACACTACATAAAGTACGGAACATTCGTGAGTTGCACGATTCATATATAGATTTGGAATTTCAGATTAAAGGACTGATTCTCAAGCATATCGTGATTTGAAATAAAAAAGCTAAACAGATTATCATTTCCAAGATGACGTACCTTTTGAACTGTTGGTGAGCATTTTTTCCAAGGTTGCACCAGCATCTTGTGGGAGCATGACAGCAGGAATCTTTATATCTAAATCCGTTTCATCCGGTTCACAAACCATTTTGTAAAGTTCTATCAATCAAACAAAAAAAAACATATACTCAGTATAAGTGATTGCTATAATAAGATCAAAGCAATTAGACAATCTCAACAGTCAGATCAACACAAAAAAAAAGTTATCAACATACCTTTCTGGTTATTTATGATTAGCAGAGCAGAGGCACCAGCAGCTTCCGCATTATTAGCCTTAGCTGTGAACCGACAGTTGCCCCGGTCCACAATAACAACGTCTCCATAAAGCTAACAAAGATTGAAACAGGTAAGTTTACGTATTCACTTTCAGCATCACAACTAGTTTAAATGCATTGATTCCAATCACAACTTTGTACCTTGTCCTTGAGCGGTGTACAACAATCACGAGGATTTGCAAAAACAACGTGTGTCTGGTTTGCGTTCTTCTCCTTGGACACTATACGCCTCCCAAATCTAGCCCCGACACCCACAAACTCCGCATCTTCAGCACCATCAATCCACGTTTGAACTTTAACCTAATCGATACCCCAGTGAGGATATTCGCAGAAAGCAATCAATAGCTCAGCAAACAAGAGACATATTCATCCGGGAAAAAAGTACAACTTTACTATTAAAAAATCACAATTTTGATTAGTTCTTAGTAACCAAAGGGGTCACTCGAATTATACTTCATAATCTTCAATAATCAACCTCACCAGTAACTTCATTGCTAACAAAGAGAAATGAAAAAGAAAATTGTACAAAAGTGATGTAAAACCCAGAATCGAGGAATCCATAACTTAGATCAAGTACAAGCTAAACAGTAAACTAAAAGTTTAAGCTTTAACTCAAAGTTACTAAATTAGTTGCGAAATTTCAATAGTATAGGATCAGAAACATGCGATTTCATTATTTTGGAACTTGTTATTTAGCTCCGTAAGAGCCCAGAAAGAAGGGGAAACAACACGATTCGAAGGAAAATTTCCGAAATTAGCAAAGAAAAATCTGAATTTGGAGTAAGAAATATAAGAAATGGGTAGAGATAAGTACCAAAACGAAGTCATTTTCGCAACCTGGCTTCTTCGGAGCTAAATCGTCCTGATGAACAATATCACCGGCGGTGACTGTAGAAAGAAGAGAGACGAGTAAAATGGAAGCGGAAACGAGAAGAATCCGGAGAAATCCAAGCGAATCCATGGAATGCTCCAAGGATTCTCTCTACTATATCTCGAATTTTATTTTTTTTATCACACAGAAACAATGAAGTTTGAAAGAGAGAGAGAACACAGCAAAGATTAAATAATAAAAATAATAAAAAAAAAACAAATTGGGGTAATATTCCCAGAAAATAAAATTGGGAATATTTACATTTGTCCGATATCATTGTTGGATCTGTGGGAAGTGACGTAAGCGCGAAGAAGTGAGGACCAAACAAAACGACGCCGTCAGGTCGAGTCATTGGACCGGTTTAGCTACAATGGTTATCGTCTTCTCCGTATGTTTTCTTCCTCTCTTATCCATTGTTTTTCTTAGCAAGAAATCAGCGTTTTCCTAAAGATGATTTCTTAGAATTAATAGATTAATGTTAGCTCTCAGTAGTTGCTTTTCTGTCATCAACTTTGTGATACTTAAAATTCATCTTTGAAATTCGTTGAATAAAAGTGTACATTTTTATGATGTAACATTTAATAAAAAATTTCAATTTAGGATTTGGAGTAATTTTGTATTAGAATGAAAAATCATATATTATTCAAATATTGTTTAAATTTTTTTAAAAAAAAAATTATTATTGAACTTGTGATTTTAAAATATATTTTAAATTTTATTATTATTAAAAATATTTTAAATAGGGGATATTAAGAGAATTGTGATGATTTAAAAGTGTTTTTTTGTAAAATTTTAATTAAAATATAAAATTTTAATTTTTATAGTTTTAGAAGGAAATCTGTAGTATTTTAATTAAAATCATTATAACTTTATTAATTTATCCAAAATTATTTAGAAATTGATTAAATCAGATCTTTTCTATTTTCTTAAAATATGATCTATTTTCATTGGATAATTAAGCAATTGTTAAAATATGATAGAGTTATATACTATATTAGTATATAGTTTTATTTTTCTTACTTGTTTTAACGTTAAACAAGTTATCCTCAACTAAAAATTAAAAATAATTACGCATATTTATTTTGTTCTGTTACAATTTCACTACGTTCAAACATCGATTATAAAATAGTAATTGGCTCTAGCAAGGCCACTCGCACAGACAGAGACGAATATTATCAATAGTATTACAAATTCCATGTCCATCGGTATGCAAATTAGCGCAGTTCGTGTCACAACAATTGTCTGAACACTGTTCAGTGCATAAACTAGTTCCACCGGTGCAAGTCTTGGGTTGTGGCGGCGGCGGCGGAGAAGGTGGTGCACATGGGTAAAAACACGTGCACAATGGCACCCCAACACTGCGGTCACAGTTGCTCTGGCTCGATGGTCCGTGCTTAGTTTTACATTTCTGGTCGCAGTCTTCACAAGTGCCTAGACCATCTCTACACAGATTCCCTTGTGCATGAATCACAACTGCAATAATACACAAATTAAGTTTAGCAACAAAAGATAAACTTTTTTTTGTTGTTGATATTTGTTCAACTATGATTAGACATCAGAATAATAAAATATACTATCACAGCAAAGTTGTTCATAATACTTAAAAAGTATGCGATATTACAATCAGTCCATCAATTTTTTTTAAAAAAAATATGTTAATTGAAATCATAGATATAAAACTTAAGAATATTTAAAATTGTAGAAGGTATATTATACCAAAAAACCAAAAAAAAAAAAGAGAAGAAGATATAATACCTAACATAGACATGATGAGGAAAGTAACGAAGAATACACAAGAAATTGTCCTATCCATATCTGATATAATGAGGAAAATTTGTTGTGTTATTCCATTCACAAAGTTTAAGTATATATACAAGATTCATAAGATTCATAATTAATAGAAAGATTCACATTGTTTATACTATTTATATCAGAGATTAATTTCAGTGATTATGTAAAATCTCTTGCTCTAATTACATAATTGTATTTCCCAATAATATCTTTACGTGTTTGTATTTATTTTCTCAAAAAATTTCTTTAAAAAGTATATGAGATAGTTGGATTCATAAGAATAAAAATAGTTTAGAGAATGTTGTACAAAAACACTTTATTGCATTTTATTTATGAACATGCCCGTAATCATGGCCCATTATAATAACCCACTTAAAGAACAAAAAAAGATTTTTCCCTATAATTCGCATGTGACCATATTTATAGTGTATTTAGTGTCATATTTTTTTGGGAAAATTCGGAATGATTTGATTTTTATGAAGATTGATGGCTTTTAATTTTGACATAAAAGACAGATAAGAGATTGATTTTGATTCATATATGTATAAAGAGTTTTTGTTTTCAAAGAGTTTTTGTTTTCAACAATTAGGGTTCATTCCACATCATAAATTAAAAGTAACTCAAGAAAACGTTAATCCATTGATTATGGCTTCAAATTTTAGAAGATTTATCATAGTCCAAATAAAATGGTCTACATATAGTTTATTTGTCATCAACAAATGATTTTATATATAGTATATCAACGAAGGCAATTGTATCGAAAGAACATATCAGTATCTTATATTATAAATTAGGAAAGACTCCATCTCCTCAATGCAGCTTAATTATATCATTGGCCAAGATTTAGTTATATTACCATTGCACTGAATTCTAGTATATGTGTATATATAATTTATTTTCTTTTTGAAAGTCTAGTATATAGTTACAGTTTTATCTGTTTCTTTTCTTTTTATGTTAAGCAGTATCTTGGTCACTTAATAGAACGAAATAAAATCACATGGCCACTTTAATTTGTAAAGTGGACCGACCAACGCCATTTACAGTTGAGTTGGTTTAATACATAACACTCTTTGTGGTCCGGTGGTTCCTTTCCTACTTGGGCCTCACTTCAAGAGTCCTTCGGCCCATTTGATAACACGTGAGGTGTTCATGCTAAATGTACGTAGCCACTGTTTTCTTAATATATATATCATAAAATTCAAAGAAAAATGACTAATTAATGTGAGTATCGTCTGCATGCAACTGCCATTTAAATATTAAAACCCAACCATGTCATAATTTTAATACATTGATGTTTTGTAAGCAATGTAGTTTGATCAGTCAACTTTTATATACATATTTACTCCGATTAAGCGATATAATAATACAGGGTTCCATTTTTTAACTTAAGAATTTAGAGATAGCATACATTGTGTCTAACGTTTAACTTGCATATTGTATATGATAACTTCTTAATTAATTGCTTGGTAAACTTCATATTATGCATTTACCTTTGATTCACATGAGTTTCTTATTCTAGAATTGCATTAGTTTAACTTTTCTGATCTTAAAATTCAAGCTGTAAGAAAAGTCTTAGTGGTTTACCATGGTAGTGCAAGAGGGTTAAGAAGGTTGGTTATTTTATATCATAGATTCAAACATCTTTTGATTTGGAATTTTTAAAAATAAACTTTGGATATTGGATGAGATTATGGATCAAAGGTCGTCCGAAATTCCCATAATATATTTTTTTATAAATGAAGTTGTAATCACAAAAGTTATATTTTAAAAAAAAATAAAATAAAAGGAAGATCTATATTGTTTTAAAATAATAAAAAAATCATCGGTGATGAGAGCTAGTATCTATATATATGTATAGCCGTATAGGCTATTATTGTGTACTAATTAAATTAAATTATACTTTTCTCAGTCTAAATGTCGAATGACGTTCATGAAAGTATGATATACGTTCCACCAACATCGACCATAATTAATGAAATGCCATTTATATATTTTGGGTTTTCTAAGTATATATATAAAAAAAAAACAATCTCCAAGTGAATTTTTGTTTGCAAGTGTACCTCTATGTTTCAAACATGTAAATGCTCTTTGGGAAGCTGGAAATATTTATCGACTTAATTGCGTGCATTCTATTTTGGGAAGGTGGAAATATTTATCGACTTTTTTATTTTCTGTGGATTTATATTACGAAAATTATGGAAATGATGAGAAAATGTCATATGTCGTGATACCTTTGTCGGTACACTATCTAAAACAATTCGTCTACTGAATTTACGTGTATGATATAAACGATTTTAATACGTATGTATTGACAATTTTACATAGATAGTTATATTCTATTAATTGGACGGCGGAGATAAACTTTAGTGTAAAACTATATGAATTTTATTATTAAGAACATAAGACAATTGGACAACCACACGTATACCGTTACTAGTCAAGCAATCATATTAATGTTCCATTATATAAAATAATACTAGTAAATTATACTGTCATAATTATATGCCACAATTATAACCACGACACATGTCTGGAGTTTAAACCTAACACTTATGAAAAATATTAAAGCTATTATGATATGTTGACAAAAAAAAATCAGTAAATTATACTAACATAAATCTCAAATTAAGCGAAACTAATCCTTTATATTGGTTAAAGACTTAAATTTAACAGAATAAATAGAATAAGTGAAATAGACGAAGCAAACAAGAACTTGATCGATATTTAAGAAAAGAATTAATATTTTAAATAACATATAGTTCAAAATATATATTTTTCAACAGATAAAAAATTTACATATACATCATTTGCAAAGATCAGTGTTTTGTTTTTATCCCCAAAAACGATAATTATCAAAATTCGTGAATGGTAAACTAAAAGTTTAAACGGTAGCTGTCACCATCTCAACTACGACAATCTCTGTGATATATTGATCATTACCAATATGAGATCAAAAAACACATGTAGATCTCAGATTGATTTAATTGCCAGATTCTTCATGAACGTGCAGGAATAGAATTACTAAAATAAGTACGTCGTATTACAGTTTTTCAAAGTACTACTTAAGGTTACAGTTATAGTTTACATCCTCGTTTATCATCTAATGAATAAGCGTAATTTAATATAATAATTTCACAAAAGATACTTTTAAGATAAACATATATAGACCTTGTAGCAAATATAAATATAAGGAAAAAAAGAACATGCCGTATTGGGATCGGCTACTCTATAAATATATTTTATTCAAATACACACATTAACCTGTTAATATATAAATGTGTATACACATATTAAATGTGCATGCATGTGTATACACGTAGTATGACATAGATGGAAGTGTACGAGTCTTTACGTTACTAATTAATAAGATTAGTATGAAGAAAATCAGACTAATAATAGTCATTTATGTACTGGGAACTAATTGGTAAATGTTCAAGGACTATAATAATATAATTGGTAAATGCCAGCTCGATTTGCTCAAAAGACTTCATGAGACATGTCAGTGTAATGATGTAAGTTTTTAAATTGATAGTAATTGGATTAGCTTTTCGGATTTCGAAGGAGAAAACTGAATCTCTTGATTTGTTCAGCGGATTGTGGAAGGAGAGAATTCATGTAAGCCTAAAACGAGGAGAAGATCTTTAAGTTCTGAGAGAGAAGATGAGAGCTATGAACCAAAACCTGTTCAGGGATTACTAGAGAGAGAGATAAAGAGGATCAAAAATATAAAGGAGGAAACTTGCGATAGTAGCCCGGATAAGCAAAAGCAACCTTCTTTGAATGAAATTAAGAAGACAAATGATAAGGATAAGCAAATGGATCTGAAGAATGGGAGAGATTGTAAGAAGAGCTCAGAGATTAACCTTCAAGTTTGTGTGAATGAAGCCGCTGAAACGTTGATCTGTGCAAAGGCGGAGGAGAAGGGAAAAGACCGGTCTAAGCAGTTCATGGAAGCATTAGATATTCTAAGTTCGAACAAAGAATTGTTTATAACACTCTTCCAAGATCCTAATTCTTTCTCGGCGAAAAAAGGTCAAGACTTAGAGAGACCTCAGGTAAAGGAACCGCGGGATAAATCTCCATCAATGGCTGATGATTTGGATCAAATTGTTCTCTTGAAGCCTAGATTATCAAGCTCGGTTGACGTTAGAGTGTACTTGAGATTCAAACATCTAGCCAAGAAGTTAAAGCTTGTTGTTGGATCTAACAAAGAAAACAATCACGAAGAAGTTAAACCCAAATGCAGCGGTAAAGATGGAGAAACCGAGGTTGCTGCTTTTAGAACAGGTGATGTTTGTACCAGTACAGTTGGCCAAAGAAGCCTAGAGGCACCAGTGTTTAGGCGCAAGAAACGGGTTGAATCTGATGTTTTCAAGCTAAGTATGGAGAACGATGTTTTGCCAAGGAGATTCACAGTGGAACGACAACAGGAGAGATCAGATTAGTCACCAATTTATGAAGTTCCTAATGCTTTGATAGTAGCTTGCAGACAAAACTCAAAGAGAGAAGACAGAGGCTGAAGAAGAGAAGAGAGAGCTTCAAGTTGTGGTCCTTGGACAAGGACTTCGAGGTATTTGACCCGAATCCGCACAACTCCAATTTAAGGTCTCTCAACGACAATTGTACAGGCTCTGCTGAGTACACAAACCTGAAATTTCCTGTAGAAGAAGGAACTGAGGAAGATACATATATCGAGAGCTCATCAACAGTAAGTCTTGAGAGAAAGAGTATACATTTCTTATGTCTCTACGCTGATTTGATGTTTAAACAATGCTTTAAATCGTTGAAGAAGTCGAATCTGAGTCTACAAAGACGAGACAGGTACATTAATGATCCAAAACAGGGGCAGGAGCAACCGAGTTCTGTCTCTGTTCTAGAGAGAATTCATATGGAAGACGATACAATTAGCCCCGGAAATGTGAAAATTTCTAATCTCGGTAAAAGCCCCCCGGATCAATGCTTTCATGATTTCAATCCTTTGATCACTTAGTGTAACTACTAAGTCTCTGTTTGATTTACCAGAAAAGTCTCTTCCTTTCATACAGAAAAAAAAAACAGATTGGATTATTATCTTTTAATGATTCAAACATGGATTTTCTCGAGAAAGACTCTGTTCATGAGTTTGTGAAGAAAGTTCTTCAAACTTCAAGACTGAATTGGACTAATCTTAGGGCGAGATGCAACGAAGAAACATCACTACTCGACGAATTCTCACACGGTAATCACAACAACGATCAACTTCTTTTTGTTCTTGATTACATCGACGAGATTCTCCGCGAGATTTACCGTCAAGACATCAAGTTTTGGCCTTTCACGCCATCGGGGAGCTCGAGAGTCGTCAATCTACCATATTCACTTAGAGAAGAAGATCTGATTCACGAGACTATGAGACGTTTCGACTAGAGGTTACTCTGCTCTGAGTCCCCAAGAACATTGGATCAGGTCACTGAGACTGATCTGATAAAGCCATGTCTTTGGTTGGATTTCGGTGGTCAATCTGAAGGTGTTGTGTCTGATGTCGTTGAAAATATTATTCAACGGTTGGTACTTGAGATCTTTCATGAGCTAAGAACAATGCAGAAGACGATATGTGGATTAATCTACTGGCTATTCAACAATTATTTTGTTACGTATAAAAAGCTTCAGTTTGAGAATCTTCTCTTCATAAGTAGTTTTCTAAATACATAAAGATCAGAATATTTTTTTCGCTGTACTTGGTTGAAGTAAAAAGCTTCTGATTCATCGAAAAGGTTTTCACTTTGACTAATTGGAGATTATGTATTGGAATCATGGATTTAGGGATTTTGCTTTTCGCATTGCAAATCAGCTTTGTTTTTCTTTATCCAATTAATGACAAAAAATCGTCTTCTCGTTTTCTGTGATTCGGACAAAACCCAAGTTGCTTCTGCTGTGTTTTTATAAGATTCCGCTTCCCTCCAACCCTCTCCTGACCATAAACAGTGGAAAAACCCTAAATCCCCATTTCCTTTCACCAACCTCTAAAACCCTAGCCTCCATGGAGACGCCGACGATGAAGCCCGACACGGTTCTGATTCTTGATTTCGGCTCACAATACACACATCTCATCACTCGCCGAATTCGATCTCTCAACGTATTCTCTCTCGTAATCAATGGAACCTCATCGCTCAAATCAATCACTAGCTATAACCCACGAGTCGTTATCCTCTCCGGTGGACCACACTCAGTCCACGCGCTTGACGCGCCGAGCTTCCCCGACGGGTTTATCGAGTGGGCTGAGACGAACGGCGTTCACGTTTTGGGTATCTGCTATGGTTTGCAATTGATTGTGCAGAAGCTCGGTGGTGTTGTTGTTGAAGGAGAGAGTAAAGAGTATGGGAAGATGGAGATTGAAGTGAAAGGTAAATCTGAGATTTTTGGGTCGGAGAGTGTTGGAGATAAGCAAATGGTTTGGATGAGTCATGGAGATGAAGCGGTTAAGCTTCCAGAAGGGTTCGAGGTTGTGGCGCAGAGCGCTCAAGGAGCTGTTGCTGCTTTGGAGAATCGGAAGAAGAGGATTTATGGATTGCAGTATCATCCTGAGGTATTGAAACTCGAAGAGTCTGATACAATATCCTAGTTTTGGGATTGATTATTTTTAGTGGATTGAGGGTTTATGGATGATAAAGTTTGGATTTTTTGAATGTATTTATACCTTTTAATAATCTGAAGAAACTTGGGAGAATTGATCATTTCATGTTCTGTGAGCCTGACAAGTAAAAAAAGTGAGACTTTTTTATTATCATGAATCGATATTGATTGGCATAGCTATTTTAATGAATGGTTAGTCCATGGATTAGATACTCGTTTATGTTGGTAAATGGATGGGATGGGAACTGAAAAGCATGGGTTAGAGTCTGTTTATGTAAATTCTAGCTTATGATATGACTTGTGTTGGATTTTAGTGGATTTAGGGATGGATGATAAAGTCTGGTTCTTCAGCATGTTAGCTATCCGTATCTTAAAAAATCTTACTGAAGAAACATTGGAGAATTCATCAGCTGGAAAGCAGTTAATGTTTTGTTTCTCTCTGATAAGTGGAAAGAAGTGTTGATGAATCGGTAGCTTTGTTTAATTGACTGGGATATTGCAATTGTTTTCTGGTCAATTGATTAGGGAATTTCTCGTCAATTTGAAATGGAGGTGTTAGAGTCTGATTAATGTAAATTTTTAGCTTATGATGAAATGGCTTTTTAATGGATTTTGCAGGTGACACATTCACCAAAAGGGATGGAGACACTTAAGCACTTCCTCTTTGATGTGTGTGGAGTATCTGCGGACTGGAAGATGGAGGATCTGATGGAAGAAGAGATCAAAGTGATTAACAAAACCGTTGCATCTGATGAACATGTCATCTGCGCTTTGTCAGGAGGTGTGGACTCTACTGTTGCCGCAACTCTTGTTCACAAGGCAATTGGAGATAGGCTTCATTGCATCTTTGTCGACAACGGGCTATTAAGGTCAGAGAATAAGTAATTACTCATTGTGCTATGACCTTTTTATTTTTATTTTTCAACTGAGAATAGTCTGCTTTGTAGGTATAAGGAGCAAGAACGTGTGATGGATACCTTTGAAAGAGACTTGCATCTACCTGTTACATGTGTAGACGCATCCGAGCAGTTTTTGAGTCAACTCAAAGGAGTAGTGGATCCGGAGACGAAGAGGAAGATAATCGGAAAGGAGTTTATCAACATTTTCGATCAGTTTGCCCAAGAGTTAGAGAAAAAGCATGGGAAGAAACCCGCTTTTCTAGTTCAAGGGACTCTGTACCCTGATGTGATTGAGTCGTGCCCTCCCCCGGGTACTGATAGGACTCATTCTCACACCATCAAAAGTCATCATAACGTCGGAGGGCTCCCTAAAGACATGAAATTGAAGCTTATTGAACCACTCAAGCTTCTCTTCAAAGACGAGGTTATTTTTCCTATTCTTCTGCAACTATCAAGTGTTTAACTATAGTTTGTTTGATCTTTCATTGGTGTGTTTGCGTGATAAAGGTCCGTGAGCTCGGAAGAATCTTGAATGTTCCTGTAGGATTCTTGAAGCGTCACCCATTCCCTGGTCCCGGACTGGCTGTTAGAGTCTTGGGCGACGTTACTCAAGGAAATGCCCTTGAGGTTCTTCGTCAGGCAAGTTTATCTAGAACTGTAAGCTAACATATAAATACTTGGCTATTGCACTTAACTCATTTTTTGGTTTTTTTATAATCATTTTCTTAGGTTGATGAGATTTTCATCCAATCTATCAGAGATGCGGGTCTCTATGATACGATCTGGCAAGCTTTTGCAGTGTTCTTGCCTGTAAGATCAGTTGGAGTCCAAGGTGACAAGAGAACACATTCTCATGTTGTTGCTCTTCGCGCAGTTACAAGCCAAGACGGAATGACTGCAGATTGGTAAGCTTCTTACGTTTCTTAATACCGATGCATATAGAAGCCGTTTGATCTTTCAACTTACTACTATGTTAATGTGTATACTTAAGGTGTTTTGTCTACCAAATATCTCAAAGTTGGTTAATTCATATATTGTGGTATTATAGGTCTTGAGTATTTGGTTATTTGAGAATTTTAGAACTGATTATTTTAGGTATTCGAGTATCTAAAGTCATGTATTTAGGTATTTCGGTTCTCTCAAAACTGATAAATGAATAGGATAGTAAAATTTAACTAAACATTTGTCTTTGTGATGTCATATTTAAGTCTCTTTTTATCGATCTGAATAGGGATAAAAGGTTTCTTGATTCTTAGGGATAACGAGTATTTTGTGTTCAATGCTACTTTTTTATTGTTGTCATTCTTTTGTTGCTTGGTTTATTGCAACGCAAACGCAATATTTTTAGTGTGACTGTATACTGAAATTGGTGATGTTTTGCAGGTTCAATTTTGAGCACAAGTTTCTGGACGATGTTTCCCGGAAAATCTGTAACAGTGTCCAAGGAGTAAACCGTGTGGTTCAAGACATTACATCAAAGCCTCCTTCAACGATCGAATGGGAATAAAAAATTTGCATAAATTTGGTTTTTTTGGTTTATGGATGTCTGCAATTCTTCGAGCATGTAAAAAAGATATGTTATCATCATCATCTGACAATGATGGTGAAGATGATACTTGTTACTATTACAAAAGTCTATGGTTTCTGATAAAACTATTATTGATCTAAACCTCGCGTGATATTAATGTGATGTTGCCGATAAAAAGATCTTTTGGGTTGGGTTGAACAATGCTGAATATTGTTAAAAAAAAAGTTATAATAACTATTACAAGTTAACTAACATGTGTTGTAGTTAAGTTTATACATGTTAAAGATGAGTTGCTATAACTGACTTTATTCATGTTTTTAAGTTATAGTCGGAGCTATTCATGATATTACTCGAAACCGAACTGGAGATCCGAACAAGTTACAATTAATGGATCTTGTTAAAGGCCACCTACCATGCTAACCAATCTCATTAAAGAATTGCCAATCTATTATTTTTTTTTTCTTTTCTAAATCAAGAAATTGTTCAACTAAATTTTCGAATTATGTATTATTTTTAATAAAGTTAACCTCTTACTAAAAAGATAGAGACTTTATATTGATGCTACCATACGAAATCCAAATACAGACCATTTCTTTGTGCTTAGATTTTCTCCCTTCTTTTAATGGAAAAAGTTAATGTTAAAATGGTAATGCATGTCCAATTTCTCAGTGGCGTTAGCTGCAGTTATTTCAAATGACATTACTTCTTTTTAACAAGGCATTGTATTTTGTGAACAAAACACTTTTCTATCAGCTTTTGAGTTTGACCAACCAATTTTATCTTTATATTTTCTAAATATGTTTTAAAACATTAATTTTCCTAAAAAATACCAAAAGAATATCGAGATCGAACAATCTTTTATCTATTTAGATTTTATTGTTTGGTCACAAAATATGCATTTCTTGTCTTTAATTCTATTTTCGTTTGCAGACGTTTATGAAGTAAGGAATTAATAGGGATGGACAAATAAATCGAATCTGAAACCTAAACCCGAAATCCGAATTTAAACCCAAACCAAAATAACCTGTTCGGTTCGGTTTCGGTTTTTCTTAAAAATCCGATTGGTTCTTGAATTTTGGTAGTTCAGGTTTTGGGTTCGGGTTCGGTTCGGTTATGGTGCATTAAAAAACCGATCGGTTCCTAAACAGTTTGGATTTCGGGTTCTGTTCGGATAGCCCGAATTAAACCGAAGTAAATCAAACATTATACTATATTTTATTAGTGTTTTTCTTTAATCGAGATTTTTTAGTTTGAGTAGTTCAATTAGGAATCGAACTAAACCCGACAAGTATATAGATATAAAATGGGACTTGAAATATAGTAATAGAACCCAACCAAACCCAATTTGTACTGAACAGAACCCAAACCAAAATAAAGAATTATCCGAATGGATCCTACACCTCTAAATCCAAAATATCCAAAACCCGAAATACCCAAACCAAACCCGAACCCAAATCCGAATATCCAGACCTATAGGACCTCATATCCGTCTAAAGTTTATTTTCCCATTAAAAATGGATATTGCACGAACCATGCCGAGTGTTTCATTTTACATAATTTAATTTCATAAGGAACTTATATTCGTCTACGTTATGAACCAAAATGAGTTCGATTTTACAAGAATTCCAAAGGATCCAAAAATTAAAAATCACAAAATCCGTTTTGAATCACTGAGAGATTTGAAAATCAAACCGGAACAAAAGCTAATTCTGTCAATCTAAACCGTGAGACCTTTAACATATCCATGCAACTCTTTGAAGTGCCTCTTGGATCATTCCTTGTGTGGCTATTTTTGTCTCTTTTTGCTGCAACCAGCATTGAAATATAAGTGTATATATATATATATATATATATATGTATATATATATCAATATATATATATATCAATTTCGGTCTCATATTCCGGTTTAGTAACATAAATTAAGCGTGTGCTAATGCATGTACCTTGCATTTGACGGTTAAGCATAGTAAGCCGTCTCCGGTTGAGGACTGTACCGAGTGAGAATCCAAATTGAGATCACTAATAACATCCATTATCTCAAGCAATATCCCTTCTCTCCAAGCACATCTAAGCTCAATAATCACCTCATTGCCAAACGAACTGATCCTCAAATTGTCGGTTAGACCAGCATAACCGGTATCAGCCGGTTCATCTTCTCCGACATTCACATCACTCTCCTTCCTCTTGTTGTTCAAACAATTCGCTGAGGCTCTTTCATCTTCATCCTCCGGTTTCTTCCTCTTCATAGTCATTCGCATGTCTGTATCGGTAGATTCTCTGCAAGATTCCAATTCTTGAACCCGTCTCTGAAGTTCTTGAAGATACTCAATCGTATCATCAAGAATCGACACTTTATCGATCTGAAGAATCCACAAGAGAGAAGATTACTTTCCTTGAAAACATAATATTTTTAAACATGCACATGCAAAACCTTAGGTTCATAATCATGTTAGATTAGTTAATTTTTCGTCGATAGTAGTAACTGCAAAACGTTATTGAAGCAAAAGTGCTGGATTAGGTTACCTTACTAACCGAAGGAATTATTGATTTTAACGTCATGAAGCGATCATTTAATTTCTCGCGGCGTTTTCTCTCGGACAAGGCGTGGTTCGCGGTTTCATTTCCAACCTTAAACCCGCTATCTGCGGGTGTGTCTGGTAACAACAACTCCTTCTGGTGCATCCGAGAAACCTCAAAAATAATCTTCTTTAACATATTTTGCGATTTCTCTCCCAACGTTTTTGCGGATGATGATGACCGCCTCCACCGCGTGAAACTTGACCGCTTATCGAAGTTCTGAAACTGCGGTCCAAGAATTAGCTGATGCGTTGTTTTGAAAATCGTCGAGATCACGCCATGGTAATGAACATCATCTTCCTTATTTACTCGGTTACTCTGTTCTTGGATCTGACCTAATCGTTGATTCCTACGCTTTCTTGATTCGCAAGAAACTCTCCCAGTTTTTCCAACAAACGTATGAGAAACGCAATCGCTAGAATTAAGCGATTGGTAAGCACACTTACTGAGTTCTTCAGCCACAAACTGCCAGCTTTGTACCTGAGACGCACCACCACCATTGATGAGCGAATCATGATCCTCTGGTTCTTGCTCAAACCCACTTGTAGAAGTTGTCGGAAAAGCTTCAGTTCCAAACACCGGAATGTATTTATCGTTGCTTAAAGGATCGAAAATTTCTTGATAATCGAATATCGCTGATACAGTTCCATAAGGAGGAGCTTCAAGGAATAACGTCTTCACGCGTTGCATCACATTCAAGTCCTCTGTAATCTAAATTAATTTTTTAAAAAAACAATAAGCAGCCCTTTAACTTTTATAATTCACAATTAAACGCCGGTACAGCTTTAAGACAAAATTGATTAATAATGTCGGAGAATTTAAATCTTTTGCTGTCTGATTTGACGTTTTCTGTGCTATGTTGAGTATTTTCTGTATATTTAATTGTAAGTGAACAAAATTAATTGTATGTAAAAAATGTGATGGTCACTGTATTTGCTGGTAAAATTTTTTCCTTTGTGGTAAGTTTTGATAAATGAAAAATAAATAGGATTATGTAACTATGTTGATTGGTTTGATCGAAATCGGAAGGTCCAAAGTTCTGGTCGCCTAATGAAACGATACAATGAATAAAAGTTACTGGCTTACATGTTCGGTTGTGCCGATCTCAAGGACTCCTCTAAGAAACGGGAAGCAAACCACTGTCAGAAGCGAAGCGCTCTTAAAAGAGCAAAAACGCCACATAAAAAGAGCGTTTTCAGTATAGCGTTAGCGTTTCCAATTGCAGAAATGACTCAAAACTTACTTTAGCGAGAAGAGAGCGAGTGAAGACTTTGCTATCGGCGGTATGAGCGTTACAAAGCCATATTGGTTTCCCGTTCGATAACGCTCCTCCAGGAATTCTACAATAGTAAAAAGATGGAAATATCCTTTTATGTTTTATCCTTACAGGACGACAAAAATGATTATATCCATTATAATTTATAAATCATATTAAGGTTAATGCTTTTTAAAACAAAAACATAAATTTAAATCCATAAAAATATTATGTTTGTAGTGGAAATTATATAGCACAATAGTGACTATCTCTATAATTCATTACACATATTTACAAATCTAATTCATCACTCCACAATATTAAAAAAAATATAAAAATTACTAAATTTATTTGACAAAAAAAAAATATTACATTTGTAACAATCAAACTAGACTATGCCGGAATAAACTCCCATCCCGTAGAAGAATGGAAATTGAAAAAGACACGATAATAAATATGTTTTTGCACTTTTTAGAGACAAAATCAAATACTCTCTATTTTAAATGTTTGAGATTTTTAACACGAACTAGAAGTATAGTTCAGTTCTGTAACATCCACACAAAAAAAAAGATTGATCTTAGAAGTATAAAAGTATAGTTTCCATTTCCTATTACTTTATTTAACTACATAAATTAAATCATAAAATATTAAACAAACTTTCTTTAGTAAAAAAAATTCTGTGATTATTGCTGGAAAGACAGAATTACCCTTCACCAATGTTGAAGACGAAAGACATGCATACTAAGGGCATCTCCATTGGGGGTTTTTATTTGAGTTTCTTAGAAAAGTTTAATATTAAAAAAATAAAAAGTAAGAGAGAGATTGTTAAAAATTAAGAAACCAACTCTTAAATAAGAGTTTTAAGAACTGAGTTAAGAAACTCATGTGACACTTGTCACTTTTTGATTAGGTTAGACTTTTAAATAAATATCTGAATTAATTAAATAATTTATTTTTATTAAAATATTATTTTTATTTGTTTTAGAAACCTTTTTCAAGAGTTTCTCGGATGGAGATGCTCTAAGTAATACCACTCGGTGTCGGTAAGATCTTCCAGAGAGAGAGCGGCGGCGGAAGCCCGTCTAGTGACCTGAGAGCAACCGGAGGTTGAGGATTCTTCGACGGAGAGAGATTTATAAAGCTCTCTAAGCTGCTCGCTTCTCTCAAGACCTAACTGGTCAGCTTTGACTTCCGCTGCTTGAATCGTCTTCCTCGTCTTAATGTCTCCATTGTAGTATCCATCTCCCCATTCCAACAGTCTGTTTTTATTTTCAAACCAGAAAAAACAGATAAAATGAAAAAACACCAAAATCGCATTTAAAGATCGAAATTTTGATGTGAGACTAGAAATTTTATCCGAGTTGGATCCAAAAACACTAAAACATCGAAAGCAATTTGAACAAATGTCAAGAGATTATTCGAAAAAAAAAAACAGAAGTGAGAAAGATTGAAATTTAAATCAGCCCAGAAGTTTTATCAGAGTTCTTGATTCGAATCAACAAGTTTCCAAGAATCTCTTATGGACCAGAGCCAAGGAAATATTAACTCCAGACGACAGGAGAAAGATTAGGAGGTGTACCCTGGTTGAGAGGCAGAGACAGACCAAAAGATTCCGTAACTCCATTTGATGTTTCGAACTGAAACTGCGAGGTGTTTCTTTAAATTTTCCGGCAGCGTTCTGTTTTCTCCGGCAGCCATTTTTTATTCAGACTTTCGTCAAAAAAACAATTTTGTCTTTGACAAAATCAGAAGATAGATAAAAAAAAAAACAGAATGGAATTTCAGGTTTTGACTTATGAGTAGTGATTTACATGACACTGGGAAGACAACATAACCCAGAATATTTATTTTGAACCTTCTATATTTGGAAACAATATATTAAGAACAACTAGATACTATTTATATATTCATGTTACTATGGTTGTGGTTAAACTGAGCTTGTTGTGGTTAAACTGAGCTTTGAGTCGACAGAAAAAGGACGGTGTCTGAATCTCTTTATGGATACTTAGGTGAACGTACATATTATCACAGAATACAGAAATTTACGATGAAGTTTCTTTTTTAAAAAAATAGTTTTTAAAACATGAGTGGTAAAAGAAGCAAAAGTAGTGTGTATTTACACCTTCGGTTGAATATTGTGTTCCAAGCACCACTCTTTTTTTTTTTTTTTTTTTTTGTTGGATGAAATCCTAATTTAAGTAAAAAGAAACTTAAACTAGCTATATTAATTCACATAAAATATGACACCAATAGTGTTTACCAAACTTGAAATCAAAACAATATCCATCGATACAACTATGTGATCCTTTTTGCTTTTAACGTGGTATACGAGTTAGATTTTTTTTGTTTGTAAAACGTAACTGATTCTAATGGCGAAACACGAAGAAGGATCCAAAAATTAAGGTTATGCCTCGAGGAGCTCCCGTAAAACAGACAAACAAGCTTGCATTTCATAATTTATTTATGTTCTTAGAATATTTCCGCATTGTTTTCGAATCTTAACAAGTAGAACGTTTAATTACTTGCTAAAAAAGAAAACTAGAACGTTTAATTTTATTGCAAAATCGTCAGTTTCTTGTTTTATACTTATATGTGTATGAGTCAATAACAGTAGATTTTGCGGCAATCGTCATTCGCGGCTCTGTTCCATGCAAGTCAAACAATAAGGTTATTAAGAAAGATTGAGCTTGGATCAAAGATATTGGTGAGGATTAATTAGAGTCAGAAAGAGAATTAAACAAAGTTAATTGATTGTATATGAATGGGATTTGACAAAAAGGTATGTAAATGAGATATTTAATACACTATAGAAGAAACGAAGAGTTATTTATTAGCTTAAGCTATATGCTTTTAATAAAAAAAAAAAATCGCATCTCCCAAAATTATCACCCTTAACTAGGACTACTCGTCGTGTCTGAACGCTGAAAAAAGGAGTAAGACTTTGTTTATTTATTTATTTCTTGTATGATTACACGGCCAAATACTTTTATCATTTGATTTTAAAACTATAATGTATTTGAATTAACATAATAAAATATACATAACCAATAGTATGTTCGAGGTTCTCGGACTCATGTCAGTCACACTTAAACGCATGATAGGACCGATTTAGATATATAGAAAATAATGATGGTTTATGTTTCTGACTTATGTTTTCAGTAATTTCTTAAATAGTTGATCTTTTACAGTTTTGTATGAATCTGTCATCTACAGTTTTGTAGCCTATAGTCTCCGCTCCAAAAAGGGTCATTTTGACTATAATATTGTGATAGAGAATTTGACTATAAATAGTTATAAATATATACTGTTAAATAATCTGATCAGGAAAAAGGAAAACTAGATTAGAAAATTAAAAACTATTAATTAAAGAGAATAGGAATATGAGATGTATATCCCTATATATATATATATATATATATATATATGAAGTTATGTGAAAAAATGTTCTACAATTTTCACACAAATGTTTTGTTTTGATTTTTTTTTTAATATAATAAAAGAAAAGTCGCTATCCTAGACAACTAAACTTGCAAATATTTGTTACACATTAACCATAACCAGTGAAGATAACAATTCTTTCGTTATAAATAACAAGGCGCTGATGTATGTGATAATAAAAAGATTTTTTTGGAACATTTGATAAAATAAAATACTATATATTAAAATGAAAGAGATGCTTGCATTTATTGAGGTGGAACAGAGTCTAGTGTTGATTAAAAAAAAGTGATCGAACAGTTCATTTTTGTGGTCCACTTTATTAATTTAGCATTAAAAACATTGTTAGCACCAGCCACTCTCTATGATTCTTTCATAAATAATAAAACCAACCCAAATTTATATCAAAATTCAATTGTTTTAACCATTAAGCTTTGTTTGTAATAACATGATGATATCTGTATTCAATTTATTTAGTATTAATAGAATCGATTTAGTGATCAAAGTGACATAGATGGGTTTAAAGAGTCTACAAAATTTAATCTCATCGTTTCACGTAAGTATATGCATAATCCACGTAGTCTTGTTTTGTGTCATTGGCTTATTGTCTTTTTGCTTATGCGTACGCAAAAGACATATAAACATTTGAATTAACAATTAAATACGTATACATGTCTATGGCTATCTACACTCAAAACAATCAATAGAAGCTAAAAAAATATTTATGTTTTTTCAAATTGTATTTTAGAGAGAGGTAATAAATCCACATCATATTCATCAGAAACTTTTGTTTTTCTTCTTAAGGAAATTAAAAACAGCTGGGTATATAACCTTGATCGTTTGCGAAATTGATTTCCGTTAAAACAACTGTCCACGTCCATGGCACTAAACCATTCTGAATTCATGATCTTGATGAATACTATGTGGTGTATTTAATTCGAAACCTCATTCTCTTGTCTTTTTTTTTTATCGCATTAAAAGTGATAATCTTATTAAGAGATTACTTTACTCCACCATTCCTTTACATGTTCTATGGATGATAGTAGTGGCGCCACGCATGAACATGGCAAAAATATCAAATGCGTACGTTAACCAGATAATAGACCGAACATGTAAAGTAACAGACACTAGAACCATACATTAGAACTTGTAAAGTACAAACCAGGCCAGTCCAAGTTTGGTTTTATATACTCTATTCAACGGATCCAATGATCTTTCGTTCTCCTTAAAGTGACCTGATTATAAGATTAGGCCGAACTTGATCTAAAATCCTAAATAAATTAATGAAAATACTTAACGATATATTATTCAAAAAGTTATTTATTTTTATTTGAAATGGGTCACTCCCTAATTGCCATTAGCTTGGAGACGAACGCCTATGATTTCTCACAATTTTATGAACGAAAACACAATTGATTGCTTGTTAAAAAACAAAATCTGTGTTTCAACCTAAGTTTGATAGAATTTCTAAAACATGACGGTCGGAAATAGATTATTATTATTATTTTTTTTTTTTGTAGTACTATGTAATTTGGACAGACTCAGGATTCTGACCTCGTACATTAGTTCCATGTGCACTCTACATCAATATTACGGTGGTATTCGATGTTTAACGACATGTAATTTAAATATACAAATCGTTTTTCTTTTCTTTCTAAAACATCTTTGATTTCTTAAACTAATTAAAATTTCAAATTACAATTCTGATTTATGAACAAAATAAATTTGCCTTAAAATCGGATTTTTTTTTAATAAAAAAGTACATATCATTTTCTTTGAATAAAAAGTATATATTCTTTAACATATGCTTTAACTCTCTCATGGTTATGGTTGTTTTTCATATAATTATTTCCTCACCCCTCCAAGAACTTATAGCATCAAAACATAAAATTAAAAGAGAACTATACCAAACACGTACGTTGGCCAGATGGATCACATCAGACACGTTTGCCAGGGTTAGGCATACTCTTTACTCGGCTTCTGCTTGTACCCGCTAATTGCCCATATCCAGTTTGAAGAAGAATAAGTATTTGCTATGGTCAAATTATATAATAATTAATTGAATTTTATTATTTACAAGTACGAGTCAAATATAAAATATACTTGTTATTTTTTATAATACTAATATTTTATACTTGTTAAATAAATTGTTTATTTACATTTTTTTCCAAATAAAACTCTGTAAATACTTGTGATTTAAAAACCAAAATCTACATTAAAATATGAAAATCCAATAACTCAATTTATCCCAATTTCTATTATATAAAGAAGAAGATGATTTTCAAATGTCATCAGATTGAAATAATAAACTTAAGTATTCAAATATTTCAGATTCAAGTAATAGATTAGAACAAATAATGTGTTAGACATGAAAAAATTGGTAAGATGACGAACAAGTTGAAGGACATACGATTCAATTATTCCGGGCCTTCAATTAGGCCTAATTGGGCCGTAGCCCAATTGGTTTTTTTTTTGCTTCCAAAGAAATACAAACTTATAAAATAATTTGAATGGTAAAAAGCGGGAACCCAATTTCTATAAGGAGGGTAGGGCCCACCAAACCATATATAGCGCAAAGCAAAATCAAACATAAACTATAATTATTTTTAATTTCCACGGAAAATTCGAAGTTCGAACCGTAATTAGCATTTGTTTTCTCGGAATTTAAAAAAAGCTGTAAAATAAAAAACATAGAGAGAAAAAAAAGGAGGTACAGTGAGCAAAATCGTGCGACTGGAAATTTCGAATTTCTCTCCCGGTGAGGGATTCAAACGTCCATATCCGTTGCTCGCCGTGAATCTGAGTATTTTTGTTCGCAGAAAACTTCTTTGGACCAGTCGCCATTTTGCGGCGGCTCCGACTCTCGAAAGGTTTATCTATTCGATTCTCATGGCGTCTCAGGTTCGTATCTGTTTTCTTGGCTTCATCTCTGTTCCAAAGATGGAGATAGTTTCTTAGGGTTATTGAATGGATCTGCATAATTTATGGATTGATTCGGTCGGCATTGTGGATATGTTGAAATGCGGGGAAGAAACTTCATCATTGTTTACAATTATAAGCGGTTTTTGGCTGTTTAGCCCTCAAATAGGAGAACTAGTCTTATCTGAAGTTGAAAGGTTTTATCTTGTTAGGTCTTTATTTCGTATGCGTTTGATCGTGGGTATTAGCTATTGTTGAAATTTATGATAGGAGGGTTTGGTTTCGTTTCTCCTTTAGGTTCATATTCTTGACAAGCTTCCTTCGCTACTTGCTTACTGGTTCATTTGCTTTAGGGTCTCCTCGCAACTACAATTCTGGGAGCTTCGTGATCTCTGAGTTGATAGGAACAGTAATTTGGAACAAGACGCCAATATGAGTGGTGTCTATGCTCCGTCAGATGGAACTAGTTTTCTGAGTTTCGACGGGTCAGAAAGTCATGAAAGCATGAATGATAGTAAGAAAGGTAATTTCATCTAGTTATTTGCTTGCTGTTTATCTTCTCATTTCCTCAGAGCATTCAAACAAAGTTTTTGAAGCATTTATCACACAACTTTAGCCTGACAGTATTATTCGAATAATTAGCAAGTAGGGCGAAGTTTTACATAATAATGTTGAATGAGTCGATTTCTCTTGCTTGAAGGGTTTGTCATATTCCAACAGGGTCATGGCAGAAATGAACCTTTAAGCTCATTTTAGGTGTAGCCGTGTAGGTGGAAACATAAATGGACGATGGCTTCTGTTCTACCCTTAGTCTATTTCTTCTTAAATTTGCTCTCAGGTCATCAGAATTTGGTGGAGTGGTTAAATCAGACACTTCCTTATTTGAATTTACCATGGGAAGCTTCAGAGGACGAACTGAGAGCATGCTTGAGGGATGGAACTGTCTTGTGTAGCCTTCTGAATCAGCTTAGTCCTGGTTCAATGAGAATGGTACCTATGAATTTTGATTTTGTTGACCATTTGGCTTATATTTCTTTTCATTTACCTTTTTGGTGCTAAGCTTCTGCTTATGTGTCTTTTTTCTCTTTCTCATTTGTTGCTAGACTCACACTCTTTGGATATTCTATAGGGAGGCAGCTTTGAGCCTGCTTATGTAAAAATTGAGCGGTTTCTGACTGCTATGGATGAAATGGCCCTGCCCAGGTTCGAGGTTTCAGACATAGAACAGGTTTGTTATGTTTTATGGATATAATTTTTCGTTTCTGTGGAAAAATTTGATTTCGAAAATATGGAAAATCTGGTTGGTATATATTATATTATATCATCACATAGGTACAGTGATTGTGGGTTTACCACCTTGGCTTCTATAAAATCGGACCCGCTCAGTCTAGGAAATTTTTGTTAAAACAAGCCTCGTCTTTGACATCATCTGGCTGCAACTGTTCTCATCATGGCTATTGTCTGATTTGCTATTCTAGTGACAAGATTGCATGATTTTTGCTGCCATATACTTTCTTCTCTCTTTTATGGAGTTATGACTCCTAATAAAAAGTAAAAATGTAGGGGGATATGGTTCCAGTTTTACAGTCCCTTAAGGCGCTTAAGGCAAGTTTTTCCGATGGTGGTTGTGATAAAAACTCACTGAGTGCGAGGAGGAGATGGAGCTTGCCAGAAGACCACTCGGAGTCAAGAGTAGATGACCGCAACTTTATTGATGGACTCCAGTCGAAAGAAGGACCTGAGATTGATATATCTGATGCTAAAATTTCGGAATTACTGAAATCAAACAGTTTACAAGTAAAGTTTTCTAACTTAATTTTAGTAGACTGTGTCCAGCCCTTTAGCTTTTACCTCTGTATCTGAATAAAATGGTATTACCTTTGTCTTTGTAGAATGCTCCTACTCGGACGCTGTTTGACATGCTGGATAAGCTTCTAGATGAGAGCGTGAAGAAGATGAATGGACATGTGTCTCATGTAAGACAAAGATTGAGCTACTAATGCCAACCTTTCTTGATTCTTTTAATCTGGTTTGCCTAAAATTTCAATCCTTAGTTCATTAAACATTTCTTCTTATGCTCCACATCTTTCTCCCTTTTCCCATGTGTTGTTCAGGCTATGGCATCACTCTTGAGCGCACTTGTGAAAGTGATAGAACAGAGAATCTCAAATCAAGCTGATAACCTGAAGAATGTAAGACTACATAATGTTTTTCTTCTTTTGATTCCCCGTGATGTACATATAATCCTTCTGACCAAGTAATGAAACATACTTATGAAATGTGCAGCAAAATATACTCTTTAGGGTACGTGAAGAAAAATACAGGTCAAGAATAAAGGTCTTAGAAACCTTGGCAGCTGGCACAACTCATGAAAACGAGGTACTATTGTCTCTGGTTTCAGTTTTTCTCTTCGCTTTATTTCTATTTCGCTTATTGATTGGTCTTTTTTTTGTTATTTTCGTTGTTGTAGATTGTTACGAACTGTATGGAGCATATAAAGGTATGTTATTGATTCAATATGTGTCATCTCCTTAATACATATTTAACCTTTCGTTTAGTTCTTGCATCTGGAACAGTTGGTTTACATTAGGTCCATAACTTTTAGCATAGTACTTGTGGAAAGTAACGTTACTAGATATTGATATCAAAAAGTCATTGTGTATGCGCCCCGTACTTACTAACGTGACTACATGCATCATTTTTCATTTGGCTTGCGTATTAAATTTCTTTAGCACGAGTTTTTTTAATAATGGTTCTGTTGTGCTCTTTAGCTTGATAAAACCAGAATAGAAGAAAGAGAAAGGTCAGAAGAAAAAGATGTGGTGCGTCTGAAAAAGGAAAAAGAGCTCAATGATGCCGAGATTCGCAAGCTGAAGCAAGAACTCAAGGTGGTGAAAGAGACGCATGAAAACCAGTGCATGGAGTTAGAAGCAAAAGCACAAAATACTAAAGTTGAGTTGAGGAAGAAATTAAAGGATGCAGAGTTAGAAGTTGCCGATTCAACTAGGAAAGTTAAAGAACTCGAGAAGTTGTTCCAATATAAATCTCAAAAATGGGAGAAGAAAGAGTGCACCTACCAGAGCTTCATAGACAACCAGTATGGTGCTTTGCAGGTTTGACTTAAAAATATAGTATTCTAAACATTAAATACCTCTAGTAGTTTCTTTAAATGACATAGTTTTTGTGAATGCAGGATCTGAATGCTACTTCGGTGTCTATAAAGCATGAAGTCTTAAGGACGCAGAAGAAATACTTTGAGGATCTAAATTACTATGGTAAGATTAATTTTGTCACCAATTGTGTATGATTGCTTGGTCAATTTTTCTATTCTGGAGTACATGGCTTGATATTTATGATCTTTTTTCCTAGGTCTAAAGCTTAAAGGAGTGGCTGATGCAGCGAAAAATTACTATGTCGTCCTTGAAGAAAACCGAAGACTGTACAATGAAGTGCAGGAATTGAAAGGTAAAACACTTTGGGTCAATGTACTTTGTTTGCATTCGACCATTCAAGATATGATTTTTGTTCTTTCTCTTGCTTTTCTTTACCAGGAAATATCAGAGTCTATTGCCGGATTCGACCATTCCTTCCAGGGCAAAACAGTAGACAAACTTCTATAGAGTACATAGGTGAGAACGGTGAATTGGTGGTTGCAAATCCGTTTAAGCAAGGGAAAGATACCCATCGGTTATTTAAGTTCAATAAAGTTTTCGGTCAAGCAGCAACGCAAGGTTTCAACCTCTTTCCTCTTATGTATATAGATTAACTTGTTAAGGACATTATGTATATATTGATTTCTCCTTAATCTGTTTTTTTTTTTTTTTTTTTTTTGTTAAATGCAGAGGAGGTTTTCCTAGATACTCGACCATTAATTCGATCCATTCTTGATGGCTACAACGTGTGTATCTTTGCGTATGGTCAGACGGGCTCTGGAAAAACTTATACAATGGTGAACGGCATGTTTGGTTTTGCTCTTATGTTTTAGCCAAGCACTATTAATCTCTAACGGACATTTTTCCAATTTGCTAACACAGAGTGGGCCAAGCATCACTTCGAAAGAAGACTGGGGTGTCAATTACAGAGCGCTGAATGACTTGTTTCACTTAACTCAGATTAGACAAAACACTGTTGTGTATGAAGTCGGTGTTCAAATGGTTGAGATATATAATGAGCAAGTTCGTGACATACTTTCTGATGGTGGTTCCAATCGAAGATATCCTTCTCTAAGCTAATATTGTGGCTAATTTTTTCTGGAGTATGTACATTCATGTATACATACATATTTCTGTATATGTTTGCATATGCTGCGTTCGATAGAAAATTTCCTTAACTTGCCTACGTTAGGGATTTGGAATACTGCTTTACCAAATGGGCTAGCTGTCCCAGATGCAAGCATGCATTCTGTGAGATCAACTGAAGATGTGCTTGAGCTGATGAATATTGGGCTCATGAACAGAACCGTTGGTGCCACAGCTCTCAATGAAAGGAGTAGTAGATCACACTGGTTTGTAAACTTTTGTTCTCAACTTGTTTATCTTCTGATATTGTCTAAGTCTAGTTTCCCAAGAATTAAAGCAAAGACAATGTTGCCCATCCTCTGCAGCGTTCTTTCTGTTCATGTACGTGGTGTCGACGTGAAAACCGACTCTGTGTTGCGTGGTAGTTTGCACTTAGTCGACCTTGCTGGAAGTGAGAGGGTTGATCGCTCTGAGGCAACTGGAGAGAGGCTCAAGGAGGCTCAGCATATAAACAAATCACTGTCAGCCCTTGGTGATGTCATATTTTCTCTAGCGCATAAGAACCCTCATGTGCCGTACCGAAACAGCAAATTGACGCAAGTCCTTCAAAGTTCTTTGGGTACTTTCTTAACCCTCTTTGAGTAAAACGTTTAGATTTTGGCTACACGTATTGCATGATATCCGTGGGCTATATGTTGTTGGTTCCCTTAACTCTTTGTCTTAACTGTTTTGTTTTTTTTTTTGTAGGAGGACAGGCCAAGACTCTTATGTTTGTTCAAGTCAATCCTGATGGAGATTCTTATGCTGAGACCGTTAGCACTCTGAAGTTTGCCGAAAGAGTTTCTGGTGTGGAATTAGGTGCAGCTAAAAGTAATAAAGAGGGACGAGATGTTAGACAACTCATGGAACAGGTGATTATTTTCTTTCTTTCTCAAGATTTATTCTTGCCCGTTGAAAGTAAACAGAGAACAAAAGTATATGTATAACAGGTATCAAACTTGAAGGATGTAATTTCCAAGAAAGATGAAGAGCTTCAAAATATTCAAAAGCTAAAAGGTAATAATGCAACCGTGCCAAAACGTCGTTTAAACAATCCAAGAGTGTTGGGGCCTTCATCACCTAGAAGTCATTCTATAGGAGCTTCACCAAATCCTCGACGAGGAAAGGCCTCTGGTTTATTTGGAAGAGCAACGTCAGATGTCGACAACTGCTCAGAATATAGTAGCAAGCATTCTGATTCTGGTTCACAGCATTCATCAGACGAACGTAAACATCGAAAAGATCTTCACCAACCATCTATGTTTGCTGGTGGGGGGAAAGAAATTGACTTTGAAGACGATATTGAACTCATTGGCCTTGCAGATGCAGATTCTGATGAAAGATTGAGTGATATCTCTGATAGTTGTCTTTCGATGGGAACAGAAACTGATGGCTCCATAAGCAGTGCAGTGGAGTTGACTCTTTTCCCTGAAACCGGAAAGCCACTTGAAAAAAACGAACGTCCTGAAACACACATGGCCTTTGAGAAACCTGAGAAATCAGCAAAAATGGCGAAAGCCGAGCCGAAAGACAGGTTAGTATGCTTCTACTAGCACACTTTAATATAACAATCTAAATGCTCGAGGTTTATTTAAGGATTCTTTTGCTTTTACAGAACTAATATTCCATCAAAGATTCCGAAGCAGACCTTGAAACCACCAGGCCAAACCAGACCTTCTCGTCTGTCAGTTGCCACGAGCTCCTCCTCTAAGGCCTTAACAAGTAATGTCTTAATACACGAGCTCTTTGACTTGTGTCCTTAAAACCAAATCTGTTTGCAAAATTACACTCAAGTCTGGCCCTAATCATATATGATCCTTAGTGTCAATTTGCTCGTGAGTCATCTAACCTTCTTGATTGGTCTCAGGTGCTAAAAGACCGACAATTAGCACTTCATCTTCAGCAAAACCACTCAACAGAAAGCGGTGAAGACTCAAGATTCATCCCGAGGGGTGGACTGGAGGAAGATTTAAAATGGATCTGAGCTGTTGGTGGTTTGGTGGCTAATTGTGTAACTAAGCATATGATGTCTTGTTCTTCTATGTAAACCTAAGTAACAAACACCAAATGTTATTGTGTCTTGGTGTTAATGTAATGTTGTCCACGTAAGCTTTGAGGTTTTCTAAAAGATTATGAATTTATGATGTTGTATATGGAACTAAAGCGAAAATGCCTGCTCTTCTAATTAAAGCAATGGAAGTTGAACAAAAATGGGATCAGGATGATCCTAAAGATCGAGAGAGGCAAACCATCGTCTCGGCTCTTAAACAAGCTATTGGGGAATCATTCGTGCTCCCAAAGAAGTACGCTTCATCGAATTGGTGTTTGAATGAGCTGATGGGGATTTTGAAGTGACGGAGCAAATAGTAATGACGGCTAAGTTTTCTGTCATATTTGTTCTACAGACAACATTTCAGTAAAAGAATTTTTATTATAACATGGGAAACGAATATTATCTTCAAGTTTTGGCATCTAAAACTAAAACTGGGCAAAATATCTTAAACCGAAATAAAAATATTGGAATGAATCTTCAACTTAAAAATCGAAATACCCAATATTTAAAATATCCGAACCAAATTCGAACCGAAACAAAAATCGAATGAGTATCCGAAATATCTGAACTATAGTTATATAATACCATGTTAAATTTGAATAATTTGTGTATTTCAGATACATTTGAATACTATACTACTAGAATCAAACATGAACCAAATCAAATCTGAACCTAATTTTAAAAATACATGAATGAATCTTCAACTTAAGAACGGAAATACCTGATATTTGAATCATCAGAACCAAATCCAAACCGAATATCGGAATGTCAAGCCTATTGGCATCTTTATATCTATAATTATAATTTTTATTTTATTCTTTTAAAAATAAATTAACATGGCTACTAATATACATTGCCAGAATGTTGAAGGACTGAAAAGTCATGAAACTTCTTTGACTTTCTGAAAAGTCAATGGCGAAGGTCGGTGAAACGATCGGCGATGTGTTTTTGGAACAGCTCGAGAAATTTGTGGTGCGCATGTCTTTTCAGAGACCTTGAGACCCGTTCCTCGTAGAGGTTATCTTCAAGTTTTTGGCGTCTTTATATCTATATTATAAGTCACGAAACATCTTGGACCTTCTCAAAAGTCAATGGCGAAGGCGTTTTTGTCGATTATATTTGTACATCTGATCTTGAAAATCAAGGATCTTGAAGATCCTCTCTAATGGCTTCTTCTTCTTCTTCTTCTTCTCCGCCTCGTACCTGGACATACCGTGTCTTCACAAGCTTCCACGGACCAGACGTCCGTAAAACCTTTGTCAGTCATTTACGCAAACAGTTTAACTACAATGGGATATCGATGTTCGATGATCAAGGGATTGAAAGAGGCCAAACCATTGCCCCTGAACTCACACAAGCGATTAGGGAATCAAGGATCTCGATCGTGGTGCTCTCCAAGAATTATGCTTCTTCAGGCTGGTGTTTGGATGAACTGTTGGAGATTTTGAAGTGCAAGAAATTGATGGGACAATTAGTGATGACGGTATTTCACGGAGTAGATCCTTCTGATGTTCGGAACCAGACCAGAGACTTTGGTAAAGTTTTCAATGAAACTTGTGCTAAAAAAACAGAGGAGAAGAGACGACTGTGGAGCCAAGCTTTGAACGATGTGGGCAACATAGCCGGAGAACACTTCCTAAACTGGTTTGAGCTTCATTTATTTATACTCTTTTTTTTTTTTCTTATGTAATAACCCAAGAGAACAAACAAAATGCTAATAATTGTGTTTTATGATGATTAAAAGAGGAATTTTGGTTAGTAGCAGAAGAGAACCAAAATGTTTTAAGAGAATTTTATTGTTGAATAGAAAGAGATGTCATAAATAATTAGGAACCGAGGAATATTATCTCATGACTATTTGATGGAAACTGTACCGCTTTTCTCTCTTTTGTAAGGGACAATGA
This sequence comes from Streptanthus diversifolius, assembly GCA_039880935.1. Classification (NCBI taxonomy): domain Eukaryota; kingdom Viridiplantae; phylum Streptophyta; class Magnoliopsida; order Brassicales; family Brassicaceae; genus Streptanthus; species Streptanthus diversifolius. The sequence continues at coordinate 391,743 of JAXGFM010000007.1, forward strand.
AGCAGAAATGATCGAGAAGATTGCAAGAGATGTTTCAGATAAGCTCAATGCTACGCCGTCCAGGGATTTTGATAGCATGGTTGGACTTGAAGTTCATTTGAGAGAAATGGATTCTTTGCTAGATTTCGATTATGATGGGGTTAAGATGGTTGCAATTTCTGGTCCTGCAGGGATTGGTAAGACTACCATTGCTAGAGCTTTACATTCTCGGCTATCTAATAGGTTTCAGCTTACTTGTTTTGTGGACAACCTTAGGGAAAGTTATCGTACTGGTCTTCATGACTATGGTTTTAAGTTGCACTCACAAGAACAATTTCTTTCAAAGATCTTGAACCAAAACGGTATTAGGACATGCCATTTAGGTGCAATAAAAGAAAGGCTCCGCGACCAGAGAGTGCTCATCATTCTTGATGATGTGGATGATCTAAACCAATTAGAGGCTTTGGCAAATGAAACTACATGGTTTGGGCTTGGAAGTAGGATTGTAGTTACCACAGAAAACAAAGAGCTTCTGCAGCAACATGGTATCAACAACACTTACCATGTGAGGTTTCCATCTGGAGGAGAAGCTCTTGAGATCCTATGCAGATATGCTTTTAGACAAAACTATCCACATAGTCACTTTAAAGAGCTTGCCGAGATAGTAACAGAGCTCTGTGGTAATCTTCCGTTAGGTCTCCGTGTGGTGGGTTCCACTTTACGTGGGAAGAATGAGGAGGAGTGGGAACAAGTAATACACAGGCTAGAAACTATTCTTGATCATCGAGATATCGAGGAAGTACTACGAGTCAGCTACGAGAGTTTACATGAGAATGAGCAATCTCTATTTCTCCATATAGCAGTCTTCTTCAACTATAGAGATGGTGATCTAGTGAAAACCATGTTAGCTGACAATAACTTGGATGTCAAGTACGGGTTGAAAATCATAGCAAACAAATCTCTCATAGATGTATCTACCGATGGAGAAATAAAGATTCACAAGTTACTACAACAAGTGGGTACAAAGGTCGTTCAACAAGAAAAACCTTGGAAACGCAGGATCTTAATAGATCCTCAAGTGATTTGTGATGTTCTTGAACATGCCAAAGTGAGTTATTTCTATAGTATTTGTTATATTTCCTTTTATTAATAAATTCTGTAAACAAGCAACTAACGATATCTTTATATTTGGAATATTCGTTAGGGTACACGAGATGTGTCCGGCATATCATTTGATATTTTAGATATCGATGAAATATCTATCAGCAATAAAGCTTTTAAAAGGATGCCTAATTTGCGATTTCTCAAAGTGTACAAAAGTAAAGATGATAAAAATGATATATTGCATATACCTGAGGAGATGGAGTTTCCGCGTCGTCTAAGGTTACTACATTGGGAGGCATACCCGAGCAAGAGTCTTCCTTTTAGATTTTGCGTGGAAAATCTTGTGGAACTCAATATGCAAAAGAGCCTGCTCGAAAAGCTCTGGGAAGGAACTCAGGTTGGTTTCGATATTTGCTTTTGAAGAAAATGTACTTTCTCATCATGTCTTGATGTTCTTCCTATTGTTGTGTGTTTTTTTCTTACATTCAGCCACTTACAAATCTGAAGAAGATGGATTTGTCATGGTCTGAGAATTTAAAGGAACTCCCGGATCTTTCAAATGCTGCCATGCTCGAGAGTTTGGATCTGACTTATTGCATTAGTTTGGTAGAGATTCATTCCTCTATTGGAAATCTTCACAATATTTGTTCTTTGAATATGAGTTACTGTACAAAGCTACAAGTTGTTCCGGCTCGCTTCAATTTGGCACCTCTTGCTGAAGTCTACATTTACGAATGCTCACAGTTGAGAAACTTACCAGATATTCCCTCGAACATCAGAAATCTCCAAATCGCAGACACAATGTTAGAAGAATTGCCTAAATCAGTTAGGCGTTGGTCTGCCCTTCAGTTTCTCATTATATTCGGCGATATAGCAAAGATTGAGAGAATTCCAGATTGCATCAAAGATTTTCATGAGTTAGTATTGCTTAAGGTGAAAGGGTGTTCAAAACTTGAATCACTGCCAGAGCTCCCCGGCTCACTCAAATTTCTAATGGCAGAATCTTGTGAATCATTGAAGACCATATCTCTGGATTTTGACCATGTAGTAACGTTCAGTTTCCACAACTGCTTCAATTTGGGCCGAGAAGCAAGGAGAGTAATCCAGCAATCATTGAACGCATGCCTTCCTGGAAGAAAAGTACCTGCAGAGTTTGATCACCGAGCTTTAGGAAATTCCTTGACCATCCGTTCTGATTTCACCCAATTTAGGATTTGCGTTGTGGTTTCCCCTAAACAGGAGATTAAACAACATTTTTTAAAGAACATGTGGTGTGGCGTGCGCATAAACAAGGGTCGCCTCACTGAGTGCGACATATTTGTGGATCTCCATAAAAACGTAGTCCAAGCGGAACATCTATGTTTTTGTTACACTGATTTTGTTGGCCTAGATGGATGGCTTGAACAGGATAATGAGATCATGCTCGAATTTATGACATGTCATGAATCCGACATTATTGAATGTGGTGTCCAGATCATGACAGAGGAAAGCGAGAGAAGAAGAAGGGTTAAGTTTGATGAAGCCAGCAAAGCCTCTCTCAACAGTGAGGAAACCAACGGAAGCATAATCTTAAACAGTGAACTTACGGATGGACTAATTTGCGCCTCGAAAGAAGACAACACTGATTTTGTTGGCCTAGATGGATGGCTTGAACAGGATAATGAGATCATGTTCGAATTTATGACATGCCAGGAGTCCGAAATTATTGAATGTGGTGTGCAAATCATGACGGTCGAAAGCGAAAGAAGAAGAAGGGTTGAGTTTGATGAAGCCAACAGAGCCTCTCTCAACAATGAACTTAGGGATGGAGTAATTTCCGACTCGAAAGAAGACAACAATGGCGAAGCCGAGGATCGTACAGATCGTTGGAGCTGGCTCCTCCTCTCCAGTTTGGTGAGAAGCACAGCGAGCTTGTTTCGGGGAGGAAGACGATAGAATCAAGCTGGAAGCAAAAAAGCGCAACCTCTTCGAATTCATGGTAGATTTTCTTCTATGCCACATTGGATATTTTGTTGCGTAGTGCTTTGAACACAGAAACCACAAATATTTGTCTGTATGTTTGTTTCTTTAGTTTTCGGATGTTTTTTTTACTTTCAGTATGATGTTGTAATGAGTGTTCTAAATTGTTGATGAGGAGATATGGTGTGAATGTATTTACGTGTAATTTGCTAACTCATGGTTTTGTCCCCTAAATTTTACGTAATAAAGGACGAAAAAGCATTACTTTCATGTTGCAAAGACCAAACAGTGTTGTAATAATGCACTCACCAAGTTAGTTACCAATAAAACCGTTAACAACAAAGTTCGTATTGGATAAGAAGACAAAACGATCAGAGGGTGATGACTAGGCCATTGTCCAATTCATGTGGGAGCTGGAAACGTATGGGCTTGTAATGGGTTTATATACCTTTACTTAACCCATTAATACCTTTGTCCAATTGTCCAATTCATGTGGGAGCTGGAAACGTATGGGCTTGTAATGGGCTTGTAATGGGCTTATATACCTTTACTTAACTTCTATTAACCCATTAATACTTATGGTTCACGAGACGAGCCTTAAAGGCAAAGAAACTTCATCTCTCTCATCAGTAGTCAACAGACTCAACCGTAAGAGTAAGCACTTTCCATTGTCTCCTCTCATTTTAAGGCTTTATCCAAACGCATCTCTGTGATTCTGTGATTTTGAACCACTCACGATCCTCTCTCATGGCTTCTTCTTCTTCTTCTACGGTTCGTACCTGGACATACCGTGTCTTCATAATCTTCAAGGGACCAGACGTAAATGGCGAATAGTGAACGCGTTTTACTCGATTATATTTGTATATCTGATCTTGAAACTTTCTCCCTACTCTACATCATGCCTTGTTCTTCTTCCACGTCTCGCACTTGGAGATACCACCTCTTTGCGAGCTTCTTCTGACCAGACGTCCTTAAGACATATTTCTTTGTCATTTACGCAGACAGTTTACAGACTATGGGATTACGATGTTCGATGATCAAGGGAAGTACATTTGTTCCTAAACTGGTTTGTTGCTTTCCTTCTATTGGATTATAATATCCGGTTAAGCTTGGTTTAGTCTGGTTAAATATTTAGTTATGCTGAATATAGTTGATAGTTTTGATACTTGTATATAATACATTTAACATGTAACGGTACAGTTAAGAAATTTAATAAACAAGATTATTTTGATTGAAACTTTTCTTCTCCTTATTTCATCTTCTTCCTCTTGTAATACCTTCAATTAATTTAGGATTGTTTCTTTATCAATAGGACTGATTTTTCTTTGTGAATCTCCAATTCTTTGTGAATCTCCAAATCAATTTCACATAATGGTATGAGGATCTATCATTTATGTACGATGCCAGAAAGGCTATGCCACCTAAAAGTCCTTATCATTCTTGATGGTGTGAATGATCTGAAGCAATTAGAGGCATTTGCTGATGAACCTACATGGTTTGGTAAGGATTTATCGTAACTACGCAAGATCAAGAACTTTTGGAGCAACATGATATCTAACAATACATACCATGTGGGTCGTCCATCTAGTAAAGAAGCTCTCGAGATCTTATGTCAATAAGCTTTTAGAAAAAGGTATCCTCCTCATAATGGTTTTAAAGAGATTGCAGAAAGCGTAGTATACCTATGTGGTAACCTTCCATTGGGTCTCCGCGTGCATGGTGGGTTCATCTTTACGTGGGGCCAAAGTAATCCGCAGATTAGGAACTATTATTGATAGTCTAAGATATCGAGCAAGTACGAAGAGCCATAAATAAACCATCAATTAGGACAACTAGCCCGTATTCCACTGGAATGGCCGATGCCTTGGTTCTACTATCCATCACGTGGCTACAAAAGAATCTTTGGAACTTTCACAGATACGGTCTTATTTTTCTGTGTTTTTGGTCAGTTAATAATGTCGACGATCAATTTTAGCTTTACTGAAAGAAGACGAGACGACGCTTATTTGGAAGGACGATTAGCTCTCACAAAAAATGTATTGATTGGTTGAAACTTTTATAGAATAAAGACAAATGTTATGAAGGTTGGAATATACATGAATCATGTACTTTCTCTTCACGTTGTATGATGCATGTTCTCATCTCTGTTTTGTAATAAATAATAATTCTTGTAGGTGAATAATCACATGATTTCATCAATATGAGTTAAATCCAAATTTCTGAATCTTTTATTTACTTGTTCTTTTATACCATAAAACAAAAACATAAAGTTAACAAAAAGTTATGCTATACAATTTTGGAAGACAAGATCTGACGCAAAGAAGAAATCAAGAGTCAACACAAACAATCATTTGGACTTTCTATAGTATCATCCAAAAATATGACCATGATCATAAAAACCAAAATCTAAATAAACAAAAAAAAAATCTAAAATCCTCAAGTCATTTAGTTGAAAATCTTTTTTATTATTTTTTCATATTTCATATTCAATTATTAATTAACTTTGAGAACTATGTTTAGAAGTATTTTTAGTTTCCTAAACCATATAACCAAATAAATTGGTTCTAAGATTACAGAAGCATAATCACTACTCTCTACTTGCGACGTGCGACTTGACTATCATTTCGAATGCGATCAGCGTACATTGGTAGACGAATGATATCTTTTATCTCCCGAAGCAACATTTCCTCGGTGATATTATCATTTATGCTCTTTATCACCTATTTTATTACACAACACAAGAAAGCTAAATCAACATCTTTTTTCTTCTGAGAAATTATATAATATAGAATCCATTGACTTGAAAAATATATATTATAGTTAGAAATTGTTCAACTGACCTTACGAGCAGTGTTGATATCATTTGGTGTAGATTTATCAACTCTGATCCGCATGCTAACCCAAACTTTCTTCTCTTTATCCCACGAACACTCTACAATCTTCCCATTGTAACTTGAAGGGTCCGAACCATCATCTCGGAACTCAACCAAAGAGCCTTCCATAAGCTTTTTCTTCCCTCTTTCATATAAAAACAACATTCCGCGACCCGAATCTTCACCCATCTCGAACAGAAAGTCAACTGAGTTCATTTCCGCATACTTCCACTTCAGTAGACCTTTATGGGTTCGTGGAACATAAGGATCGTCCCAACCCTATTCATTACCTCCACAAAAACCTAATTAATATTCCTACTTTCTTCACAAATACTAATCTTATAACAATATAAAACATCCCTTGGTTACCTGGAATATTAACCCGTCTGATTCATGTGAAAGCGATGGAATGGTAACTTTCAAAATCTTCTCAACAGTAGAAAGCAACCAAAAACCCTTTATTCGTACCTGGAGTAACAACAACATTTGGGTTGCCAACAATTTATACAAAAAAGGAGAAGGAAAATATGACGTGTGGCACAAAATTTCAACTTGTAAACTCACCCCAAAAGGCTCAAGGTCGTATCTGTAGCAATGACTATTGTGCTTCTCATCATTACGGACTTTGATCACCTCATTCAAAGCCATGTTCCATCTTTCACAGAACGTCCGCTGTTTCATTTTCAAATCAACTCAAGTCATTCCAACGAAATTAATAATAACAAGAGGAACCGAAAAGCCCAAGAACGTGAAGTAATAATGATAGTTCCAAACCTCTACGACTGATACGCCATTGATTGCTACCATATCATACACGAGGTACCTCCTCCTGGCCTGCCCTTTTTCACTCTCGGGGTTATCTATAATCATTTCTCCATCAAGCAAAGTGTAATGATGCACTGAAGTTCCCTACCACCCAAAAACCAAGTAGGTCAAGGAATTCACAAGTTTTTGGATACTGATACCAAAAGGCCTTTAAGCAAATTAAGATAGAAAACTACTCACTTCAGTTTGGTGCCTACAGGGGAATCGAACCTGGACCCTTCGAAACTTAAAGTTCCTATCTATTAGATAGCATCCATCTATAGTTATGAGCATCATATAACGCGTCCCATCTGCCTTCCATGTCGCATAATAGTACCGCTGCCTCAAAAGTTGCAAACTCTCCCTGTGCATAAGTAAGCGTAAGACTTAACCACACTGGGATCAGTATTAATATGCAATACCAATATTAAAACCAGAGAGTCGGACCTGTCTAAAGAAACAGGGTGCGAACCTGGGAATTGTGTACATCCTCTTCCCTGGATCAGAGAAAATAAAGCCAAGCAAAACTACGGTTAATATTCAGTCAAAGTCAAAACGATAAAGATCACCGAAGCTTACTATTGCATTAGTCTCAAAAAACGTTTAGCATGCTTTAAATGTAGCATATATGCACGAAAAAAGGTAAGCGTGAACCATAATAATCCATAAGAGCACATAGAGAGAGAACTAGAAAATAACAAATAAATATTTTAAATTCCTACCCCAATAGTCATCTTAAGCATTTTATAACAGAATTCCCGGTAACCTTCCTCCTGATAATAGGGTATTTCATCACCCAAAATGTCATCATTTGACATCTTCACATTCTCCTGATTTGTTTCCTGAAACAAAAAGACAATAAGAAGGCAAGATCAGCAACAGACCTATTAATAAACACAAGAAAAATGAGATTGACACTTTATGAACTTTTGCAGCCTTTAAAGGACTCAACTGCTCCCCAGGTCTATATATTAACAAGGAAAAAAGCACATCTAAAGCTTCAAAATGCATGCAGGATATTCATTTAATGGGCATTTCTGTCAGTAGGATTTATAAACTTATAAAAATTTATATATAATCAACACTTTTCCACATCACACTTACACGTACAAGGCCAGGTGGAGAATCATCATTGTCATCATCGTCTTGAACTGCTTCACCATTAAGATCAAGCTCGGCAGATCTCTTCCATTCAGGAGTTGGAGGGCAATTAACACTCTTAGGCTTTACTTCGTGATAAAAAGTGTACAAAGCATCAATATAATCTGCTTTATAAATCCCAGGTGGGCGTGCATCAGAGAACATCTTCAATGCCTGTCAGAAAGCCCACACAGAGACAGAGGTAATATCTCCATTCTCAACAGGATAAGTACAACGAGCGCACAAGTAAAAACATGACAGAATTGAACCTGTGTAACGTTCATCATCGGCGTAGAGCGCATAAGATAATGAATTATCATGAACCCTGTCCGATTATGCCCATGTGTACAGTGGACGAGGATATACTTCTTTATGTCCTTTTGATTACAGATAAAATGGTTAACCTGAAGACAGTGGGTTACAATTAAAACTCAAGAGGAAAGATTACAATTTCAAGTGAACTGAACTTACGAAGCAAGTACCTCGTTGACAAAGGTGTTTACAGATACATTATCTGGCACGGCATCACGACCACTGCATGCAATCTACAACAGGAAAGAGAAGATAAAGCAATCCGCTAATTAATCCGATAATACGAACAAGAAAAAAAAAACTTGTATATATTACATTCACCTTAACATGTTTGATGCCGTCCTTCTTTAAGTCTAGTGTAGGATAGTAACGAGTTGTATTAGTTAGGTCAATCACAAGACCAATCTGAAAAAAAAATTAAGACAGTATACATAGAGATTTTTACAGAGTTGCATGCATAGCATTGAAAAAACTGATGAAATGTTCAGACTTACTTTTCTTCCATTTATTCTCTGGTTACGGACCACCTGTTTAAAAGAGTATCTTTTGCCAGGAGGAACATGTTCGTTGTAAGATTCACTAAGAGGAACCTTTGAAGGAATAATGTATCCTATTTCCAGACCAAAACCAGGACAATCTAGCCAACCTGTAGTGGCAAAAAATTAACACAATTCTTTATGAAACCTGACAAAATCTTTTGAGGAAATGCATAATTACCTTGAGGGATCTTGCTTTTATCATAAACTCTAGTATCTCTGTTCTGATGATACTGATCACGAAACACTGGCTGAGAGATTCTTGGTGGCCTGTCTACTCTCATTTTTTTCATTCTCTCTTCACGCTCCTAGATTAAAATGTAAGAAAATCGAAGAACATATATATAACAAAGATACGGTGATATCAACCAAAAATATTTAAGATGCCATATGCAACAAGAATCTACTTGATAATGTTTCGTGTTGAAAGAATGAATGATACAATACCCGTCTTGCGATCTCAACTGCAGATTCAGTTCGGTCTTCAAGACGTCTCTTAAAGGGTTCATCGTCTTCGGGCTGTGGTGAAGCATTTAGATCCATCTCAGCTGTTTATAACAATCCGAATTCTCAATTTGGCTTCTCTGCAAACGGACAACACAAAACCTAGAACGCGAACGAATCACCAATTCTCAAAAGACGTTTCAAATAAAAAGTGAAATTGGAATCGAAACCCTAAAGAAGAGGGAGAGTCGAATTCCCAATCGGTTTTTTTTTTTATAGTCTGGATTCGGTATTTCGGTTTAAGGTTATTCCGGTTTAAGAGAATATAATTATATTTCAAATATTTATATTTGATTTTTGATTCGGTTCAAATTTAAATTCGTTTTTCAGATATAAAAATTTATGATCTATTCGAATATTTTATTATTTATAAATTTAATTTAATATTATTTTTTAATTGGGTTTGAATGGATAGGGAATATCGCCTATCCCCTAGAAATTAAGGATTCAAAATAATCATTTAGTCATGACATTTCTCGTGAACCATTATATCAAAACCACTTGAGAAAGTTCTCTTTTAATTCTAGCTAAAAAGTAAAGCCAAAAGGATTTTTTTTGTTTTGTTTCTGCTTTTTGTTTTAATTTGGATGAGGATAATCATATATATATATATATACATGGTGATTTTTTTTTTTGAATTGTTGAATTCTCTATGAAAGTGTTGTGCTCGATTACCGTAACATATTTGTGGTTATAAAGTTTTTTTTAAAAAACACATTTTTGATTATTATAAGAGAAATAATAAATAGTAAGCTTACTTTAAATATTTATGTTATATCATATGATTTTTACTAGTTTAAGTAATTATATAATTCGTGTAGTTTATATACTAGTACATGAATTCGTATTATTCTGGACTCTTTCCATTTACATTTACATCTTTGCTTGTTTCTTATATTAGTAAGCAAATAAAATTATATTGTTGTAAGCAGAATTCTTCCAAAAAGAGTAATTCAAAGTGAAGCTCCTCATTTGGTTAGTTTGTACGGATTTTTTCACCTGTTTTGAACAGTTACACTTGAACTCTTCAATTGGTTTTACATTTAAGGGGAATTTTTAATAAAAAATAAATATAGGGGTCATTTTCAAGAATAAGAAATATAAAAGGCCATAACCAAAAAAACAGTGTTGGGGGAAATACTTGCAACGTACGCAAATAGATTGAGCTCAAACTAAGTGGAACGTTTAATCTGTGCCTTATTTCTGAACGTTTCTCATTTGATGAGCTTTGTTTCTTTTGTATGTTAGCCTTTTAAAACCCCAAAAACCAGAGCAAATGGCAAGATTCAATAAATTGCACATAATCTATATTCGAACCCTTGACCTCTAGAACAAACAAGAATAACCAAATGTTTCTTTTTTGTTTTAAATTTTTTTGGCTCATTCAGGTTTATGATTTTACGGTCTTAGGAGTATTTCCCAAACTAAAGAAAGTATGTACGTTTACGTATTTCTACATTTTTTTGCTGTATTCAAAGGAAACTAACGAAACCATTCCTCAAGATCACAGAGAGTAAGATTGAGATTAAGAGAGATCTTCTTTGCTGCCAAAGAAAAAAGGATCGTCACCTCAAAATACTGAAATGCGTTTATCTGTAAGAAACCATTATGGTTGTGGTGGAACAATCCGACCATGCTCAAAGCGGAAACACAGTGGCATCATCGGTTCAGCTTCAATTTGTCTCCACCCGATAACTGAGCAGCAGTTCACGCAAGACACTTCGTAACCGTAGTAGAGATCGTTTCCGTAAGGAACCACGTCTTCACCGACCATAACATTGTACCTGTAAAACAATCGATAGTTTAGCATTAGTTTTCTCAATAAAAAAAAGTCTCACTTTGTCGAATTAGGAAACTTACGCATGATAAAACTCAAACAGATTGGGCCAATCGTCCAAGAGATGAGCACGTAATGCAATTTGGACATTACACGTCGCGCACGTAAACGCAGGTCCGTCTTTCTCGATCAAGAAAACCCTTCCCATACGGAAAATTCAAGAAAACTACAATAAACAAGTTTCATCAAGTATTAGAAGCGACTTCAAGAAATTGTCAAGTTGACAAGATAATGCATCAAATTGACAAAACAAGGGAAGAAAATCGAGAAAACTAACGAAATCGCAGATAATAGCAAGAACACAAAATTCTGATGCATCACAGTATACGATATCAAGAAACTATATCAAGATTAGGTCGCGCTAACGCATTCAAAACAAAAAAGGTACCAAAACCACAGATACTACTAAGAAGAAAAAAACTTTAATCAATGAGATACTACTCACTTGCTTGCTTAGTGCAACGCGCGAAAAGTAGGAGGATGTAGAGAAAGAAAAACCTGAGAAAAATCCAGCAAATAAAACCAATTTTTGGAGAAAATAAGCACGGGAGAGAGAATTTAGAAGTGATGAAAGTAACAAACTCAAAGAAGATTTTTAGCAACAAAAAAAAAATCCTTGGAGCATCTTGAAACTCTTAAAAGCTTCTTAACTATTATTTAATATTAAATTTATTGTTTAAGATTTAATTAAAAACTATTAAATATTCTTTGTACAATGGTGAAACTCAAGTGGATATTTTAAGCAAAAGATACAAGAAGAAACGATATTAATTCAAGAGACTATTTAATAACTCAGTACCGTTCGTTCCTTCACCACCATCTGTTTTCTGATTTCTTAACGGACAAAAGAACTTACTCATATCTCTGGCTCAAGTTTCATATGAATAGTTGACACAAACAATCAAATGAAAATGTTACAGAGACTTCACATTTTGATTTTATGCAATGTAAATTTTATCCTTTTTCTTTTGTTTTGCTTACAGTTGATGATACTCTCTTGCTGACTATCTATGAAACCCATCTGAACAAGAATATCAGAAGATTTTCCCAAAAAGCCGGCGCCTAAACACAAAAGAAACTTTACATTGCATACAAACTTGTATACAAAGAAAATTTTAAATTCTGAGAAAAAAAAAAGTAAAGTCGTTGCTAAGATATAAACCATATAGTACAACCAACGCACCTGATCCATGTCGTAAGACACATCCATTTCCTGGAAGCAAGAAATAATAGATTTTGCTGTTCCGGATGCATCCAATTTGCTAGCTTGATGAGACTCCATCACCTACTCATATACCTTTCTTCTATTTATTCTCTGGTAACGAACCACCTGTTTAAAAGAGTATCTTTTGCCAGGAGGAACATGTTTGTTGTAAGATTCACTAAGAGGAACCTTTGAAGGAATAATGTATCCTATTTCCAGACCAAAACCAGGAGAATCTAGCCAACCTGTGGTGGCCAAAAATGAACACAATACTTTATGAAACCTAACAAAATCTTTTGAGGAAATGCATAGTTACCTTGAGGGATCTTGCTTTTATCATAAACTCTAGTATCTCTGGTCTGATGATACTGAGCGATTCTTGGTGGCATGTCCACTCTTATTCTTTTCCTTAATGTAAGAAAATTGAAGAACATATAACAAAGATACGATGATATCAACCAAAAGTATTTAAGATGCCGTATGCAACAAGAATCCACTTGGTAATGTTCGCTTTCGTGTTGAAAGAATGAATGATACAGTACCCGTCTTGCGATCTCAACTGCTGATTCAATTCGGTATTCAAGACGTCTCTTAGAGGGTTCGTCGTCTTCTTCGGGCTGTGGTGAAGCATTTAGGTTCATCTCAACAAATCACCAAAATGTCAAATGGAGACGTTTCAAGGAAACGTGAAGCGCAAGGAAACCTGAAGCGCAAGGAAACCTGAAGCGCAAGGAAACGTGAAGCGCAAGGAAGAAATGGGACAAACGGTGATGGCGATCTTCTACGGAGTAGATCCATCTCATGTGCGGAATCAGACCGGAGACTTCGGGATCGCTTACAATGAAACTTTTGCTGGAAAAATAGAGGAGCGGAGGCGAAGCTGGAGCCAAGCTCTGAGCCGGAGAACACTTCCTTAACTGGTTTCTTCTTTTTCTTCGTTCAATTAATTTGGGATTTTTATTCTCTCTCTCTCTCTCTCTCTAAGGGACAATGAAGCAGATATGATTAAAAAGATTGCCAGAGATGTTTCAAACAAACTAATCACAATACTATGTGTCAAAGGTGCGTCTAGAAGAGCAACTTTTTCAGTATATGTTGACCACAATAGAATGTGTCAAACGAGATCCTTTTACGTACGCGCAAGCAATGGATATGCCAGTATCATTGTTGATGATGTGGATGATCTGAAGCAACTTGAGGTGTTGGCGAATGAAGCTACATGGTTTGGTCCAGGAAGTAGGATTGTCGTAACCACAAAAAATCAAGAGATTTTTCACTGACATGGTATTGGTAATATATATCATGTTGGGGTTCCATCTGATGAAGAAACTCTCAAGATCTTTTGTGGAAAGGCATTTAGGCAGAGCAATCCACATAATGGTTTTCAAAAGCTTGCCAAAAGAATAACAGAGCTTTGCAGGAAACTTCCGCAGAATCTATGTGTGGTAGGTTCTTTTTTTTTTACATGGGAAGAAGGAAGAAGAATACTCTAGTGGGAAGAACTAATCATTGATCATCGAGATATCGAGAAAGTACTAAGACTCGGATAGGTTTGATTTGTATGGTCTGGTTTATGTAAAGTTTTCGGATAATTTGTCGCAGTAAGTGTGCATGTGTTGAGGTTGACACATGGTTCCGGGAGATAATAGAGAAACGAAGAAGAAGTAAAACAAAAAAAAAGCATAGAATCTGATGAAAATTGCCATTTTCTTGGTTATAAAGATAGAGTAAAACAGAGGAGAAAGCTAGCAATTTATACATGGAAAGATCTTGTTTTTATTATAACGTCCTATACAGCTATACCAATTCAGAGGGAGAACGTAATAATAATTCTTGTATCAGGTGAATAATCAGATGATTTCATCAATAAGAGTTAAATCCAAATTTCTGAACATAGAACATCATCTTTTTTTTTTACTTGTTCTTTAAACCATAAGACACGAACATAAAGTTTAAAAAATATTCAGATTTGTTGGCGTATGAAGTGAAACATGGACTTGTTCTATACAATTTTGGAAGACAAGATCAGACGTAAAGAAGAAATAAAGAGTCAACACAAACAATCATTTGGATTTTCATTAGTATCATCCAAAAATATGAACATGATCAACAAGATGCAAATAAATTATCTAAAACCCTAAACTCATTTAATTAAAACACATAGCATGAAATGTTTTTTCTTTAAATGGATTCTCTAGTTTCATCTTCTCCCTACACTCCTTACTCTCACCAAATCATGCTATTAAATATTGTTTCTTCTCCAGTTTCTCATCCAAGTCCTCATTTTTCTCTCTAATTTCAACAAACCCCACTTCAATTTTCCTCCAAAATCCAAAACCCATTCCCAAAGGCTACGAGGATTCGATTTTGGAATCCTCACGGATTCTGCTCAGGGGACCCCTCATCCAGGAGGCACAGAAGGCAATGCAGCAGAGGGGAATGCTATTTTCAAAAGAAATGGTATGTCCTTGTGGAATGTTATCGCCGATATTGCTCGGCTTATCTGGAAGCCCTGACTCGAGTGCAAAGCCCACTGGAAAGAGTTCACCCAACGAGTCAGTAAGTAGTGAAACATGGTTTTCTGGACGGAAGCAGTGATGATAACACAAAAGAGGAAAGAGTATTGCCACAAGAAACCATTTTGAGTCTTCTGACGCTATGAAGCCGAAGCAGCAATCTGGGAGGCATGAAGGTGTTGTATCATCACCATCTTCCACAACATTAGAAGGTGGCTCTGCATGCAATCGCATGGCTTCCACATCTGGTGATCAAATTGTTGGCGTGGATGAAGAAGGCGGAAACTTGTAGTTTCAGCTTTCTAAAGCAGCTTCGACAGCAGTGCCAATAAAATTGCCTAGTCGAAACCTGATAAGATCTCCTGCTATCAAGGTATCTAGCGATCAAACTGTTACTGTGGGAGAAGGAAGACGCTACGAGGCTCGTATTCCTGAAATGGATGCAAGTCAAAAGCCGTTACCATTTCCAACTCGAAACCTAAGGTCTCCTGTTGTAAAGGAACCCTCTGAATCCTGTCTCAGCATGGTTTCTGGTAGTAGCAGCTTAGCAGAGCAGGTGAAACAACAACCTCTTAGTGCGAAGTCCCAAGAAGAAACAGGTTCCCTATCGACAGGCTCTGCGTTAGTACAAAGGAAACTTCAGAGGAATAAACAGGTTGTGAGGGATAGTTTTGAGGAATGGGAAGAAGCATATAGAGTAGATGCTGAAAGGCGAACAGCTGATGAAATATTCATGAGTGAAGCTTTAGTAGAAGCTAAGAAGGCTGCTGATGTATGGGAGGTACCTGTCGGGGCTGTGCTTGTTCATGACGGCAAGATAATCGCTCGGGGTTTTAATCTGTAAGTCTAATTTTCTTTGAACCCATTTTCACTCTGTATTCTCTCACTATGTTATCTAACCATGGTTTTGTGTTTCAGAGTAGAGGAGCTTCGGGATTCAACCGCCCATGCAGAAATGATTTGCATTCGAGAGGGTTCCAAAGCACTTCGTTCATGGAGGCTTGCGGTAATCTTCTGGCTCTCTGAAACGCTTCCCTCATGATCAAATATTCCTTTTATCAAAACATTGCAGATGGCAGATGGATCAGGTAACCGATAACTTTTATAATTGAAAAATGTTGTTTTAGTTCAAAATCACAAGATTATGTTTTCAGGCTGTTCACTGGAGGCGAAGGAGATAATGGATCAGAGGTTTCAGAAAAGCCACCGCCTCCAGTTCATCCATTCCATCCTAAGATGACAATCCGGCGCGGAGTTCTCGAATCAGAATGTGTTCAGACAATGCAGCAGTTTTTCCAGCTGAGGAGAAAGAAGAAAGACAAGAACTCCGATCCACCTGCTCCTACGGATCATCATCATCGTCATCTTCATCCTTCCAAACTCCTTAACAAGATGCATCAAGTCTTACGCTTTTTCGGTCTGTAGAAGCTTACCTTCCAAGGCTCAGTGTTTTATGTATCTTTAACGCAGCCAACCCTAGAACAAGTTTTGTATCTGATCTGTTCAGAATTGTATATACTTTTTTCTGTCCAGGAAAAGTTGTCATTTGTTACAATCTGAAGTCATTGTAATGCCATTGTTTGTAACGTTATGCATAATTTTAATATGAACACATGTTTATGCAATTAAACCAACCTCTCTTGATAGTGTGATTTAGACTCCTTACCAAATCTAGGTCCAAGGGAAGCATCGGTCCCATTTAATTGATGATTATCACGTTTAGTTAGCAACGCTGATTATTATTTGGGACAGTTATTTGATAAGTGCGTAATAATGGCCTGTAATTAGAAGCAACGTAGCCTTGTGATGGAGTCTCGATCTCTTAAATCACCTAACCCATCGTTGCACCAAACTCTTCATTAATACTTGAAGAAATCTCAAAATCTCACAGCTTTTTATATCCACAATACTTCACCAATTGATTACTGCAGCTTTTTATATCCATAACACAATGTCTTCACATTCAATCCTTTGGTCGCTTCTCTTGCTTTCTTATCTCATATCTCTATCTAGTGTCAATGCACAAGGACCTGCTGCTTCACCGGCAACCTCCACCATTCCACCTCCAACACCACCTACAACCACCATTGCCCCGCCTCCGACAACCACTGCTCCTCCTCCAACAACCACTGCTCCGCCTCCAACAACCACTGCTCCACCTGTTTCACTTACTCAGCCACCAGCGTCTCCGGTTACACCTCCATCAGCAGTCACTCCAACGTCATCACCGACTCCAAAAGTACCACCAGTGAGCAGCCCCGTAACTCCACCTCCACAACCACCACAAAGCCCACCCGTTTTTTCAGCTCCCGTCTCACCACCACCTGTATCACCTCCACCAGCACCGACTTCTCCCCTACTCGCTCCAGCTTCACCGCCACCCGCTCCAGCTTCACCACCACCCGCACCAGCCTCATCGCCACCTGCACAAGCGCCTGCACCAATAAGTCTTCCACCAGCTCCAGCTCCAGCTAAACACAAGAGAAAGCACAAACACAAAAGACATCACCATGCCCCAGCTCCAGCACCAATTCCCCCGAGCCCTCCATCTCCTCCAGTTCTAACAGATTCCCATGACACTGCTCCAGCACCATCACCAAACACGGTAACATTTTCATACAGAACAACAATTTTGACAGAATTACAGATAAAAAAAAAAAAAAGTTAACTATCACAGTCTTCTTTAATTTCTCGATTACAGAATGGAGGAAATGCCTTGAATCAGCTGGACGGAAGAGTACGAATGTGGCTCAACACCGGACTAGGAGTTCTCTTTCTGCTGGCTATGACAGTCTAAAGTTTCTAGCTCTCATGATAATCACAGATATATCAACTCGAACAGCTACATTGTCCCCATGTATACCGAGACAATGACTCAAAAAATACAATTCTTTTTTGTACTCTTTGCGGAAAATAGCTTACTTCTTATCATACATAAAAGAACATATCTTAGAAAAGGAACAAAATTGATTCAACATTCGATTTCGACTATCAAACTTGATCGGTAGATTCGGTAACCTAAACCTTGGAGGTTTCGCGTAAGTCGTACTCAACAATGAGACCAAGATTGTCAACTAGTTTATGATGCTGAAGACATCCTGCACACTGCCAAAGAACAAAAAAACAAAGGCAATCAAGCATTCATAAATAAATACACTACGCATCTCTCTTGGACAATTAATAAAACATTTTGTGTGCAAAAAGCGATCATATCAAAGGAAACAAAATCAAAGACTTACCTGAACAAAGACAAGGCCACGTTCATATGCCAGTCGATTGATTAGTCGCTTAGTTCTTTCTCCACATGAATTGCAACTAAATTCCACAAGCAAACTTCTTCTTGGTAATTTAATATCTAAAGAAACAACATGTCCCTGCATAACAAGAAGATACCAAAATTTTCAGCATTAAACACAGACACAAACACTATTAAGACCCAATTTTTGAAAGATACCTCTGCGGAATCTTTCGATTCTTCTTCTGGGTTTAACTTGGAATCATCAGTGAGAGACCCAAAAACACAAACTGAACGATTCCTTTGCTTGGGTGTTACTATCTCTATCACACGAGCAGTTCTCGACCTGGAGAAACAGCAAAAGGATGAGTTTTTTGGGGATTTACGAGTGGGGAAGAGAAAATGAGATGAAATCCATGAAAGGAAACATGATGGATAAGAAGAGAACTAAGCTTGGTACCTGTGTAAAGCCGATATAGGGTTTTGTAGCTTGTACGACGGAAGAGACGGCTTGCAGAAAGAAGCTGGGAACTGCAAAGTGAGTGGCTTCTTATTAACACTTATCGGTGAACGGAATGGAGCCAAAACCGGAGACAAATTGGCGACAGTATTCGCCATGTTTTGCTTTTTGTGTCTCTCTGTATCGGTTGAAGCTAAATTACAAATTTACAATGGTAGCTCTAGGACGGTAGAATCTCTACCGTTGATTTTCACGGTTTAAAGTCTCAGATCCCGCCACGTCAACCTTTTGTATGAATGAACAAAAGATTTTAGAGTTAGTTTGATAGATGATAAAAATGGATAAGAAATTAGTATACGACAAGGCAATTGATAAATGTCTAGTTAGATAAATAGCAATGAAATAAAGTACAAATTTGGTTATCTTGGAGTAGTGTTTATCGCTTTTCTGCGATTTTCCCCAGCGAAGTGCTTGATGAACCATTTCGTCTGATAGATTTATCACCTGTTATGTCCCAAGACAATAATGACAAACTATTTGGTATTTTTCTTCATATTCAAAAAGGAAATATAAAGTGACAAGACTAGAGTGTAGTTGTCGAGTTTCCGCTTGCTCAAGCTTGTAAAAACAAATAAAATGAAGGACAAATTTTAAGTAGACTTTTTTTGTTACCTTGTCTGAAGTGTTGAAGTAAGAACTTTCCACCACTTTGAGACATATTGGAAGGATTTGTTTTTCAGTTACCTAAAGCATAAGAGGGTTAGTCTTAAACAAAACCGAATCGAACAAAAAACTTATAGAATCTTGTTGAATTGCTCTGATTTGACGCTTTTTGAGAATGCTCATGAAGGCAACATGTTCAAGTTTCTGTAAGTTTTGAGATAATTTAACCCTTTGAAGAGTTCTGTCAAAGCTCCTTTTATCATCTTCTCGGCGTGGCCTTAGTTTACTCTTGCAGATTCGTAGCTTATTATCTTCATCTGGATCATTTTTCTTGGACGAAGAGTGGTTTATCAAGTACCTGATAGCTGAGAATGTACGAGAAGGATTGGTCAATGGAATCTTTATCTCGACATTCTTCCCCTGACAGCTGAAAACTCGACCAGGAACCGTTGTCAGCTTCGGGTCCTCGTTGTTGAGTTTGATCGGTTCTTCTGATCTCGGAGACTCCATTCCTCAAAGGAAGATTCCTCAAGTTGGCTTGACCCCCATCTAATTGGTGAGGGAGCATCAAATGGAGATGAAGTTGAGGATGTGGAGGTGACTGATGCACTAGAACCAAAAAGGCCTGTGACAGGAGCTTGGCTTGAACAGAATATTGATGGTCCGGAAGCAGCAAAGGGAGGAGGTGAACCAAAAACAGGAACTGGCAATGAACCGGAAGTGGTAGGGCCAAGAGCTTTGGTTGGTTCGGAACTAACCAGTGTAACAGCAAGACGGAAACTGAATATGGTTGGTGAAGAACTTTGAACTTGAGATGATGATGAGGATGTGGATGTGGCAGATGCATCGGTAAGAGCATTCTTTGACTTGAATACTCCCCAATTGAAGATGGTTGAGTCAATAGACTGCGCTGGTTCAGAATTAACCGATGTGGTGACAGGAGAAGCGAGTGGAGGAACTGAGTGGTGAAGCACTGTGAACTGGAGATGATGTTGAGGTGGAACCAAGAGCGGAAGACTCATCGCCAAGAACTTGAACTGGTCCGGAACTAACCGGAATTAAAGTAACAGATGAGAACATCACATTGCGTGGTTCGGTTTCCTGGGTATTGAATGTGCCTGAAGTGCGACGCTGGACACAGGTGACGCAACCACATTTCTCTGTCTCAGAAACATCAATCCTCATTCTTCTTTTTTGATCTTCAAACTGATAACAAAGAAGAAAAAGAAAAGAAACAAATTTGATTAGCAAAACTACGTAACAGAAAGCCAAAACCCAGATTTATCAAAAAAGATAAATTTTCACTTAAATTTAGGATTTTCAATACGGAGGAGCAGGAATAATCGATCTAATTTTTTTTTTATATTGCAGCATCTGTTAAATCGATGGTTGCAAACGATAACAGAGAATCAAAGGAGAAAATAGCGAATCTATGATGAGGAAACAGTCTGTTAAAGCGTGCAACACACGCAATACGAATCTTAAAACCCCAGAACCCTAATTGCGAAGATAAAGTATCAAATATCAAATCACAAAGATAGATTTTTTTTGCAAAAAAGAAATCAAATACCGCAAACCCCATCAAGTTTAAGAAAATAAAACCTTGGACAATTCAGAGATCGAAGAGATAGAAAGAAGAACTTACAGCGGCGACAATGGCGCGATTCCGAAACTGAAATCAAGCTTTAGGGTTTGCGAAAGAGATTGAAAAAGAATGAGATGAAGATGAAAGACGGATCTCTCTGGGTTTTTTTTTTTTTCAGGCGTTGTTTTCTCGCCGGACAGTGTCTAGTAGCTATAGCATTAATATGTTTCTTACATCTTAAAATTTTAATTAACAGTTAAAATTATTTAGTTGATTTTTTAGTTTAAAATATTAATTTTATTTTTTTCTATTCTTATTAGAGATTATACAGTTATATTATTATAAATATAAAATACTCTCCAAAAATAATTTGTTATAAAAGAAGATTTTAACACATCTTAATTTTTTTCTTTTTTAATTTATGTATATTGACATTTTTTTCCTTTTTCTTTTACAGATTTTTAATTAATTTATATATTATAAATTAATATTTTTCTCAAAAGAACTGACAGTATTTGGAAACAATTAATATATGTGTATTACCAAACTATTAACATGACTATATTTTGAGAAATTAAAGTGCTTATATAGAAACTGATTTCTGAATCAAATTGCGTATATATATGATTTTAGTAGTTTAATCAAATTAGATTGAGTCAAAAAAAAAATATATAGTCAAATATAAAGAAATACTACCTTTTTAACAAAATTATCTCCCTAGCACTTTAGTATATATACATATGTATGTTGAGTTCAATGGTAATACACACAAAATTTCACAAGTCTTTTCTATTAGCAACACCAGCTTTTAAGATTAAAAAATTTAAGATTAAAGTGAAGAAACATGAAAAGCTCCTTCACATTCAACATCTTCTTATTTGTTCTTCTCCTTACCTCTTGTTAGTCATCTCCTAATATATATGTATATTGTTTATATGTTATGTAATTAACGAGTGATTAATGACTTGCATGTTGGTGTGTAAATTTATAGGTGTGGTGATGAGTGCGAGGATGCAAGAAAGCACAAACGATGTATTGAAGCCTATAACATGCAATACCGATCAAGATTGTGCAAAGTATTGCAAAGGTCCCATTCACAAGTGTTATTATCATACTTGTGCCTGCGTACCTGGAAATCCTAATTGTTGCTAGAAACATACCTTACAAACAGGGCTGTGCCTATTTGAAAAAAAAAAATGAGCACTAGCCCTAGGTCCTCAATATCTATGATCCTTAATTTCATAAATTTTAATATATATCAACTTTTTATCATCGTATAAATGATTTTTAAAATATAATATCGAAAACAATATTAATTTAATTTACTTTTTTACATCTTCCTACTAATTTATTTAAAAAACGTATCAAATTTTAGTATATATATATATATATGTCTGTAGTCATAGAAATAGATAAATATTTCATATATGAAAAAATTTATATAAATAATTAAAAAAAAATTAGTAACAAAAAGTCAAAAATTATACAAAATTTATGTCTCTTTTTTTTTTTTTAGCCTCAGCCCCCAAGTTTGCTTCTGATTATCTTTTGCAATGGAATTTCTACACAAAGTAAATAAAATTATGTATTTTTGTTTGTCGACAATGTTTTAAACCAGTGGTCTAACCGCTGTTTTTTGAAATCGCATTCGCAAGACGCAAAATTGGTACATAACAAAACCGGAAATAGAAGTTATTCGTTTACCGTCTAATAAATTAGATGTTAAGACCAAAAAAAAAAAAATCTAAACCGGATAAAAACATAATCACTCTAATTCAATTAGGAAGAATCATTTTAGAAGTTTTCACAAAAATTACAAAGACGTACTAAAATGTATATCTTGCTATTTATGAATACAAAATTGTTTTTCCAAGCAAATCTATATAATATATCTCTACTTAATAAGCTGAACTAAGATGGGCTAAATTTAAATTAAGATAAAATACTACATCGAGGATACAAAAACAATATTTTTATAAAATAAGAATAAAATACTAAAACGATACATATTGATATTATGAAACGGGTGAGAGTATTATTTGAGACAAACCGACTTTTTTGAGTCATGAGGACAACGTACAAACATTTGTGCTGATAAAGTTCTAAACTTTACTAATTTCATGTGCAAATGTATCTCAGATTCTGGCTGATAGTTTTATGATATCTGCAGTGTATATATTATTCAGATAAGGAAAGAGGACGAAGAGATTACTTTCTTGATATGTTTTAAACCCTTGAAATTGGAGAGAAAGTGACATTAGGCATGAAAGACGAAAGGACTTCTTCTCTGGTATCTCTGTCCACCGGAGTTTCCATGTCAATAAGCTCTCTGAGTGAACTGCATCTAGACAAGGAGTTGCTTCTTTCTCCTCTCGAGACTTCACTTATGTGCAGCTCAGCGACACATATTGAGAATGCTTGTAAAGCTGACAGCTTTGCGTGGAAGTTAACCTCATAATGTCCTTCTCTTATAAATGCCATTGTCATTGCGGGTTTGATCTCCTTCTCTCCCTGAAACACAGGTTTTTATATCTCAAGATCAAGAGAGACAAGGTGAATCACACTTCGGTACCACAAGGAAAAAAATCTTACCTCGATGAAAAATTCCAAACCGTAGTGATTGTTGATGAGTTCTGGTTCTGCTGCGAAATGGGTATCAGGAGATTCTAAGACAAAAAGGTGACAGCCCATGTCCCATCTCTACAATCACAGCCTCCGCCTGATCTCCATCTCTGCAGTATCGGTGTAGGACAAGAGTTTGAGTCCCGAATAACAATTGCAGCAAGATGTAAATCCGAGACCGGCCAAGGATAAGATGCACTATTCTCTGAATGTTTTGATAGATTACGGGTCAATCCTCGGCTGAAACTATTCTGCCTTTGCAGCTTTTCTTGGCAGAGGTTCGAGTTATTTGAGCCTTCAGACACTGTGTTCTCTCTCTCTGAATATATCGATTGACTCGGGTCCAATCCTCTCCTAAAACTGTTCTGTCTTGACAGTTTTTCATCCTTGAAGTCACTTCCCCCTGCACGTGCGATGTCAAAAAGAACGAATTCTGACACAGTTGATTCCACAGGATCCTCGTATGGTTCTGCCTCTAAGCAGATCTGAATTGAAACTTGCATCTGTCCTATTAATAAAGATTCTATACCTGAAACATTCAACCTCTGTTCACTGTAGTTTTTGTTGCTTCTGCCACCAATGTAGCGAAACGAATAGACAAACCGAGAGTCGTTATTATTCATCCATGTCCTGGCCATATACACATCATCCGGGTGGTCTAGCGAGAACCTGAAAACAGGCGTCCCAAGTTCATATTGCATACTGAGATGGGCATGTAGATGAACAGGTGAAGGCTTTCTGAAAGACTTGTTCCTTGAGAGCATATCTCTGCCACTGACCTTGATTTCGCCTGACTTTGGTATAAGAAGGTTTCGATTAGAAAATGGATTAGACATTTTCTTGATACGGCTAAACCAGCTAGTTGAGCTTGAAAGATTTGTAAAAGAAGACTGATTGCTACCCATAGAAGATTGCATAATCGGGAATTGCATTCTAGCAGAGAATGACTTCTGCAATCTCGGTTCCATGTTTCTCTCTGACCCTAAAGGCTTAGCTGATCGTTGTTGTTGTTGTTGTTGTTGTTGTCTCCCATTTGTGTTCGACCATACCCCAAAGAAACCACCAGAAGAATATTGTTTAACGGAAAACTTGTCAGCATCTGATATATTCCTTCTGCTTCTTTCCTTGGAGCCTTGATTGAAGAAACCATGTCTCTCCTTTCCCTTGTTTCCCTGTTTTGTAGGTCTTGGTGGAATGCTCTTGCACGAGGAGTTGAGGACCCGATAAAACATAAACTCATCCTCTTCCCCTGGCTTTTGAGAATTGAAGAAATCACGTAGAGTAGGAATAACGTTTTCAGAACACTGTGCCATCTTTGCTGCGTTTGTAGAATTAACAAATCTCTACCACATCAGATAAGGCCAAACTTCTGCAGAGGATTTGACGTTAAGGCATCAGTATTGTAATACCAGTTCAGGGCTACAACTAGGAGCCTTTGATCATCATGATACATAAGAGAAGAGAAGGTACCAAACAGGCAAAGCAAATGAATAGATCTTACCACCTTAAAAAATGATGGAAGAGCCAACGAGGATGGAAAATCTGACTGCAACTTCTTGAGGAAACTGTCACTGTTCATGAACCTTTACACAGAGAAGTTAAAATTGAAAATCTCGATAGAGAATTCAAGATTCAGCTACGCTCCTACAGATCTAAAGTCCCAAGTAACAAAGGAATTAAGTAGTTGTGAAAGTAATGAAAGCAACGGACAAAAGTTGTCTCAAAAATCATTTAAAAAAGACAGCTTTAGTTTCACTTGCATCCTAAGCCAGTCACAGAAAGGGTGTGCAAAAAGACACAATCAAATACCAATTGATGGTTTCGGAGTAGTGATCTTGAAGGGTAGTACAAAAAAGCAGATGCAATCAGTAGCCCATCTAAAAGCAAAAGGAGAAATAATATCCTGAGCAGAGGAGCCTCTAAAACTCTAGTAAACTGAAAGAAAAAAAAACCAACTTTTCTGTACAATTTTTCAAATATGTTCTGTTAGAGATATATGCAACTCCAAATAACAAGAGAACATGTGCGATCTGTTTTTTAAGATTATAGCTACAGAACATCTCTTAGTTGATCCACATATGGCTTTTCTTCTCCTTTCATCCCTCTCAACTCGTTTCTTACTTTTGGCTTTTACTTTTCCTTGTATCCCTCTCAGATTAAGCAAGGGCGTGGATTCCTTCTGCATGTTGCTTGAGATTCCTGAATCTCTTATTGAAAGCAAAAATGGCACTTGTAACGTATGTTGTTCTGTATCAAAATCACGCTAGACTGACATGTTCTTTAGAGGAAGCCTTCTCAGCTCTGATTTCGGTCAATGCAATTGAAAACCAGACTTAGTCTCACACCTGAAGCAAAAGATAAACCCTTTTATCATCATTCAATAGATGATCCTCACATCCAAAAATACCTCTCTCTGAAGAATAATAAAGGTAAAAATAGCAAAGAAATGCAAAGAAGCAGCCAATAATTCCTTGACATAGCTAAAAATAGCAATCATAAAATCCTCTTAACATTCAGCGAAAAAAATGTATTTTACAAATTCCAACATAAGAATCAAAGTCGTAAAGTTGCAGGTCATATTTCCAGCGAAAGATCTGCTCAGTTATATCCAAAAGAGGCAAGCAAAATCAAATTAAGGTCACTCTTAAACTTCTGAGAAACAGAACGTAGCAGAAGAGAGAAGAAAAACAAGGCTTGAAGGCAAACATTTTCACAAGACATGAGCTTCAGGGTCGATAGTGATTCTCGCCGGCGACTGGTGAGAGAGAGAAGAAGCAGTGAAGACAATTAAAAAAATCATGCTTTTTGCTATCTTTAATGGGCTTTAACAGAAGCTTAGATGACAGTTGAAACTTTTTTATGTAAGTCTACAATTAAAAATAACAGTTAACCCCTATTTATGCAAGGGTCCATACCTCAGTGGTAGAGCATTCGACTGCAGATCGAGAGGTCACCGGTTCGGACCCGGTTGGGACCTATTTTAGTTTTGCTGTTTAACTTTTTTTATCCCCCCAGATTCCAGCTCACTACTTTATCATGTGATTATATAAGTATTTAGCTTCTTATGGCAACTAACAAGTGCTTGTATTTGTGGGTATGTATGAGATTGAGATTTGAAGAACGAAAAGTCAGCATAGATAGTAAACAATAACATTTCTGATATGCAAAATTCAAAAGATCATCAAAAAGTCAAGATACAAAGTGCTCTCTTTACATACATATTATAAAACATTGATTACAAATAATGGAACCCATCAAAGCAAATCCACAATCACACCATTCCCAATCTATGGTCTCTCCATCAAAGATTCAAAATATGCAACTTTTTCTTCTGTATAATAGGAAACTGTTCATGCCAGTAACCGAAAACAAAAAAAAAAGAGTCCAATTTGCGGTAGTAGACCAAATGAATGCATCCAGTATTTGGAAAAAACAAGAAAACTAAAAGAAAGGAAAGGTAACAACGAGAGCGAAATCCGAAACTGACCAGTGATGATAATGATGAGGATACACACGATATGAGAGCTGTGAAGTAGCTCCTACTTATGAGGATGATGTTGGGTTTTGATTTTATTCTGCAAAGCCTATGGGGTGTTTCGGTCAATGTAAGAAGATAAATAATCTTCCTGTTTGCTCTCTTGTTTTCCTCTTTGTGTTGTTGTTATCATCATCATAGCACGTTTCTTTTGCTTTCGAGCATTGATCCGTCTTTAAGAGCAGCGTGAGCTTCGTTCTCTTGTCCTAGAGCTGAGAGAGCTACAGCTTGAAGATAAGATGCGATATGCCAAGCTGGAGATATCACTTGGGCTTGCATTGCATCATTCAGTGCCTCTTGGGGCATCTCATTCATTAGGTGACACAGACTTCTCCTTGCATAAACAGTTGGGGAAACCATTGTCCCGCCCTCGATAAACTGTCAAAACAAAAATTCTTAGGATCAATAATTGTGATAGGATTACCTATGATTTGCTCACTAACTTTTATCTGAAAACCTCAAACACTCGAAAGAAAAGATCTTACCTGAGAATAGCATTCGGCAGCATTTACGAAGTCTTTATGCCGGAAAGCAACATCACCTTTTTTCTTGAAATTCAGCGAGTCTTGCATCTGGTTGGTCCACATCTGGAACGAAAGCTGAAAATTTTGCAGAAAAAAAAGTAACAAACCAGCCAAAAAGGTGATCAGATTACAAATAGAAACAATGTACCGAATGTACCATGGATTACAGTCTTGCCAAGGACTTGCAATGAGACAATTACGAGGATGATTAAGAACAAGGTTGGTATTAAGAAAGAAACCTCTGTGGCTGCTCCCTCATCATCTTTATATGCAAGTTTTTCAACAATCTCATGTATGGCAGTTAGATCTGTTCTTAGGCATGCTTCTCCAAGTGGTGAAAGAGGCGTTGTTGAGGCACTGCTTGGTATGCCCATCAGTTGATGAGAAGGAGTCTTACATGATTAAATGCACAAAACATATCAGCCAAAAGATATAAGAGCTTGAGAAAGATAAAAGAAAAGTGGTTGTAGGAAAGTACCTCAAGATCCTTCTGAAGAGGAATCATTGCAGTGACTAGAGATTTTGGGTTAGGCCGTTCTCGAGGCTCATACTGCAAGCATCTAGAAGCTAAACGTATTAGTTCAGTCCCGTCATCACTTGAAAATTGACCCTCCAAGCATGAATCGATCAACATTTGAATGTTCCTGTCCCGTATGAGGTCCAGCGCCTACGAATACACAGAACAAGTTTTACTTAGAAAGATACACTCTTCTCCAAAAAGATCTAACAGAATTCAGAAATGATATGGTAGAGAGTGACTGATTTAGTATCTTAACCATAAGCTTACATGGCTTGGAGGAATGTGTTTTCCACTAAGAAGATCAAGCAACAGAGTTCCATAACTGTACATCACACTTTCTGGTGTCACGCGACCTGTAGAAACAAACACACGAAAAACTATTATGTAAGAAAAGAACTTGGCCACAGTCCAAATAAAGCAAACTGATATGCAAGTGTTTAAGTATATACACCTGTTCTGAGATACTCGGGAGGAGTGAAAGCCAGGTTGGTACTATAACTCTTTCCATCTCTACTATTTTTCATCAGACCAAAGCATGAAAGCCTTGGATTCGAGTCCTAAACAAAGAAAAACATATGATGAATTTTATATGCACATATCAACAAGGACAGAAGTAAAAACAAACATGTAACCTTAACTTACATCATCAAAGAGAACTCTATAAGCATTTAGGTCATGGTAGAGTGCACGCCCTTTGCCGGTACAATATTCCAAAGCTTGAGCAATATGTAGAGCTACTCTTAGTCGCATTGCCCACTTCATCGGTTGTGACTCCCCTGAAACATGTTAATAGTTTTTGTTTTATATATTGAGAGACAAGCTTCATGTAACCATATATAGAAGCATAGCTAGAGAGGAGAGCCAATTCTTACAGTGGAAAAGATGCTTTGCCAAAGTTTCGTTAGGCATAAACTCAGCAACAAGAAGTCTCTCTTCACCTTCATAGCAACATCCAAGCAGATTTGCCATCCTATAGTTCCTTAATTGACCAACAGCTTTAGCTTCCTCCTATTAAAAAAACAGAGATTCAAAATCCAAGAACCCAGATTGCAAAAAGGTAAGAACTTTAAGCAAATTTCAGCAACAAGATTTACCAGAAACTGACGAGAATCAGGCCAAGCTTTCCTATTAAACCTTTTGACAGCAATACGTCTTTGATTATCCAATTTCCCTTTGTACACAACATTTGGAGCTTTTTCTCCATGTTCTGAAACTATATTCTCTGAAGCAAATCCTGATGTAGCGTTCCTTAGCGTCTCGATTGAGAATTCACGAAATTGAGGCAAATCATTCCCTTCACCTATCCTATCATCACCTGAGAGAAAAGCAAATCCACGATTAAAAACAACAACAAAAAAAAAACCCTAGAATTTTCGTAAGAAAACTCGATCATAGCTAGTTTTACCTAAGCCTGTGACTCCATGATTGGATCCTTCTGGCTCTGAAACGCAGCAAAATGCACATAACTTGGAAACCTCACAACCCATTTCAGTATTTCAGTCAAACCATAAACCCTAAACCGCGTCGCTTTTGCTGATGTATTAATCGAGACCTTTATCAAGATCAAAACTGTTGAATTTCTTCAGAGCTCCGGAAAAAGTAGATCAGAAAAAAACCCAGTTGTTGTGATGTTCTTCAACTTACAAAACGATACCAAAAGGGGTCAAAATCGAGAAAACGATCCGTGAAAAACCGAACTGAAATTGAGCAAAGAACAAAGTAGAAGAAGAAGAGTAAAGGCAAAAAAGTTGAAATGGCGAATCGAGCCGCTCGTGTGTGTGTTTAGCTCGAGAAAGAAAGCTCAAGAACCGAAATTTTCTGAAACTTTTCTTTTGTTGCCTTTTTCTCGATGACAAAAGCAGAGAACTTTGCCAGAAAGTTAAATATTAAAAATTAAGACTTTTTGTTTTTTGGGGTTTAATGTAAGAGAAAAAAACGAAAGAGAAGGAACAGCAAAGCAGCAGGCCTCACCAAGTCAACTCAATAGTGGGTCAACAAAAAAACTAAAGGAACAACTCATATTTGCTATCATACATTAACAACCATCAATTTTTCGTTACCAAAAACAATATCTATTCTAGTTTATTAGTGTTTTTTTTATATTAACATATTAGTCATTTCTAGCTCATTTATTTTTACAAATATGAAATATACATGTGTCCACAACCAAAATAAGACAGTGATAAGAAATGGGTTACATCTAAATTTAGTGTGTCAACCGCAAGAAAAAGCTATCAAAAGAATCAGTCACTAAACCAATTTAGTGACATTAACATGAGCACAAACTTGGTCATATAATTTTAATAAATAACAATTATAGTTATGTTGGAGTTTGCACAAGCGAACATTTTGCATTA
Organism: Streptanthus diversifolius; assembly: GCA_039880935.1. Lineage (NCBI taxonomy): Eukaryota > Viridiplantae > Streptophyta > Magnoliopsida > Brassicales > Brassicaceae > Streptanthus > Streptanthus diversifolius. The sequence continues at coordinate 422,012 of JAXGFM010000007.1, forward strand.
TTGATATTATTGGACGGTTTATAAGACTGGCCTTACGGGCTAAAAACAAAATTCGTTTTAAATTTGTACAAACCAATATTATACATATTTTGCTTGTTATTCCTAAAATGTAATGTTGTTTTTATTTATGATTATAATTTGGACTTGTCGCAATAGTACACTTAGCACCGTATTCCAATTACATCTAATAGGATTATATCTGTCTTTAAATAGTATATAAATATTTTTATATCATTACTATATTTGCACATACGTGTCCTTTGTCGCATATAGCTATATTGGTAACAATTTATCTTTTTTTTTTCTCACTGAATTGAAATATGAAGTATGATCATGCGAATAAAGATGTGAAAATAACAGAAATGTGAACAGGGGAATGGAAAATTTGAGGTTTATCAAAATAATTGGCACCGACATAACTCTCCAATATATATATATATATATTATATTATATTATATTATATTTTGTTTCTTATTACCTTGAAAACACACAACTTTTCTTTATTTTCTTGAAACTTTTGTTATTCTATCCTATCCTACATGTATATAAAATAAAAATGTTTCATTTACGAAATTTTATATAATTATTAAAAATTCATTTTTCAAATTTTTATAATTTAAAATTAATTTATCTTGTTACAACAAAATTTCGTATGTAAAGAATAATTCCGAGTTTTGTAAATTTTTAGCTTATTGTCGGAAAACTGATTTAGCTTAATTATCGAGTCCTTGGGCAAGATTTATTTTGGGCCTTACAAGAAAAGCCTTAAACGTTCACGGCCCAGAAAATTATTATAGCGAGTAAAACGAAAACTACACGTAGTACATCTTCTATCAATAAAAACGGCAGCATTTTTTATTAAAAAAAACCGACACGAAGTTCTCTTCCCATAAACACGAACTGAGAAGCGTTTGGATTCCTTCTCTCCTTTTCGTAATTCAGTTACTATCCAAACCCAATTTTGGAAATTCAGTAAGGGAGCTTTATAAAGAAACGATTTTTATTAAAATTCCTTTTTTCCAACTCTTCTTCACAACCAAATTCGTCCGAAAGAATAATAATTTCTTGCACTTGGTCTCCTCTACTAGTTTCACGAAACTCTTCACAACCTTAACTTTTTTTTTCAAAGTTTACGACTTGCGAGCATAATCCTAGTCTAGTCGTTTCGGATTTCTAGGTTCGCTTTCATTTCTTGCCTTGTCTTGAATTTGATAATATCTCTTCCTCATGGGTCTGCAGATATTAGCTGAAAAGGCGACATTGATATCTCTGTTACTTGTTCATGTGTTCTAATTGTTCTTTTCCCTTAATAGATATTGGAGCTTCAGGTGAAACTTCCAGAAACAGAAGGGATGCTGGATTTGCTAAAGAAATTGGAATTAGCCCGTGATAAATGTAACAAAGTTTTGAGTGGTTCTATATCTCTCAAGGTTAGCTGTACTTTGTTCTGCATCTTTTGTTGAACCTTTCTGAAGTCATTCGTTTCTTTTCTGCACAGAATGTGGAAGAGTTGCTGCATGAATTCGATGGTTTTTTCAGCATTAACATTCCAGAGCTGAATATCCTGAGGCAGTACCATGTTGACGCTTTGACTTGGATTTCACGCTTTAATGATACAATGGTTGATGTTCGTGAAGGCAAGGACCAACGAAAGTTAATCAGTGACCTGAATTCCCTTCTCCAGGATGGAGCATCCTTAGGCATTCAAGCTCTTGCTTTTATACTTAGACATTCTTTTCCACCCATTTTTGCGTTGTAATGTATTGTCATAGCTTAACCCTAACCACAGTATCTGAAATAGTTGAAGGACTCCTTCTTCTTGGAGTTGAATTGAAGAAGGCGTCTTGCCGGGAAAAAGCTCGGACGGTAAATATTTTCTCTTCCTTTTTTTTTAAAAAAAAAAATTTGTTTCTCTTATTCATCTTGAAACATTGTTGCTTAACTACGAGAGGTGGCAGTGTGATAATCATCATCTCTTGCAAGAAATTGAAGATTTGTTGGACATTGCGAAAACAGATGATGGCAGGCATAGAACGATCCTTGCCAAGATTATGGATTTGATAGCCAGAGTGGACTCCGCTAGAACATCTGGTTTGTTCCTTGGTCTCAATTTGGATGACCTTCCCAAACTTCAAACGGCAAGTTTAAAATTAGGATGGTGTTATAAGACCATTTTGTTAGGCTCTAGTTCACCTTCCTCTGAGGTACAAATAGAGCATTGAATTTTAATTGGTTTTGACACTTTGTTCAAGATGTAAGTGTGGTTACGTACTCCTTTTGATCGTTGAAGTGCGTCTTAAAATGGCAGTTACTAGAAGATGTAGGAAAGCCCTCGTTACATGAAATTCAGCAGTAATTAGAAGAGGTATGTTCTGATAATATATCAACTTCCTTGGCATACTGAGATGCCTTATTTCAATAAATAGTTTGACACCACAATGATCTGGTTGATGAGTTTGGGTTATTTGCTTCTTGACAGGGACAAATACTGAATATATTATCTGACGAGTATTACTTAGGCAAGAGACTTGTGGAGCTAAAAGACACTGGACTAGAGTGGGCAAAACGAGCTAGAAAAGTACATGATTAACTCACGGTTTCTCAGTAAATTGCTTACTACCACTTTGGAATGCTCTTGCCTTGGAAGATGTTTTCGAGCTTATTTCTGAGGGTGAAAATTTGCATGTCCATGCAGAGGAAGAGCTTCAGGTTAATAAGAAATGAATGGTTAATAAGCTTAACACAGAGCCTTACTGTTATCTAAAGCTGTTTGTATCATGGTTGATTGATGTAGTCCTTACGAGCTCGAAGTATGTTACACTGCGTTTGCCTGAAGCCATACAACTCAAGATTCATGGTTTCTTGTAATCAATGTGGCGAATGGTATCACATCTATTGTGTTAAACTTCATTGGCGGCCTGAGGCTTATGTCTGCTCTGCTTGCTGTCCAGTGGCAGAATCCACTCCACAGATTGATCCCCCCAGGTTTGTTTCTTTACCATCCAAACACCACAAACTTTTTTATTCACCTATGATATATGTTTTAGAGCATACTCTCTTGAAGCCTCTATACCTTAGCTTCATTCAGTAGTTTAAGTCACCATCAAAAGCTATTTGTCAAGTGGGTTCTGTGAGGTTTATTATTGACATAAACCCAAGTAAAAAAGAGAATGAGTTACATTTCACAATCACTATCACTTTTCTTCCCGTTTCTCTGAATCAGTTTGTTTGATTGATCTCTATTAACAGATGAATGGAGCCAAAGACACCGTCACTAAACCATAGACGGGCAAGGACGGTAGCGGCTGATGCAGCGGTTGGTGATTTGCAGTGGAAAAGCCGAAAATGCATTAAAAGGGTAGCTAAACGGAGTCCTCAGGTTCATATTCTTCCCTGGTTTTTCACTCAAGAACCAAAATAAACTCTAAAGAGTCTGAAAATGGAGAACATAAAAAGCTTGTGGACTTAGAATTTGACCAGATTATCGGATCGATAACTTGAATATGATGATCAAATCTAATACATTCACCAGTCAAATTTAAGGTTTTGAAATCAAATATATTGTTAGTTGTTGTAACTCAAATTTTGGTTCACCACTGGTGTATAGCAACACCAAACTCCCAGCAACTATTAGAAATTTGAAACTGTTGGACCAGAGATCTCCGGACCACCACAATGTGTGAAGAGAATCATATCTCTCTATCCCCACAAATACATCAGAAGGAAGAGAGAACAAAAGCAACAGTTGAGATCACTTTCCTTACAAGAATCAGAAAGAGACCCACTTTTGATGACATCATGTTTCACAGACTACAATCATAATACATCATCTCTCTCTATCTCTCTCTAAAATGTATAAATACATGCATAATATTTGTATGTATATGATATGAATTGTGAATTATTATTAACTACAGCACTTTCATAGAACACAGAGCCTTATTGTACCTTTTAAAACACCATCCTCAAGCTGAAAACACTCTTCTTCCATTTTAGTAAATCTACATTTATTGTGATTCGCACTCTCCTTATCTTCTTTTTTTTTCTGAAGCTGTAAATGTTATATGGACTAGTTTTGTGTATGTTTATAGCCATTTATGTGAGAAAAAATTATAACAATATTGTCAAGTTCAGTAGTGGTCGGCCTCGAATATTAATGCGATTTTTTCATGAAAATTGCTCAGTTAAAATAAGAAAAACAAGTCACATTAAATTAGGTGAAAATTTGCAAAAAAAAAAAGTGAAAAAGGGAAAAGTCAAATTTATTTTATTTTATTGTCAAAAGTCAAATTAATATAGGTGTCGAAGCTGTGAGTGTAGGATTGTTGACAAACACAAGTTAGTGTAAAGATTAAGGACTGACTCTTAAATATAATGGGGAAATTAATTAGAATATAGATTGCGATTTGGGAATAACAAAAATAAAATCTAATTATAAATCTAGGACAAAATTTTGGAAAAATTGGAATTTTTTTTGGTCGGGTTTCTTTAGCAACTGGATATTAAATGCATCATACAAACTTTCAATTTACTAGGTGGAACGCAACATAATATTTATTACGATTCGAATGAAAACATACCAAATAAAATACGGTGTAGTTTAATAATAACAAATACTGTATATATATATCAAGTTTTTCATTATTACAGTGGAACAAAACGTCACTATTCAGAGCCATATTTTCTCAAATCAATCCAAAACTTTTGAAAGATAAAAAGAATTTAGAAAAAAAAGTAGATGAAAAAAGACGAATATAAAAAAATGGAAAAAAATAAAGTTAGGAGAGAGGGCTCACTGACCGAAGCAAAGAAAGAAATAGCAAAGTGATTTAGACATGTGAGAGAGATATCTTCTCTCCTATTTGGTTTTCAAGTGGGTCCCCTTCTAACACATAGCTTTGTTTTTAAAAAATAAAAAAATTGATCCTTGTTTTTTTTTATTTTTCATCACCAAATTTTTTTATCTCCCATAATTACATATTAGGTGTTTGACCTAAAAAAAAAACAGAAGAACATATTAGGTGACTAGTTGTTAAAATATAAACGTAAGTAAGACTTTTGTAACCATTTTAAAATTAGTTACTAATGGAGGAAACCGAACACATAATGGAAAATAAAAAAACTTACCAAATAAAAAAGAAAAATTGTTTTGTTAGTATCTTACTTTTATAGTAGAATTCTGTATATAGTTATCATAAATGAGCATATAATTCTGATGAGAAGAAAAACTAAAAAAGCATTAATGTTAATGAATATAGCCTCAATGACTAAATTTGATTCAGTCATAGCTCTAATGCGACATTAGATTTTGTTATATAATCAACAATGAAAGTTCATATGCTTTTTAATAAAATTCTTTACAAATTTTTTTTTTTTTTTTTTTTTTTTTGACAACTACAAAAAACAATTTAAATTGTAAGAAAACCCAAATCAATAGTTCTTCTTAGGAAAAATAGTTAAAAGAAAGAGAAAATAATGGTCGTCACTCTCCTCCTCCAGTCTTCTAACTTTCAGAGAAGGCCTAAAAATCAAATGTTTCATTTCACAATATATAGTTTGTAAATCAAAAATTATAAAGTCTCTCTCTTTTCTTTTTCTTTCTTCTCTTCCCTTGATTTGTCTCTTCTGTCATCTTCCCTTGTCTCTCTTCTGATGTGCATTTGCGTTTTTCATCTCACAAACCCTAGATTTCGAAATCAAATCTAGCTTCTTTTGTTTTTTTCTTCTCTTTTTCTTTTGAGATTTCCTTACTCTCCTAGACTGTAAATAGTAGGAGAGCTACTTTCTCCTGTTGTCTTAATTTCTTTGCCCTTTTCGTAATTTCGAATCTGCAATTTTACTCTTTTCGACTTCTAAGTGAGCTCAAAATTTAGCTTTTTTTCTACGGTTCACACCAAATCCGCCATTGTTGTTCTCTTGATTAACTTGGGGAATTAGGGTTTACGATTTCTGGGTGGTGTATAACTCTGTTCATCAAAAAGTGTCAATTTTTCATCTAAAAGGGTCAAAACCCTTTTAAAATCTCGTTCTCTCTGACTTGTAATTTAAGGTTTTAAATGCATGGATGAGAGAGAAGCAATGGCATTTCCAGGCTCGCACCCTCAGTACTATCTCCAAAGAGGAGCCTTCACAAATCTCTCACCTTCCCAGGTCGCAAGTGGGCTACACGCGCCGCCGCCTCCTCCCCCGGGAATGAGGCCAATGTCAAACCCTAACGTTCATCATCCTCGTGCTAACAATCCGGGACCTCATTTCTCCATATCTGACCACAGACACTCTGATTTCGGACACAGCATTCACATGGGGATGGCTTCGTCTGCTTCTGCTGCGGCTGTACAGCCGCCTCTGCCGCAGCCTCCGCCACCAATGGAGCCGCCGATGGTTAAGAAGAAACGTGGACGGCCTAGAAAGTATGCTCCTGATGGACAAGTCTCTTTAGGGCTTTCTCCTATGCCTTCTTCAGCTAGTAATAAACCTAAGGACTCTTCTCCAATGTCTGATCCAAATGCACCTAAACGAGCCAGAGGTCGACCTCCTGGAACTGGAAGGAAGCAACGTCTGGCTAATCTTGGTGAGATCTCAAGTTTTTCTATGTTACATTGTGAAGCACATGAGCTTGGATCTTATGATTAGGTGAAAGTTTGGATGCTAGAAGCTATAAATGATTCTATGGTCAAGTTAAGTTAGAGTATGTTGTTTTAGCTCTGTTGTTACTGCTTATATACTGCTCCATGTGTGGTCTAGTCTCTAATGTTTGTTTAGATTAGTAATTGGTGTAGTTAGTCTTGGTGAGATACATTGCGTAGAACCTGAGCTTGGATCTTATTCCTCGGTAAAAGTTTGAATGCTAGAATCTATAGATGATTCTATGGTCTAGTTAGATTGTGTTGATTTAGCTCTGTTGTTACTGCTACTCAGTATTGATTGTTAGATATGAAGCTGTGAAAAGAGTAAACTGACTGATCCTTGCTTAGTGTAATCTGTGTTTAGATTAGTAATTGGTCTTTGGAATATGATTAGTCAACAAAAAATTTGATAAAGTGCTATCTTTTTACTATGTTGATAACTTTAGGTGAGTGGATGAACACTTCGGCTGGACTTGCCTTTGCACCTCATGTCATCAGTGTGGGAGCAGGAGAAGTAAACTCCCAAAAACTCCTTTCAATCTAATTATTCTGTTTATTGGCAATCTGAAATTGTAGCTTTCTCACTGTACTAATTTCTTTTATTTTCTCGCAGGATATTGTTTCTAAAGTTCAGTCTTTTTCACAGCAAAGACCTCGGGCTCTTTGTATAATGTCAGGCACTGGAACAGTTTCTTCAGTTACTCTGCGTCAACCTGCTACAACAGCGCCTTCTTTGAAATTTGAGGTTTCAAAGTCGTTCATTGTGTTAACTGAAAAAACTCAAAACTTGGAAAGCCAAAGATCTTCTTCATATCACCTTTCTTTGTGTTTCTTAGGGACGTTTTGACATTCTAAGTTTAGGCGGATCTTATCTGGTGAATGAAGAAGGTGGACCCAAAAGTCGAACAGGCGGTTTGAGCGTCTCTCTTTCTGGTCCCGAAGGCCATGTTTTTGGCGGTGGAATTGGAATGCTTATCGCAGCCAGCCTCGTTCAGGTTTTTTAAATTCCTCTTCTTAATGGTTTAAAAGCCAAATTCGACTTGTTTTTCGGTCTTCGTTTGAATTTTTTTGGGTCTAGTTCAGTTTTGGATTAAAATAGCCAAAAAAAGTAGATAATTTATTTTGATAAATATTAGAATTACTCTATTTTTAGTTAAAATGAATGAACATTATATGCATCTGGTTTGGTTGCATAAAGCTCGGTTTTGGTTCTGTTTATAATTTTTTTTGTTACCAATTGGTTAAAAAAATTTAAGCTTTCAGTTTGGTTTCAGTTTATCTATAATGTGTCTGTTAACAGGAAAACTTGTTTGTCATTATTAAGGTGGTGGCTTGTAGTTTTGTATACGGGGGAGTTGCAAAGTCTAATAATACTAACAAAACCATCAAACAAGAAAATGAACCGAAGGAAGAGCACAACAATAGTGAAATGGAGACAACACCGACTAATGCACCAGAATCAGCAGCACCGGCGGCTCAGCAGAATCCACAGAACTTCTCAGCTCAAACAATGAGTGGATGGCCCGGTTCAGGCTCAGGTTCGGTCTCAGGCTCAGGCAGATCACTTGACTCTAGCAGAAACCTACTCACTGATATTGACTTGACTCGCGGATGATTCAAAACGAAACTATATTTATCTTTCTTCCTATTTACTACCACTACCTTCTTAGCCACTGAAGCAGCAGCAGCATACAGAATGTGAGTGCTGTAAATATCTTTGTTGTTGTAGATTTCTCTGGGAATGTCAAACCAGAAATCTCAGGATTGAGACAGATCTCTGAGTTCCTTCTAACATTGTTAATGTAACAGAACCCCTCTCTTCAGGTTATTTAAGGAGATTTTTAACTATTTATCCCATTAAGCTCTCTTTGTGATCACCAGGAAATTAATTTTTGGCCTGAGTTTAAATTGGATTTTTGTGGTTTTGTTCACGGGATCAATTTGGTTTATCCGATTCGAACACCCCCTACTCCTAGGTTTTTGATAAACCGGCTTTTGGTTTGGTTTGGTAGAGCGGTGTTTTGGCTAGAGCGTAGACTTGTTAAGGCTTTCTTCAGCTCTACATCTCTTAAAGAAACCAACACATTAGCATTTGTTTTATTAAACTTGATTCTCTAATCACATGATTGATCTGTTTTATGCATTATGATTTTCGGGTGGTGTCTTATTAGAATGAGCCAATGCATGTTTATCTAGATAACCGGCTTAATTGTGAGAGGAACAAGTTTGGATTTATAAAACAAAAAGCAGAACAGATTCAAATCAAAGTCAATGTGATTGCTTAATTACATGAGAAGTTCATGATCAATGTACAGTTATCAACACAAACGGATCAGTCAGACAGCACCGCCATTCAGGAGATGCTCAGAAGCTTCTTAATGTCATGCTGCAGAAAATTGAGACAGAACATAAGCAAAAAGAGAGTAAAAAAATCTTTAGAGAGAGAGAAAGATTGTTTCTTTACTTCGAGTGTAAGAGGGGACGTGGTTGGATAATAACGTTCTACAGCTTGACCATTCTTGTCAACAAGAAACTTAGCAAAGTTCCATTGAATCTCATCCCCGAAGATTCCCCATTTGCCTTTCTTTAAAAACTTATAAAGAGGAGAAGCATTCTCTCCATTCACTTCAATCTAATACACAAATGGGAAAGATTCAGTCGTTTTAAAAAATTTAAGACAGAATTTTTACCGAATTCGTCTGAGCGGTCTACCTTGTTGAAAATGGGGAATTCAGATTTGAACCGAGTACAGACAAAGTCTGTAATTTGGTCAGTAGTTCCCGGCTCCTCTTCACCAAATTGGTTACAGGGAAATGCTAGAATCTCCAGACCTGCAACAGAACAACATCAAGTTTGAGAAGCTAATTGCGTGGAAGAAACAAGAGACTTAAGACACTTGGTTGAAATCAATTTACCTTTGTCTTTGTACTTGTTGTATAGCTCATTCAATTCCGTGTAGTTTGAGTTCGTCATCCCACTGAGATCATAAGCGTATAAACAAGACAAGAAACAAACGTTTAGCGTCAAAATTACAAATGGATGCTCAGAAGGTGTATAAAAAATTAACCATTTGGAAGCAACATTGACAAAAAGAACTTTGTCTTTGTATTGACTGAGCTCTAAGCTGTTTCCATTTGCATCCTGTTACAAGCAGAAGACGAGATATCGCGATTATATAGATAAATACTTGCACTTTAAAACTAAGAGGCTAACACAAGAATTCAATCAAATATCATAGAAAACAATCTGTGAGACCAACACCAATAGACAAAGCAAGATTCAATCAACGATCATTATCTAATTGATTGTCCTTAAGTCAGCATTTACCTAACTTTCAGATTCTTCTGACAAAGCAAAAAAAAACACTAAGCAATCCTAAACCGAACCTCTGTAACACGATTTTTTCAGTGAAGATCACTTGTCACATATTTTTTCATCTTAACAATCTTAGACCCAACAACGAATCTTCCTCTATCAGAACCAGAAAGAAATCTAAAAGTCATATTAAGATTAGTCCGACGAAAAAAGAAAAACTAAGCGTTCATATAGAACCTCAAGATGCAAGCTTTTTCTACCCTCTAAAAACCCTAAATCAAAGGTTCTTCCTTTTAGCAAAAAGCACATACTTAACTTATTAAAGAGTGTTGAGTCGATGATTAAAAGTTAAGCAATCTGTTCACCTCGATGCTTATCTCGTAAACAGATTCTGGGTCTTTCGTCGCCATCGAAGTAGAATTTCAAAAGCAGGAGAAATGAGAGAGGAGTCAGCGAAGAAAGAAGAGAGAAGCTGAAAGGCATGAAAAATACACTCTGACATGTCCACGTTGATTACACGCGCTGCTAATGCGAGTGACGTTTGATGATAAGCCGTTACTCTAATTTTTATTATTTGAGCTAACTGGGCTTTTTATTTTGGGCCATTTAAAAAATGTGTGTCAGCGTCCTTTTAATTTTGGGCATTTTCAATAAACTAACAATTTTTTTTTCCTAAAAATGCTATTAATAATTTATCCTACTAAAATTATCCTACTAAACATCTAATCAAATCATGTGGTACATTACTTTTTGAAATTTATGAAAATTATTTGAGATTTTAATCCAACACAAATGTATTGGATTCAAACTCAACATTCTACAATATTACTAATATTGTGAATATTAAAATCATTAAACTAAATTGACAAAAAAAAATAATCATAATTCTCCACTATCTAGGCGCCACCACCACCATAGATGAGGCATTTGAAAACATGTTTTTATTCATTTTTGAAGATTCCTAATAATATTTGTTTATAAACTGATAATAAAATTCATATAAAACCAGGTTACAAAATTTTTGAAATTTAGTGAAGTAAAATATCTATACAATACCTTTATCCGAAGTTTTTAGATAAGTTTCTTAATAATTTTTTATGAAAAAATTCATTAAAAAAAAGAGAAACGGTTTCTTATTTAAAATATTTTATAACCAAGTTTAGAACATTACATGTTTATGTTTCTGATTGGTTCTATTTTTTTTATTTAAATAAATATTTTAATTATATTAAAAATAATAATAAATATTAAATTATTTAGATATTAATTTCTGAGTATCCACCTTTAGAAGTGCTCTAATATCAAAAGCATCTCGAAACCTCTCAAACTTAGCAGTAGAATCTCCATAGACCAAGCCAGGCAAAAGCTCATGAACAATGTAACTCCTCATATCCTCTCTTTCCCTTAGGGTCATTGACATCAACTTCTTAATTACATTCGGTTTCTTTGCCTTCAAATCTTTTTTGTTTATATACATCGAGTATGTCCGATGATCCTCCGGTTAATGCCACGTGTACTGATAATACGCCGTGTATGGATCAAAGATAACCGGAATTCAACCCGATACGAGGGAATCGAAAACCGATTTCCTTGTCGGTCTGTCTCCAGGTGGCTAAAGACAGAACTCCGAATCTTGGAAAAGCTCGATAACCGATTCCGGTTTATCGCAGCCTCCATCAGTACAGTTCAAGAACCGGCATTGGTCTGAAGATGATGTGCATTGGTCAATCAATGTTGACCGGATGTTATCAGGATTACCGGGTCTTGCTCCACCGGCGAAGCTGATGAAGCTCCGGCGAGGTTTTAGGATGATCTTATTTTGTCAGCTGGAGATATCGTCGTTGGTTTTCGGGTGGAAGAATGTTGGATGAGGTATAGCAACGTCGTTGACTTCTCATGGATTACGTTCCATGAGAAGCTTAGGGTTTTTCATTTCTTGCATCTCAAGTAAATTGAGCCCCAACGTGATCTTTTCCGGAGTTTTTCCTACAAGATTTTTTCGAACTGAAAATTTGTTAGCCAGAATATTGCTCACTCCAATTTCAAAAAGACTCAGAGACAACATAGATTAATGATAATCTCCTTACAACAACATATCACTCTCTTTAGTATAAGAAAAAACAACAACAACATAGCACTCTCTACATAATGAAATTTTCTTTTTACAGAAAATCAATCTCAGCCTTTGTATAAGTTTTCTCTAATCTCAAAAATATACATATAGGAATATTCTTTATGTGATCGTAATATTCAGATGTCACACCGAATCTGGTTAAGCACCATTCAATAATCCTAGTACCCGTTAAAGCGCCATAATACACAAGTTTTGGGACGGTGAAGTATGTTACATTCAATCATCCTCCATGATTTATCAACTCCTCCCAATGTGAATACTTGTTGTTCAAAAGATCAAGGAAGCCAAGAATAACTCACCTTTTCCGACATGGACAATACTTTATAGCAATCTTCTCAGGATCTAGATTACCAGATCCGTAATAACTAAAATTAATTTTTAGTACATCTAAACTAAAACGGCACGCAGTCTCACTTTTTTCCATTTAAACACAGTAAACATCTATTCCTTTGTGTCATTCATCCTGACTCCTCAGGTTATGACCAGCCAGTGTTCCAGAAGAAGAAGACTCTATTTGTGCTAGTAATTTTTTGTTCTTATGTACTTAGTTGTGGTAAGGGAGATTCAACTTATTTTCTCTCATGTAGCTTTTTGTTTGAATTTGATCTAGGGTTAATATCTTGTAGCCGAAGCAAACAACAACTCTCTATCTTCTATTTCCCATTCCCTTTCATTGACTACTAAATAACTTTTCACAAGTTAATAATTTGAACAAGGTTATGACACGACGGCATCACTGGTACAAATGTTTTCATGTTGCTGCCACCAGTCAATCAATTATATTAAATGAGCACAATATGAGTATTAATTCATTAAGTGAAGAACAACAACATAGATTAATGTTAATATGAAAATACGACATAGCAGTCTCTACATAATCACAAGAAGGCAACATTATAGACAGCGGTTGAAAATGTAATTCTAAATTAAAGTGATTGTAAATAAAGAACAAAAACCACACCATAGATGTCTTCCTTTCTGACCAATATGATCAAGCTCTCTGCTATTCCACCAAATGAATTTAGGACCAAGAAGCTTGCAAGAAGAGACGAGAGATTGAAAGTCTCTCATGCCCGACTGATCCCCCAAAGCTACATGAACTCTGTAATGTTCATCAGATGCCAATGTCACATTAAAATCACCATAATGCAGATGAAGATATGAAATATAAAATCCTTTAGGTTTGTGGGAAATGTGAGACTTTCAATGGGTTAAGGAACCAAGAGGGAAAAAGGTTCCAGCTGGTAAATGACAAAATATGTGGGCCGATTCTATAAATATTTAAACTAGCGGGTCCTACCAAAAATACTGTATTTTACCTATTTTACCTTTTTATTTGGTTTTTTTAAGTTACCATCTCAATATGTACTATATATGAAAATATCGGGCGCACGACATATTTCTACACACCATTCAAATACACCTAAACTTTAGGTCTTTAATTAAATATACACCTCAAAAAGTTCAATGTTTCAAACTACACAATTGAAAATTTTAAACATATTTACACATAGAAATGAAGTTCAATATTTGAGAAAACATAATCAAATGGTTTAAAATAATCTAAATTTAATTAAACCATTACTTAAACCATAAACATTAAAACTATTTGATTCAAATACACTCAAATTTTAGGTCTCTACTTAAATTCATACCTCAAAAAGTTCAATGTTTCAAACTACATAATTGAAAATTTTAAACCTGTTTATTTACACATAAAAATGAAATTCAATATTTGAGAGAACATAATCAGATGGTTTAAAATAATCCAAATTTAATTAAATCATTACTTAAACCATAAACAATGAATTTATTATACAAACCCTGATTAAACCCGATAGAAAACTGAATTGAGATTAGGATTTAAATAAATTTCTTATTGGGCTCAAATGTTATCATCTTCGGCTAATATATCGGTGATCTCATCGTTTTTTTCATTCCGGCTTTATTTAGACGATTGAGCCATGAACGAAGAATCACGATCTGCTCCAAATCATCAAAATCAATGGTGAATAACCTAAGCTAAGGAGAAACCTCGAAGGGTGTCGTTGTATGCGGCGGAGGCGTTATCGGCGTCTGCACCATGTATTTCCTCGCCAAGAAAGAAATCGCTGTCACTCTCGTCGAGAAATAAGCCATAGCGTGTGCCGCTTCCGGTAAATCCGGAGGAACTCTCGCTTTTGATTGGTGTGATAGAAGTCTGGTTTCTTCCTTAGCACGTGCAAGTTTCAACCTCCATCGATCGCTCGCTGAGGAGCTAAACGGCGTCGAATTGTATGGATACAGACCTCGAACAACTCTTAGCCTTACAGTGACGGAATCAAAACCTATCTCCACCCGTTATAGCATCGACCAGAGGAGCATCGGGGCTAGCAAATTGTCTGCATTAGCATTTTCTTATTAAATCTATTTAAATCCATCATAATCTTTTTTAATAAGTCCAGTTTAATTTTGGTTCACGCTGATTTTGATGGTTAACTAAGAAAACCGCTTTAAATTGTTTTAAATTGTGATTGTGTGTAAATAAATCTAAAATTTTCAATTGTGTTAAAAGATTGAACTTTTTGAAGTATGAATTTAAGTAGAAAATTAAAGTTTGAATGTATTTGAACCGAATAATTTCTGGTGTGTAGAAATAGAAATATCCCTATTAAATGGTCTAAAGTTCAACTAAATTTTACTTTGAAGTTTACTAAAATAATGGATTGATTGATTTATTACCGTGTCATAATGGAATCATTACGACATTCTATAATATGGGTTAAATAATAATACAATATTATTTTAATTTGAAGAATTATGTATTTTAAATTTTTTAAAATTATTAAAAACAATTGTCAACGGAACTTTGCTAATCTATATCCAGTTTAAGGTCAGATGGAAGTGTTAAAAAAAAAAAAAAAAAGGGTCAGATGGAATCTATTATACGTGTCTGGTCCTTAGAGGGAACTCGACCTCCAATAATAAATGGACCAAACTGAATTGTGAAGCTCATTCCATACTGTTTACGGCCTTTAATTAAGTTGAATCCATACGACGTTTATGAAAATTTCAATTCAACCATGTTTCCTTCTTGGCCTCTGCAAAATTTAATCTGAATATGTGACTCCGGAAGTATAACATAAGATAGCATCATATTCCAAAAATATTTCACTACATATTTTTTATTTAACCTCTCATAGAATTTCCAAATTTTAAAATCTTTTACAAACTCTATGTTTCTCTCTTCCTTTACAAACACTTTAAACACCCAAAAACACAACAAAACTAATCAAGAACAAAAGCAATACGTAAGAACTCAAACACACTCGTCAAGATCAGAGAATTTTTTTTTTTTTTTTTTCAAATGTTGTAAACGAGTCGACTGATTTACAGAGTTTGGGTTTTTAGGTCTCCAGTTAGCATTTTAACATACAACACTCTTCTCTCCTTTTCTCCTTCATTCTCATCACGAGTCAAGCGCGAGCTCAGCCCAAGCCAAAGAAGATGATCTAAGCTCTGCGGAAATCGACAAACTGATTCTACTCTCCAACGTCTCGCATAGCTCTTGCACTGAGGGCTTGTTGTTATTGTTGCTGTTGTTGTTCGGATCCCGGTTCAAGCATTGACTCGCCACCTCACATACCGTTTCAAGCTCGTCTTGGTTAAAATGTTTCAGCTCTGGATCCACTAAACTCGCCATTGCCTCTGGTGTTTCAAGAAACTCCTTTGCCTGCAAAATGTAACATGCCAAAAAGTCAAATCGTTAGCAACGAAAAACCACATTCAAGTTTGCATTAACTAAACAGATGAAAAGGGTCGAGACTTTTCACGTCCACAGATCGCATAATTCCAAACCCATTTGGTTAATAGTAACAAAGTTTGAAGCTTTCTTCAAAATGGGTGGAAAAGTTGAAAAAGAGGAGACTGTATCACTTTCCAAGGGTGAAAACAGAGAAGCAATTTACTCAGTATTTCGAGAATAGCTTCTTTCTTTCTCACCCATTCAATTAAGAAACCTCTGTCTTTGCAGAAAGGAGGTCTTCCACTGACAATTTCCAGCAAAAGAACGCCGAATGCATAGATATTACCCGATACATCGAGATATCGGCTCTCCATTGCGTTTGGGAGCACGCATATCGCACCCTGACTATTAATATTTCTCAAATTCTTTTCTGATCTCGCAAGAATCGTCTTCCAGCATTCGAAATCAACCAGCTGCATCAGAGAAAGACAGGAAAAACAATTATGAACGTAAGCTTACCTTAGCTAATTGTACAAGCTGGTCTCACTTAACTTTACCTTGGGAGTAAAATCTTCTGTGAGATAGATCGCGTTTGAGCTCAGCTCAGAGATTGTAAATGGAGGATCCAGTTCCATATGAAGGTACTTGAGACCGCGTGCGATGCCTATGACAATCTTCATCCGTCTTGCCCATGATACTAAAGCCGCTTCCCCGTCTGCGTCAAAACATTTATCATAATCATGTTATCTAGCCAAAAGAGTATAGTACGATGCAACAAAGCTCTGAGGAAGTAGATTTTTACAGTGGAGGTGCTCGTATAGTGTTCCATTTGATGCATACTCAAAAACAAGCATTCTTGCAAACGGTGAGGTCTCTTTGCAGTATCCCAGCAATTTTCCCGCGTTCTCGTGGTTCAGTCTAGCCAAATCTGCAACCTGAAACAGTGCGAAAATGGCTTAGAAGTCTCAGAAACAAAGGCAGGTTTTTGACATAATGTTCTATGTAACATGAGAAGAAGCTACCTCTCTCTGGAAATAGAGCTCGAGGTATCCGGTCCAATCTTCTTCTTTGACACAAAGAGAGATCACCGCAATCTCATGCCCACCTTTCATTGTTCCTTTATAGACCTGACTATCAGCAGATAAACCAATGATGTTGCTAAAGTCTTCGCACGCCACTTCAAGCTCTTGTCTTGTGAATCTCGAGACATCCTTCAGCATTTCAGAATCTGGAGTAAAAAATAAAAGCCACATCTTGAGTTATTTGCTCCATGGATTTTGTATTGGAAGTTGGAGGATTTTGGAAAGATTCTAACCTACGTAGACTGTGAACTTTTCCTTTTCGCTTGAAGATTTCTTCCAAGGAATGATGAGAGATGACCTGTTCTTCCAGCGGTGAACTGCTGAGAAAACTGCAACTAGGAAGAGCAAACCGACCATTGATCCTGTGACTATCTCAAGTGCAAGAAGCCACTTAGGTCTTGATGCTCTATGATGCTTAGCCACAATTTCAGCTGACTGGTTCTTAGGGGGGGCGCTCGGGCTTTCATGAGTATTGACCAGCTGCGCATTACCTGCGACAGGGATTACATTTAGTAAACCAAGACTCATCGAACATGTGTGTCATGAAATGAAAAATCTATATCTTACACACCGCACTGGGAAGAAGGTCTATGCTTAAGATCCTTATTTTCCATGCAGTTCCCTTGAAAGCTCGTCCTAGTGACCATAAAAATTGAAACTCTCAAGAAAAATTGGAGATGCCTAGAACTCGAAAAGACAACCTAGATGATAAGAGTACCTTGGAAGGTGCTCCAAACATTTCGGAATGTTTCCCACAAAGAAGTTGTATGAAAAGTCAGCAACTTTCAACAGAGAAGACTTGCACAAACCAGCATTGTTTGCACTTGAATTTGAAGAAAACGTGCAGAATTGAGTAAACAAAATTACATTAATCATTGCCATTGTAGACAGAAGTCACAGAACTGTTTCATCTTTTGCTTCTTTTACTAATATCTAAACTTACACTTTTGACGGATAGCCCGATGGTCCAGCAGCAAGAAGACTTCCTTGAAGCCTATTCCTGTCGATATGAAGTTCTCTAAGGTACTTCAAGTTACCGAGCTCTGGAGGCAGATTTCCCGTTAAACCATTGGACTGAAGGTTTCTACAAATGTGAAACAAAACTGTCGTCTCAACAACTCATCTTTTAAAAAGGTATGAAAGTGCCAGTTTGATTGCGGAAAAGGTTGAATCTTTATTACATTAACATAACGCTGGACAAACTTCCGATCTCTACCGGGATCGATCCCATTAGATGATTGTTTCCCAAGTCCAAGATCTTGAGATTCTTCAACTTTCCTATCTCCTTAGGTATTGTCCCGAGTAGAACGTTCCCATGTAAGATTCTACAGAAGCATGTAATGATGTCAAACCCAAACTCAATGCATCAAAGTACATATTTGTGAGTATGTCTAGAGAGATGAAACCGCACAGTTCCTGAAGGTACGTTATTTGACCCAATTCCGGCGCAAGAAACCCTTTTATCGATGAAGCCGATATATTTCTGCACGAAAAGAAGATCCACAGAATAAAAATCAGGATATAAAACACAAGCCAACCTCACACTACACTCTCATAAACAACTGATCTTGCAGAAAAAGTGAATGCAAGTTGAAGATAAGAGAATGATTCTTACATCTTGATCACATGATCTTTAGATGGAGAGCAATTAATGCCGGTCCAGGCACAAGGATCTGAATTGGGGTCATTCCAATTAGACATAACTAGCAACGGGTCCTCATAGATAGCTTCCTTGAATCTTCTAAGAGCTTCAACTGTAGAAAGAGTAACAAAGGCAGAGTAGAGGATCCACAAATCTGTCAGATGATTTGTATGATCGGACCTTGAATTATAGCTTTAACTTCACAGATTCGACTGATTTTCTCGAAAAAGTAATATTTTCTCCAGGTCGATTGAGTTTCTAGACTAATCCTAACTCGCAACAGTTAAGTGGCGAATTTTAAACAGAGAATCATGGAGACTGGAGAATCTAAAAGGTTCGAGATTTTCCTAGCATTTTCTTTCTTTTTCTTAGTAACCTAACAAGCGAGAAAACGATTAAATCCAAAGAATCTGAGATCTGGGTTTAAGCAAATAAACTTCACCGACGAGAATAGGATTAACAATACCTTCGTTAGAAGCAAACCCATCACAAGAAACGAAGAAGAGCCCAAGAACAAGAGACAGCTGTAGTGCTAAAGAACAAAAGTTCGATCTCATTTTTTTTCTTTGTAATGTTCTTTCTGAAGATTCCCTCAAATTCGTCTCATTAAAACCAGATTCTCTCGCGCAGAACCAACTAATTTCCAGATGAAAAATCTGGAGAAAAATGACGGAGAAAGACGAGAACTTTCCTCGAGAAGTACTCTGAAGAAACGAGATGTTTAAGCTGAGGAAGAGACCAAGATTACCAAAGTAAAGCAAATAGAGAAAGAAAGAGAGAGAAGATGAAGAACAGAAAAGGAAATGGTAAAGAGTGGTGAAACTGGAGAATATTATAGGATTTAACAATAAACCTATCAACGGAAACTCACTGAAAAGGAACAAAAAAAAATGTTGGAATTAGCAGAGATGGTGAAGTGTGGAGAGAGAGAGAGAGAGAGAGAGCGAGAGAGAGCGAGACTTGGATTCAAAGACAGGTTTTTTGTTTTTATTTTTCCTTGTTGGAGGGGAAAAATGAGCTTTCAATTTTTCTTAATAAAAAGATGTAAATGAGAAGAAAAGAGGAAAATAAAGATATAAATATTGTAATGATAAAAACTATTAACAGAAATTGATAACAAAATTTAAAAAGTTCGGTTAAAGGAAGAATGTTCTCTTCCTCTTTATACATTTGTTTCTTTATTTTGGTAAACTTTATGTAATTGTGAGTTATTTTAAAGTTTCTAAATTATGGGTTTTTAATATACATAATTTTTGGTGTTTTTTTGTCAATTTAATCTAATGGCTTTTAATATTTTTTTAATTTTATGGAGTGTTGAGTTCGACATATGTCATGAATTTTAAAGGTGACTTCTACTATGTCATATTATTCCGACATTTTTGATATTTTTTAATTTAGAATAATGATAATAATATTAAATTATATATGTGGCAAACAGAAAATTCTATTACTCAAGATATATCCAAATATCTCTATATCACGAATTAATTGTACTATTTTTGGGTGAGATTTTAATCGTAATTGCAACATTTTACTTTATACATAATGGCAAATAAATATATAATATGTTAAAGAAAAATCGTTTCATATTTTAAGATTACAATTTGTTTTAGAAACTGATCTACTTCAAAGCTCTATTACAACAACAAAAATATATATTCGCCATTCCAATAGAAAATCAAGGTGTATTTAGAATAATGTTGGAGATTTATAAATTTCGTTGGATGATTCTTAATTATAGTTGCTAATCATAGTATTTGAATATAATATTGTTGCTAAGCTTTAGTATTATACTATTGAAGTATATTGTTGCATAATCATTGAAATAACAGCGAGTTTAATTATAAAAAAGAGAATTTTTATGGTAATGGTGCGATCTAGAGCTTTGCTAAGCTGTTGGTGGGACATACCGTACTACCGTAGACCGTATCTATGATCCATGAATTGTAATTTAATCGGACGGTGAAGATGCAAGTTGCAACACTATACAAATAAGTGAATAACTAGAGCTTTTTTACGACAAATTAGTATTAGATTTGTTATCAAATTCTATCAAGGGAAGAAATAAAAAAAAATCTATTCACCGTAAGTTAATATGGTTAAAGCTAATTTTTAATTATATATTTTTGTCTCTATAATTGAAAAACAAAAAAAAAAATTACATGAATTAATTTCTTAAGTGTGAGGGGCAAAAGAGTCCAGAAAATTTACGCCACCAATCGTGCGAGCTTATGCTTGAAGTGCATGACTAAGACGCGCTGCATTTTAGGTTTATATTGATTGAGATTTGTCACAAATATTATTTTGGATAGTTAAAATTTTATTTTACAATTAGGAAAGTTTTTGGAATATCTCAGTCATAAACATATAAATTTGCAGTAGGCAAATGCGTCAACAGGAGACAAAAGTCAAATCCGTACCCCATTCAACGAGGGATCATGCCAGATTTGAAAGAATAAAAGAGATTGATGATAGATAAGTCTGTTTATTTTTGTAATTGGTGAATCGCGGGAAAAAAAAAATTAGAACGAATAATTTAGATATTAAAAAAAATTCAAATTTTTTCTGGTAAAAAAGAAAAGAGGATTGAATTTTAGATAATTGGGTGGATTGGACTAAAATCACTTTATAAATGTTTAATAATTTGGATAAAAGTTAATTTTAGAATTTTGTTTAAAAGATATAATTTTTTAAGTTCTAATCTTAAATATATAATTTGGATATTCTATATCATATCATTTTTTACATCTTTCTCATACTCATTTGAATAAATAAGTAGTTGTGAACGAATAATTATTTGATAGAATTGGAAATGGGACGTGTATATGATCAAGATGGAAAACTCGTCCAAAAATGGACATACCTCAAGATAAATAATTAAAAGACTATAAAAGTTAAAAACAAAAAAAAAGTTCAAAGAGATTTTGGGAAGCTAGAAGGGTTTTGATCTAAAACCAGATCAAGGAGCCACATAGAATTTTCGTGTAATATGTGTTTTAATTAAAAGATTAATTTACGGTGGCACATTTATAAAAATAAAATATAAAACTCATATTCCAACGGTAAAACAATCCAAGAAAGAACTTATGATTGTATTTTATTGTCTTCTCTTCTTTCCTTTAATTGTGTATTCTCTATAGAAATTAGAGAAAATTGTATGCAAATTAACACAATAAAGTTATGTAAAAATATATATCAAATGGTCTAAAAGATGCAATGCACAACAACTCTATCAATATAATAATTAATATTAATTGTCAAGAAAGTTACAGAACATATATTTCCAACGTTTGGTACAAAATGTCATAAACATTTTTAGATAGATCCAACAAACCCATAGTTTATTTCTAGTACATTCTACGTTTCTTATTTAATACAATTCTTTTGTAACAATATAAATATAATTTATATAATTGGCCGTAACTGATCGTAACTTCATAAAATTGAACAACAAACAAGAGAATCGGACAAATTACCCATGCGTGTTCCATTTCTGATGACATCAAAACTAAATATTGAGTAGACACTAAGAGTATGAGCATCGCTCATTTTCTTAAAAGTTTCATAATAATATTTTAATATTTATTTTATTAGTGTTATATTAAAGAGAGAAAGAGAAAAACTAAAAAGCAAAACATAAAGAAAAAAAGAAGTATATACTGTCTATTGAAACGTTTTGTTTCGAAATCAACACTTTTTTATTTTTTATTTTATTTTCTATTTTCTTTTTTATTGTTGATCTGAGGGAAATTGATAAGGAACATCGTGAATATACAATTTTGTGATGAAATCAAATTTAAATAGGCCACTTGTCCAATCATAAATTATTAACCACAAAATGAATAGTTTATTCTTACACTGTTTACTAGACATGTTTGGCAAAAGATGTTTAGCCTAGTGGCTAAGCTTCATTTGATATGTTTCGAAAATATAAGGTTTCAACAACTGAAAATAAAGGAAAATTTATTATATAACGAGATTTTTTTGTCAACATATTATGTTTTAAACATTTTATCAAATCTTACACAATCATTTTTGCATGAGAGAATTATGAATCAGAAATATTCACCGCCATGCACGTGAGGAGAAAAGGACATTTAACGAAAAAGACCAAACTAACATTTTAATATTCATAAATAACTAGACAACCAATAATAAATACACTCTTTGTCACATAATAAATATACATCATGCTCTTCTAATATTTGGATATTTGTTTTAATGTTTTTAAGTAATTACTTATGTGCTAAGAAGAGTTACACGTTCGTTGCAACAAGACGAGTAACCAAGTTGGTACCTAATGGCTTTTACAACATCAACATCATACATATTTTTGAAATGATATATTATAGGTGTAGAAAAATCTATTAATTACAACTGTATGTGAAGGTTTTCTCTGTTGACATCCCATCTTATATATATATATTCACATGAAATGGATCATTAAGTTCCCCATCGTCAAAATATAATCAAGTCGCAGTATCTTCACATGCCCTCTTACTCTTCAAGAACATCCAAATACCTGAGTTAGAACAAAAATTAGTATACAAAAACATAAATCCATTTCTATAAATAACATATACATGTAAATGAGTCGTGCTAAACCAGAATTGGGTTAGATTTATATGGGAAAGATTTGGGCCTAGAAGCTTCACACTCACAGACCGTTGAACCTTGATTAGGGTACATATCATAAAAACACACGATCTATTAGTTCAACAGGTTTCAATGTGGTTTCGATTCAGGTTTTAGGACATTGACCTACCCATGTTAAGCAGCTACTACATATGTTGTATGTGGACCATCTGTTTGCTGATGAAGGAATGATATATTTCTCAAAATATCATTAATCTAACTTTATCCCATAAATAAAAGCTAAAATAAAAATTCTCAACCATATCAATTTGAATAATATCGTTTTATTGAACGTTTTGCCAGTAAGCGTCCTCCCATTTCTCAACTTGCCGGATGAGATTCAATTTCTTCCTATAGAACTTCTCGAGACCATTGGGATCAAAAGGAGGAGGAAGTGAACATGGGCCTGAAATGCGAGGCTTATCAACTAAAGAGCCCATCAAAAACTTCTTATTAGGCCCATTAACATCTCTTGAAGGGCACACCATTGCTTCTGTGCAGATTTCAACACTGTTTTGGGAACTTGAGGCTTGAACTTAAGAAGCTTTGAGTATTCATTCAACAAATGGAACATGTAATCATACACGTTTTCCATTGATAGATCTCTTCGCATGAACTCACTTGCTTCCCTTCCAATCTCTTGAGCCTGCAACCAATTATAAACTAAGAGCATGCACAACATGTTTTGTGGTATTCTTCATTATAACCTAAATCCTTTTCAAGGTTTGACAATGGTACCTTTTGAGTGTGATTATTAAGCCAATCAACAGCAAATTTGATGGATCTACATTTATCCTTATCCTTAATGGGCCAATAGTGTTGGAGAGGTTGAAGAGTTCTTGAGAAGAAATCATAGTAATAAGGTTTCACCATCAATGTAACTGAGTCGCATGCTAATATGTACTTCTCACTCACTGACCATCCATAGCCTTCTATATATATCTTGTACCTGCACAACTTATTATTCCAATAATTAAATTTAACTTACATTAAAAAAAAAAAAAAACTCAAATATAGAGACTCGTACTAACCTGTACGTGCATTGATCTGCTACATTTGAATTCTCAAATCCTCTTTGTCCTTCTGATATCCAATCCTATGTAAAAACAACATAAATTCATTTTTTTATACCGCATGGAAAGATCAAATAAATAAAATATGGTTATACGAACATAAGCTTATAGAAGCATATATATACCTGAATAAAAATTCTAGCATTCCAATCATGTTGTGAGGATAAATTGCAAGTAAGAAGATCTTCTCTTGAAGGAGATGCAACAAAAGGGTTCCCTTTCCAATATGCATAAGCTTCTCTCTCCATAAACTTCTTCTTCTTCTTCTTTCCTTCTTCCATTTCTTTCAACACTTTGTTCCATGGCTTTATGTTTATCTCTTGCCTTTCATCCACCAATTCAATCCAATTTTTTTTTTCTTCAGTTTTATTAATTTTCTAACTATGCAAATAAATCATCAGTCACAAACAAACATGAAATTTGATACAAAATATATTTGTAACTTTAATATGAATGACCAATGCGGTTTTGGAACTATACACTTCATGTTTTGCTGTAAAGATTGAATGATATAGAAATTAAAGTTACTTTAGTTAATCACTTAATTAAAGCATATTAAGAGATAAAATAAGCTACAACCACATATATTATTTAACTAGTAGTGGCATTGAGTGGAGACTTCTCAATGATTTAAAACTTTACTTTTCGTAAGCCTTCAAATTACTATATACAAACACAAAATGAATCTTTTAATTAATTAATTTAAGGAAATCACGAAATAATCTATTTGTGTATAAAAGAAAAATTGGACTCCTGTAACTTTTTTCCGGCATGTGATCAAGTGGGGACAAGTGTACGTTAACAACCATACACGCTTCAGACAAAACAAAACCAAAAGAAGAAAAAAAAAAGAAAGAGAGAAGAGGTATATTCCAGTACGTACCATCCCCAGAATGACCAGTCCGGAAAGACAATATCTACCGTCCATCTATCCCCGCCGTACCTAAATAACGCAGGTGGTGCAGTTTCAGCCGTATGATTCAATTTATTGTAACCGTCCGATCTGACGACCGGCCGATCATCGCAGTCAAACATGAGATCCACGTCAGGTAACTTCCCTGGATACTTTTTCAGCAGCTGAAGAATCCCCCACAGTGTGAACGCGTCTCTAGTCTGTATAGACTTCTTGTAGTTTTCGACGAACACCTTGCCGTCTACAATAATTAACCTGAAATGCGCTGTCGTTTGTCCTCTTTCCACCATTTCTCTTGTTATCCCTGTTTCTCTCCATGGCTTTAGATCCTCGTGGATCCATTTGAAGTAATCAGGACATGACCGGTTTGATTCGGTTTTGTTATTATTATGACAGGAATGAGCTGTTCTCGAGCAAGAACCGGACCGGTTTTGATTCAAGAAACTTGTGCAATCTACCGAAATTCCGGTTTTCTGCGTTGATTTCTTCTCTGGCACTGGTACAGGTACCAGAACCGGTTTTGTTGTTATTATTGTCGGTCGATTATATGATTTTGTCTGTGGTAAACATTTTAACAAACTGTGTTCATTGAACAAATATTAGAAATTAATTATGTAATGAAAAGATCTCAAGCATAATTACCTTGTTAAGCCATAGAGGTGTTCTTGAGCAAGAACCAGACCGGTTTTGATTCAACAAACTCGTGCAATTTACCAATACTCCGGTTTTCTGCGGTGGTTCTAGCTCCGATACCGGTTTTGTTGTAACTAATGTCGGTCGATCAAATTGTTTCGTCGTCTGTAGTTAGAAAAGATTATGTTAATATTAACCTTCTTGATAACGTAATCATAAAGTGAAAGAAGCTTAACTAATTACCTCGTTAAGCCATAAGGAAGAAGTGACGGCAAAACCAGCGGCAATAAGGAAGAGGAGAAGCGTCAAGGTGGCCACGTGGAGTTTTCCGATCACCGGACGGTAAGTTTTAAAGTTGGGGATTAGAGAAGTGAGAGCTCGAGGTTTAGAGAATAGAGATGTCATTATTATGATTTTTTCTTGGATATTTTGTCTTCTTTATTTTTGTTGATCGGACTTCTCTCTCTTTCTACAAGTCTCTCTTTTTTCTTTGTTTGCTCTCTTAATTGTTTTTTATTGAACTTAAAAAATTTAAGCAGGAAAAGAAAATGAAAAGATGTATGCGTGAGTTTGACAAAAACAAAAATGATAAGGACACGACATTGATGATAATAGTGGACTTTGTTTTACTATATTCTTTGGAATTTGGAATTTCAACTACTAAACTTATTACTCGATCGTGTAAATTACGCCAGTTTCGTATTATGATAGTCATATACGACTATTTTAACCGTGGTATCGCCCGTTAATAGGGGTTTGAAATGTAACTTTTTTTATTAATCTATTACGACATTATCTATTATTTTCTTAAAAAAATCTAACATTTATGATAGATGATGATTTATCGTTCCCCATAAACGAACTTATCTAATACCAAAAGCAATATCAAACTATCTTGACCACTGAATTGTGACTTGGAACTTGAACGGCTAAAGAAGTTTTTGGTATTATGTCTCTATTTTTAAGCAACCAAAGATATTCATAATAAGAGATAAGGGAAAAACAAGAATAGTTATGAGATTTTTCAATTCACTCGCTCTCCAAATGGTTATGGCTCCCCTTGGGGTTCGATACTCTGAATTATATGTGTCATCATTTCATTTTACAGCAACAAAGTGCTTCCAATAGGCAGTACAAAGATGGCGAATACCACGTGCATGTAAAGATAAATTACATTCAATAATTGACTAATCTATATATTCAAGATTATCTTTTGGAATGAATGGTTAATGTTTTTGGAATGAATGGTTAATGTTTATCTTTTGGAATGAATGATTAATGTTTATGTTTAAACTTGTATTTAGTTGTTTGTTATTCACTAACACACTTTCATCTGCCAATGAAATTATATTACCTGATTAGTTGTGATTATATATCACGTTTTGAGCAGATGGTACTCATGCTTCTCATTGATTTATATCAATGGTTTTCGATGAGTTTGCTTGTATGTCTGGCATTTGCATAAATGTGGTGAAATCAACATTATTTTTTGATAGGCAATGCCTAGAGCAGGAAGCTACGACGTTGGATCCCTCAGTGAGTGAGTAACATTATAACATTATAACGGTGAGTGAGTTACATTTTTTGTACCTTGGCCTTCGATCCGTTCATCACAAAATCAATGACAAGACATGATCATGAGCCTCTGATGGATGCAATTTTTTCTCGGCTTTTAAAGTTTGGACGAGTAAACATCTGTCATATATATGTAGACTGTGTCCACCTGATTCAATTAGTCATCTCAAACATAACCCATTTTTGGTTCTCACCTTCTGAAACGTTGTGTTTTGATATGATTAAAAGTATATTTCAGCAGTTTTATGGAGTGGATCTCCAATTATACAATTTTATATATCGTGGTATGACTTTGGCCATCACGATTTGTTGTACCATCTACACGAACTATAACTCACATCAATTATTTTCCATCAATAAAAACTCACATAATTTGAGTTAACAATAATCATTATCAACCAAAGATGAAATAGTTAAATATAATCATATTGCCGAATAAGAAAATTTATGTTATTCGTCAGATCACTTTAGATTTTAAGAACGAAGTTTAATAAACTATTTAGATCATTATGATGAGAGGGTCGGAAGAGACAAAAGATGCACAAACTTGGAAATCAGTTTTATTGGTAAAAAAAAGCTTCAAAAGTCTCGATCTGCAATGATGTAAAACATAGAGGTCCCAAAATGAATACGTGCAAAACTGTGGGACCTTTATCTAATTTTAATTAATTATAGTGTCGTGCATGATCTTCAACATAATGAACACTATATTAAAAATTATATATTTTTAAGAAGATTATAAAACATTGATATGGCTTTATATGTTTTATTTTTATTTTAATATTTTACAACATCTATTATGCAATTTGAATCTAAAATAACACAACAGATGGCTCTAACATAAATTACTAATCTAAGACTGTGGAAAGCGCCCTAGTTGATTATTGATGGATGGTGAACAAATTAGTCTCTCTTGGTCTCTTAGATTCGCAACACCATTGATCCAAGTTTACTTTGTCATATATCTCACTCTATAGTTGCAAAAGACTTTTTGGAGATATATATGAGACTTGAGAGTAGCTTTGTATCATCAGTAATTGAAGGGAGAACTCTACAAGGGAGCATGAATGTAGCGACTTATTACTACTCAAGGCTAAAATGCATGTGGGAGATGAAAAAAACGATGCTTGCACGTGTGGAGGCCGCAAGTGTGGCAGCTGCAAGTGAGCGGGTGTATGTGAGATTCTCGAGCATGGCTAGCTAGTTCACAAGCGTTTCGTGGCACAAGTTCCTTGCATGCATGGTTGGGGTCTGCAATGAGTGATGAGATCTCCGCTTTTGAAAAGAACAGTACGTGGTCTTTTGAATCATTTCAGCTAGGGAAACGAGCAATTGGATGTGAGTGAATTCAAAAGTCAAGTACAAAATTTATTGGTTATATAGATCTCTATAAGGTGAGATTAGTGGTTCTTGGTAACAACTAAGTCAAAGATTTCGATTAGAATGATACATGCACACCAGTGGGGACTGCGCATATTTTGTTCGGTGTTGCGAAGCCAAGAACTGAGAGTTACATCTAATGGACGTACGCCCATATACCTTTTTGCATGCCGACTTTGATAAAGAGGTCTTTATTAGACTTCCTCAAAATTTTCGAACTAATTCTTGTGGGCTTATTTTGCAGCTTCGCAAATTTTTGTGCGGCAATAAGCATAACTCGACTTTCTATTTATTGTTGTCTCAAAAATGTTTAACTGTAATTATTCTCTTGAAATGTACATAGTAAACCATAATTAACTCTTAGTATTAACGACCATCACAAACAGTTTTCACCATCTATAAAAGCAATCTAACAATAAAAAAAAGAACGATTCAAATCTTATGTGCAATGCAATCCACAAAGTTGGTTGCTTAATTAAATAACCTAATAAACAAATGATATTCATTAGGTTTTGGTGTTAGGGTATTTGTTTGAGTTTGATTTGAATAATTTTAATTTTCGGTTATTCAGGTTTAGGAGTATAAGACCTGTTTGAGTATTTTTCATTTTTAGTTTGGGTTTGCTTCGGCATCCAAAATATATTCAAAAAAATAAAATAGTTAAATTTAAAGAAAATTTTGTTAAATTTTTACAATTATAACTAAATACTTTCGAATATTTCAGTTTTTCATATTTTGATAATTTTGGTCTTAAATAATTGGTAATTTTGAATTTATAATTTTAATTTTGGGTATTTGAATTACTATTAATTTAAATATAATTAATATTTTAAAAATATAATTATATTTAGTATATATCAGGTAGTTTTAAGTGCGGATTCAAGTTTGGTTCTTCAGATATACGAATCTAGGAACTCATTTAGATATTTTTTTTGGTTCTAAATTTAGTTCGCTACTAATTTTTTATATTGAATTCGGTTTTGAACTTTGGATATGTATATTTTACCCAACCTTGATATTCATTGTTAACCCGAAAAAATTGTACGATGAAACAATTGAATACAATTGTCATACTCCCGACAAACAAACAATAATTAAAGAAAAATGTTGATAGAACTATTGTCATCATTATTTATGAATGATGGAGTCGGAAGAGAGCAAAACATGCCCAAACTTAGACTCTCAAATTTATTGTAAATTTTTTAAAGGTTTGAATTTGCAATGATGTCAAACATCAGGGTCCCAAACAGAATACGTATATAAATGTGGGGCCTTTTCTAATTTTCTTTTGTCAATATTATACCCTTTCTAATAGATTAATTATACGGTATGCATTGATCCAATTTATTTCTCTTCTTAAGAAAGATGATAAATATTATAGAATGATAAGAGGGAAAAATGTTATAGAATGATATGAGTGCGTTATCTTTACTTTAACCGTATGTGATAAATAAATAAGTAATTCACGTACGTACTAAGTATTAAAATTTTGTGGTCCAATTAAATTATACTTTAAAAAGGGTTTAGTTTGTGGCCAGACATGCAACGTGTGACCCACTATACCAAATGATAAACAATATTTAATTTCAAAATTTCGAGGATAATTCAGATAATTAAAATGACTACGTAATGACTTTGTGAGTCATTCTAAAGAAGACAGATTAATTATCCACTAGAAATTATGTTTATGGTCTGAATCGATTCCAATTTTTTTTTGTGTGTGTGCTATCATAGTCATGCTCGTCTCATGCCCCGACTGCTAAAATGATATTGAGAATTTCAGAGATAACGATCAAGTTATAGTACAAATGTATAACTATCGTAGCCATTGATATACTAATAGTAAATAATATTACTTTCATTTTTTATATTATGTTTTTCATAAAATTATTTTTATTTTATTTTATTTGATTTTCTTTATAATTTTCCATACAAAATTTTTACTTATTTTTTTTTGTAAATACTATAAAGGAAAAATTACTTCCTTAATTAGTTCTTCTCAAAGACGAATAAAAGGCCAAAAAAAATTATTCTTAAAACGAGAAAAATAAATTTCGGATATTAAATAAAAAATTAAGGACCTCCGTCAGATAAGTCCAATATCAGCAACATATAATATTTTTGAAAATGCGGTGCCTGTATTTTAATTTATATCCCTTTTATAAATATATCTTCATCTTTTTAATGTATATATTTTTTTCTATGACATCACGATAAGTAACTAAATGTATACTACATAAACAATTTCCATAAACACAGCAAACCTGAAAATGAGAGCTAACGGTGGGAGTCTGTGAGAATAATAATACATCTAACAAAAGATGTGATTTTTTATTTCGAAAAACAATTAAAAGGGCCTTTTTGGGTAAACAAAAGGAAAAATTTTACCTTTAAATAGACATTTGTCGGCTGTAAGAGAATTTACACCTAATTCCTAATCTCTAACATTAAAAGTTAGTGCTATGTTTTTCAAAAGCAAAAAGTTACTGCCATTTTAATTTTAAGTTCGTTTTGTAAGGTAGTAAGTGATTTGTTATAGATTGTAGTATGTTCCAATACTTCCACAGTTACACATATATGCATGTGAAAAATAAAGTAAAGAGTATGTATATGAAAATAGTAAAATATAAGAGACACTACCCCTATTTTTCACTAAACAAACATTGTATGTATATATATATATTCAAAAACGATTATAAATAAGAAAATACGTTGTTAATATATGACAAAACTAAAGTCATATGTATATAAATAATTGTATGTCAAATATTAAATTATTTGTCACCTTACATGAATCAGGCATTGATAGAAAACTAGACAAATTCAAAGTGATCCTCTTTACTTTTTTATAATAGCGATAAGTAAAAGAAGGTTTAATTATATATTATATCATTTAAATATGAATTATCGAGGTGTATAAGACTTGTTCAACTTCAACTTCATTTTCATAATATTATTGAAGATACGTCGATACATATACAATCTCTCTTCTCTGTTCTTTCTATCTTTCTCTCTCTCTCTACCATGGCTAGGGTTTTTCCTCAAGCAGCCATCTCTTCACCGTACATGAGTACGGAGAGAGAGACTTTCACGGTTTGGATGAAATCTCTGGTTTATCAAACCAACGGTTTAACGGTTTACAATTCCAACGGAGAGATCACGTACCGGGTCGAAAACTATGACAAATCTAGCAATGAAGTCCACATCATGGATCTCCATGGCAACATTCTTTTCACCATCCGCAAAAAGGTAAATTAATATCAACATCTTCGTATTATCAATTTGGTAAATTAATATCAACATCTGCCTAATCTGAACTATAATCAATTTGATTTAAAAATTAGTTATCGATATTTTTTAAATATATTGGAATTAATGAAAAAATATATTCTTTTTTGAAAAAGTATTGTGACAGAATATTTTACATCAGAAATTAGAAAAAAAAAATCTTAAATAATATATAAAATATAGAATAATATGGAAATACAATGTGGAAATAGATGTTTTGAAAAAATATATTGGAATTAATGAAAAAATATATTCTTTTTTGAAAAAGTATTGTGACAGAATATTTTACATCAGAAATTAGAAAAAAAATCTTAAATAATATATAAAATATAGAATAATATGGAAATACAATGTGGAAATAGATGTTTTGAGTTGGAATTCAGTATAATTTAATACAATGTGGAAATAGATGTTTTATTCTAATGATGATGACAAAATATGAATGTTTATTTATATCTTTAATAATAATTGTGTTTCTTGTTAAATAATATTTGCAGAAATCATGGCTCTTTGGGAGTTGGTATGTGTATGGAGAATGTGGGACTTTATCAAGCACTGAGGAAGTGAACCCTTTTGTAAAGATCAAAAGGTCTTGTATTAGAGATGGAGATTGGGAAGTTCGAGATGAGACCAATCAAGTCTTTTGGATTTTAAAATTTGACCCCAAATTTGCATTTCAGATAATAGACGTCCACGGAGATATCATTGCACAGGTAAATTAAATTTTTTAATCATTATTATTAAATTTGAAAGCGTATTATTAAATAGATAAAACTAAATTTATAGGTAAATCCAAAGCAATCATCAAATGGGGTTACACTGGGAGAAGATGTGTTAACTTTAGAAGTGAAACCACGTGTCGATCATTCACTCGTTGTGACGCTTGTCACTGTACATGGATTGATTAAAGGATTAATCTAATTTTTTGTTTGAATTTTATAGAAATAGTTATACAGAAAATACTAATTTGTCCAACCTTGTTTGTGTTGTGGGAGATGTAAATATGTTCCTTTTTGCGAGCCTTAATTTTCTTTTCTTTTTTTTGCTTGTTTATATAGCTTTGTCCGTTTTTTACCATACAAATATATAATTTATTTGATATATATGCATTAAACAAAAGGAACAAACTAATAGTTTTTATATTTAATATTAAAAAGGTTATTTGTTAATGGAACTAAGTAAAAACAAAATACTAATTGCTTACCTTAATTATAACTTTACATGTTTAACTAAACAAAAGTAGTTAGTCACTATGTTCAAATACACCATTAAATCCAAAATCAGACAGAGTATTTTAGTTAAAAAAAAATCACTAAATACTCTTAAACTCTGAAACATAAATAAAGATTTAATGATCAATCAATCTAGTTACAAAAAGGTAAAAGATGAATAGATTGGAATTTACATTATAACAAATAACATTTCAAATCCGAAATCTCCAAGATAGGAGCTTCTCTAACAAAACAATAAGTATTTGCAAATAGAATCAATCAAATATTTAAAAGATCAGACATTACAACAAGTTGTCATTAGAATAGGAGCAAAAATGTGGATTTACCTCACAGCCTTTTTCTCAAGAATGATTAAATCTATTTTAAGAAACTATATCGAGGAAACTTCTATTCAATCTCCCATCATATAACATATTAGTGACTAAGCCAAAGGTTGAAACAACTCCAGCAAGCCTGTAACTTCTCATATCTTTGATGAGTTCTGCTAATGCGGCTATGTCACCACTCTAAGATGTGCGTTGATTAGCGTATTATAGGTACAATCATTAGGGAGAGGCTCATCTTCTTTCATTTTCCTAAACAAGATCCGCTTCTTGCAGTAGATGTTTGGTACAAAATCCTGAGATCATTATAGCTTCATGTTATTGCATAATCCATCTAACAAAATGTTGTAGGTCCAAATATTGGGAGGCACACCGCAAGAAACCATTTGTTTGACTACTTGCTGAACATTCTCACAGTCGCCAACTTGAACAAACCCTTGGATAAGAGTGGTGTAAGTGATTGTATCGCCAATCAATCCTCTTTAAGACATCTCATGAAGGAGTTCCATAGTATCTTCTACTCTATTAGACTTGCAAAATCCATTATGAGAATAATATATGTCACTACATCTGGAAAACAACCTTTGCTAACCAACAAAGCAAATATCTGCTTGGCCTCATCTACGAAACTTTGCATGCAAAACCCATTGATCAGTGAGTTATAAGTGATAGTATCAGGTTCAATGCATTGATAGTATCATCTCCTTGTACAATTTTTTTGCCTCTAAAAGTTTTCCCTCTTTTGCATGCATCGATCAATGCATTGAAAGTGACTACATCGGGGTTGATTTTCCTCTTGATCATATCGCTTAGTAGTCAAAGGCATCACTCCATCTTCCATAGTTACAAAAGGCAGCTTATGAAGAAGCTGTAGGTAAAAACATCCGGTTTGATTCCTTTGTTCTCCATTTCACTGAATAGATTGAATGCATCATCCACATGTTTGTATTTGCAAAGACCTGTACTGTATATCAAAACGTTTGCCTCTATTTTTTACTTTCTCCATCTTTTTGAGCAGATTTAAAGCCAAACCAGTTTCACATATCTTACACACACCATTTACTACAACACCATATGTAACTAAACTCTGTTGACATCCTTACACAACCCTACAAGAATCGAGCTATTGATAAACCGAGCTATTGAAACCGGTTAAGTTCGATTCTTGTAGGGTTGTGAAAGGATGTCAACAGAGTTTAGTTACATATGGTGTTGTAGTAAATGGTATGTGTAAGATCTATTTACTACGTAGACACTCATACGTAGACACTCCATTTTTAACAACATTTGTTAATAAGATCTACTAATCTATATATATATATATATATTTAGTTTTTTTCTCACTTTTAAAAACTTAAAAGAAAAGAATAGTCAAAGAACTCAGTGTATATATCTCCTCCGGTTCCGAAAATACCGATTTTATCACAATCCATCATCCAATTATAATTGCAACATCTTATCATGATACTTAACCACTTATTGTCAATCTCCAAAAGTTATTCTTAAACTCACTCGAAAGTCATTCCATCCAATTCTTAAATTGCAACACAAGGCACTGCTTTTGCTCTGGTATATATAAATATATAGTTAGAGACGTATATTTGCATTACTTGTCTTCCCATCCTTTCTTCTGGTGTTGAAAACCTAAGATAAAGAATGAAGTTAAGCGAGTCAAGAGGCGAAGCAGAGAAGCACAAGCGACAACAACATTTCGAACACGATCTTAAAAACATGATCTCCTCGTTAACCCACATGGGAGCAGAGAAGGCAGGACCGAGCCAATATGGAGAACATGAGGAGGAGGAGGATGGCATCAGAGTCATCACACTTTCTGGATCCAACCATGGAGCCACCATGAAGACCGAGCTTGACGACAACCATGGAGACAACTACAAAAATGGCGGCCACGAGCTTGATTTTCTGACCACTTTTGTTAACAGTAACTATCAAGCTGTGAACAACTCGATCATGATAGGCGCCAAGTACGAGACTCATGATCCAGGCGTTCATCTTGACATCTCAGGCGATGTGGAGAAACCTTCAATGAAGGCACCTGCGAGAGGGTCAAGGGGAAAGAAGGAAAAAACTCCTGTAGGAAGAGATCGTCGAGAATCTGAACATTCCGATTGAATTGGTAACTTCAAGAACAAAGCATTTTGGCTCCTGTATTGATTCTCTTCTCTTAATAATCAGAAAAAGTGGTGCATGCCAAAAGCACTTTACTTTCTCTTCAAGGTTGTTGTTTTCGCTTGCGCTTATCATTAAACACGTTTGATATACAGTCTATTCTCAATATAAATAAAATGATTAATCACTAAGGAAATACTTGCTCTTAAATGTTGAAACACTGCATTCAATAGTTTGTAATTTGATAAAACAATAGTAGGGAATAGATCCAGCAAACAGAAAATGGCACTGAAGCTTTGCTTCAAAGACAGAAAAGCATCTATTCTTTCATTCATCCTCTAATTGATGATCCTGCAAAGCAAACATACCAAACCAATCAGCGGGTTAATCACGATTCCACTTATTAAATCCGAAATTTAGTAGCAAACTTTCCCCGATTACATTACATTCTTGTCCAAAACACAAAAGGTAAGCAAAGAAATTGGACAAAAACTGTGTTGAGGACATACCACACTCTTCTGCAGATCCTCAAGCATTGCCACTGCCTTTTTTAGTTCCTCCTTACTCCATAAACCAGCCAGCATATTGCGGATAGTAATAATATCAGGTCACACACATAGAATCATTGGGATATAACACAGATCCTCTTTGCTTATTCTTAAAGCTCATCATAAGCATCATATTTGTATTCGCATGTGACGATTACACAAGTTGTCACACGAAAAGCAATAAAAGTATTGTTCTCACTTACATTAACTCAAATCAGTTTTTCTCACCTTACTCAATGCAATCATAAACTCATTGGTTCAAAAACTCAGTGTAATCTCTCTGAACACAAGTAGACTAGAACACTTCACCTAAAAACTGTACTGGATAATCAGAAGTTAAGACAAAAAAGTACTTTTTCTGTAAGAAACCCAAACTTCTTAAGTATACAGCAAAATTGGAGTACGGGCTCACTTAAAGTATGTTCCTTTATCACTCTCTGTATATCTCCTTCTCTTCCTATATGAAAAAAGGTTAGAGAAATGAATAAAAGGATTCCTACAAATTGTACAACAGCAGAAACTCATCTTCTGTCATTTGTCTATACAGCACATCAGCTTCAATGTCATAGGGCTTTCCTACACAATCCCGAGATCATTGTCCGGTATGTTACAACATCAGGCTTCACTCCTTTAAGGCTGAGGCTGCAAAATAAATCCACGGCTTCTTCCACCTTACTAGCCTTGTACATCCCATGTAAGGCTGAATGCTTTCTCTATCTTCCCAATATAACATAAACAGTCTAACAAAATGTTAAAGGTAACGATATCAGGAGGCAGGCAAGATTCGGACATCTGGCACATAACCTTTAACCATGGATAAGAGTGTTGTAAGTGAACGTGTCGCCACGTACAACATTTGTATCGTACAACTAATCAAACCGCAACAATCAAAACGACGAGAAGATTGAAACTTATGCAAATTACATAGAAAAGAAAACAAGTAATTACATAACAACGAACAAGTTATCAATAACGACTTCAAGCTCCCAGAAAATTACGTAGAAGAAGGAATAGAAATTATATATGAAAATTTCAGAAACCTTCACACTGTATATTAAACAGAAAAGAAATGTCTACACAATTCTCGATATAATGTCTGTGTATCTTCCCATTTATCTGAAAACCGGTTCTGATTATACCGGTTTTAGCTCCTCTTAGCGTTTTTGAGATTACGTACTGTCATAACAAGTTGTTGTCTCTCACCTTCGACTTCTGCAAATCTCAAACTTATCTCTAAATATCTATCTTGCATCTCCTTCAACTCCATTTCCATCGATTCATTACATTCTCTCAAAGACGCTATTTCCGCTACCAGAACTCGGATTTCTTCCTTTTCTTGACCATTTAGAGACTCAATGTCACTGATCTGTTTTGTCCGAACAAAAAAAAAACAAAGAAATGAGTTAAAGTTTTCTGTTGTATTAAGGTTGTTGAGTCGCAGATTTGATTTTGATCATCTTTGTTAACCTCTTGATTAATCTGATTGAGTTGGTCGACTTTAGTTTCCAGTTCCTCGATTCTGTTCTTGAGATTCTTTTCCTTTTCGATGAACATATTTGATGAAGCTTCAAGAGCAGTTTCCTTCAGTTTGATTTGCCCCTGGATCACACAAAAATAAAAGTTCACGAGCTTGTCATCGAATGAAAGACCGAATGTTTAGATGTATATATATACCTCGAGAAGTTTTATTTTATCTTTCATAACAGCAACTTCTTTAGGTCCTCCATGAGCTCCTACTGAACTTCCTTTGTTGTTGTTGTTGTTTCTTTGCGCGGTTTTCGTTAAGTTGTTAAATGCGGTTCTGCTTTCCTTCAGCTTCTTCTCAAGATTAGCTATTGCTTCTTCTTTCTTCTTCAGCTCACCTTTTACTTGTACCACTTGCTTCTTGTGCTTCTCCATCTCCAAATCATTCTCTGATAAAGAATGCTTTACATCATCGCACTTGGCTCTTATGGTTTCTATTTCTGTTTGTAACTGTGTAATTGCTGCTTCTTTTTCATCCTTGATAAGCTTCACTGCTTGCAACTCCTCTGCTAGAGACTCTGATTCCTTCCTCATTGATGCAATCCTGCTCTCTAGCTCATTTTTATTCGTGTTCTCTCTCTGTACTGAAGCTTCAGCTTCCTTGACTGTTTTTCTCGTCTCTTCCAGCTCAACTCTTAGGTTCTCTTCCTGTAAGATGAGGCTACTTTTTTCCTTTTTCAGGCTCTCAATCTCATCCTTTAGGAGTTTGATCTCTTTGTTTAAATTTGAAGTAACATCTTCTTCATGCCTCTTCTGATTCTCTATATCATTAGATTTCTCTTCAAGATTCTCTAACATCCTCTCCATCTGACTTGTTTTGAAACTCAGCTTTTCGGAAAGCTCGTGGAGCTTTGCCTCGTACTCGGCTTGGTTTTCTCGGAGCTCATCGTTCGCGTTCTTGAGCATTTCTTCTAGTTGACGTTTCTGCATTCTTAATTCGTTAGCTTCTGCCATTGCTTTCATAGCCATTTTCTCATTTGATGCAAACATTGAATCCATCTGCTTAGAGAGTCTCTTGAATTCATCCTGGAGTTTCTCGGCTAAACTAGCGTTTTTCAACCTCGTCTTCCTCAGGGCTTCTTCTGCTTGGATGGCTCTTTGCTCTTGCTCCACTTTACCTCGTGTGACAGTATCGATGTCTGCCTCAAATACCTGAGCCTGTTTCTCCAGCTCTCCTTCCAAAATCTCCATTTTTGTTTCAAGTTCTTTAATCCGGCACAGAGACTCGGAAGACTCTTCAGATTGCTTCTTGAGCTCAGATTCAAGGCTCTCCACTTGGTTTTCAAGCTCGGTCACATTCACAAGCGAAGATGAACATTCATATGGCATTTTCAACTGTACTTGCAGTTGACTCTGCTCTAGCTTGTATGAGGTATCGTGATTCTCCTGTTTCAGTATCTCATAATCTAGAGCAAGCTGTTCCATCTGTATCTCAAGCTCTTCTTTATCTCGTTTATAGATCTCAATCTCATTGTACAGGTCTGTGAACTTCTGTTCCAAGACGTGTGTGTCTTTCGAATCCATGTGTCCCTTCACGAGGTCTTCGAGAGCCTTTTGATCCTCATCTTCATCTGTCTCACTTCTACAAGACATTCTCCTTGATTGTTCGATGTTATCACAGGTTCTTGGTCTAGCTCCTTCTTTACTCCTTTCCTCCAGCATTGTTTCAAGATCTTGAACAGCAAGAATCAGCTCGGAGTTTGATTCCTGCGTCTTCTGGAGCTGTAACAGGAGATTGAAAATACGATCCTTCTCATAATCAAGTTCCTCTCTTGTTTCCTCCAAAAGAACCCATGGATCCCTTCCTTCAAACTGCAACCTGCTCCTCAGATTAGTCTCTCCTTTCTGCTTGTCAGAGACTTTATGTCTCTCACAGTCTTCCTTCAAAGAATCTCTCTCCTGCTTCAAGCTATTCACTTCCCTGAGAAGATCTTGACTTCTTTTGGTCTCTTTAACGATTTGTTTCCGTAGGCTTTGAAGCTCTAGCTCCGAAAGATCTGCTTGCCTCGTCAAACCAGCAACCTCGTTTTTAAGCTTCTCTATCTCGTCCGAGGAGTTTCTCACGGTGTCCCTCGCCATTGTGTCATTCGAACTATCATTGGTCGAGTCATCGGTGGTGATTCCATGATCAGAACTTCCCGACCACTCAGATTCTGATATACGAGGCTCTTCAAACAAATTTTTAGCTGAATGAAGTTGCTTCGGAGGGTGTCTCAAAGACTTGGCAACTTCTTCAGGAGTGGTTGGCTCAAAGACACTTCCAGAGCTTGACATGGTACTATCAGATTCAATCGATGCTCTTCGTCTCAGTTCAGCGAACCGAGCAGCTTTACTAAAGGGCCCTTCCTATAACAGAGCAGAGACAGTACAAGTCAGATAAAATCCATCGCATTGAATTTACTATTATAAGGATATTCTTAATACCTCATGCGAATCGCTTTTATGAGTTTCATCTGCATCACCGAGGCTCAAATGTGACTTCAAATCTTGACTCT
This sequence comes from Streptanthus diversifolius, assembly GCA_039880935.1. NCBI lineage: Eukaryota > Viridiplantae > Streptophyta > Magnoliopsida > Brassicales > Brassicaceae > Streptanthus > Streptanthus diversifolius. The sequence goes on from JAXGFM010000007.1 coordinate 462,282, forward strand.
GTGACATTGTCTCAAGATTCTCGCATTCATCCACCTCTCTGCAAGAAAAGTTACTTCCATCAACAATCCAAAACAAAAAACAAAAAACAAAAACAAAAAGTGAGTCCAGTTTTCTGCACCTTTGAGGATCATCAAATTCTAATTGCCTTTGTATTGATACCTGAAAATTAAAATCCCAATTCTGAGCTTACTATCGAGATCATTAATAAGACTTAACAGGTTCAAACTTTTTTTTTGAAAAAAGACAAAAAAAAAAAAAAAAAAACAGAGGTCTTATGAGCTTTTAAGATGCAAACAGTCATATAATAACTCTGAAGACAAAACATTAATGAGAAAAGAGAAGAGAAGAGAGAAGAAGCTAACATGCAACAACGCTTTTGAATTTGTGTTCTGTAGTGGAAGACAAACGTTACAGGTTTTAATTGCATCAGCATAATCAGCAAAATCAATTGATGTTTCTCCAACCAAACCAGCTCTTGTAGATCCCTACAAAAACAAACGTTACCATCTCAGATCTTCGTCGATCGATCAATATTTGGGATTTCAATTCTTTTATTGAATTTTTTTACTCACCGTCGTTGACACAATGAGATGATAAATTATCTGATTAACTCTCCCGGTTTTCGCATCTTTCAGAAATTTCACAGTCTCGTAAACCGGAATTTCCCACCGGCATTGCCCGTCTCTAACCACAGTTTTCTCTGACCTCGCCGTCGGTTTCCCAATATCTCCAGGAACAAGAGAGAGAATCAATCCCTCTGTATTGAACTCAGAAGCCTGGGTAAGCAGAAAAACGGATTTAACTGTTCATATGTCAAATTGAGATCAGATTCTGGAAAATTCAAGATTCTAAGCAATGCAAGAAAAAAATCGATTCCTAGTTCGAAGCAGAAGTAAAAAAATATGTAGTTTTTAGTGTAAAACTGGAAAAACCTCACGACTTCAAGATGATCAATACCTGAGTCGCATGAAACTTCAACCTGAAGACGACTTTGATCCTGTTCTTATCGTTCCGCCATCTACCTGATCTAAACATATTCGTCTCCAAGTATTGATCACCAGCGTAACAGAGCTCACCGTTGCTCCGGCCATTGTCTTCCGGAACCAGCCATTACAACAGTCCTTTAGTCCAATGCAGAGGAAATTATTATTTTCCAGTAGCGATTTTTCTCGCGGCTGATCCTCCGCGCGAGTTGGCTCAGTCGAACGGAACGAGTTCGATTCAGAGAGAAAGCAAAGAAAGAAGACGCGAACGTTAAGCTCGAGCGGTGGATTTTATATAAATGGGACCAAAAAAACAAAAGCAAAGTAGATCTAAAGAGAGACGAAATAAATACTCCATTTTTTATTTCCGAAACAAATTAGTTTTACATTTCTTTAATTTCATTAATATTTTCTTTATCAAGATGGTAAAAGATATTTCGTTTTATCAGTCATAAAAAACGTAATTTATCATTTGTCTGTTACTCCATTATTTATTATTTCTGAGTTCTTTTTAACTGTTTTATTTTATTTGTTATATTTTTCGTTATAGCTTTTGTGTCACTCTAGTCGGATTCAGCAGAATAACAGTTTTACAATCATATTTCTTCTTTTATTTTTCAGTTGTAACCTTAATCTTTATTTTTATAGTGTTGATGAATTAAAATATATATAAAATGCACTATCGGATCGTAAAAAATAAAATAAAATTAAAAAACTGAAACTGAAACATTGTAGTCATGAAGCAAAATACTTTCAATTTTAATAACACTTATAAAATAATAGATTGTTTAAAGTTTTTTTCTTGAAATGTGTTGTATTTATTAACAAAAAAAGTAAAAAAAAAATATACAAATGTCTGGTCTAATGTAAACTAGTTTTACTCATTTAACAAAACAAATTATATATAAGCAAAACAAAAAACAAAAGAAAATGCAATTTCTTGTGCTTGTAGCAAGGAAATAGTTAAACTTAATTAAGAACTTTTTCAGGTTAATCGAGATATTCATTTCATTTCAATTTGTTTCCTTTGCAACATCGTTTCAACGATAAATGATTTAATTTCCAACTTTGTTATAGATAGCATGAGGCAATTACAAGGTAGACAGTAGGGTCTATCATGACATGTCCCATTCTTCTCCTTTTATGTTCAGTAAATGTTTGTTTGAAAAGCTAACCAAGTAAACATATATTTCAATCATGAGAGATTGTTACGCAGCAGTGTATATATTAGGATTAATCCAAGCAGCAAGTAACTTCAAGTAGAAGGTATCTCACATTGTGTATAAAAATGGATAAACAAAAAAAAAAAATAGGTAACTTTTAGTCTTATCTAGTTTTCAGCATAATAGATATGCTTGATTGAGTCTTTATTATTTCATTCTGGAACCCGTGGAAAGTTTATTCAGACAAACAAATTATATAATAACACATATATTTTGGGATTTCATAAGAAAACCATATAAATCTACATCATTTAATCGTAAGAATTTGAATTCTAATCTAGTATAATGTTTGCACTAATAAAAATTTGCAGGCGTATATATCAGGTTTCTGTTTCTATATGGCTAGATTGTTCCAGCCATTTAATGTGGGATTAGCCAAACTAAATTATTTAAAATTTATTTTTAAATTTTTATTATGAATAATTAGTTAATTTATGCAGTGAGTTTTTTTTTTGTAAAACTTGCCTGATTGGTTAAAAAGATATAAACATAAAAAAGGTAATAATGATTTATTAATATGTTATACAAATAATACCGATCATACATATTAGTATGAATTTAAAGATAGAATACTTTTATGCAAAGAAAAAATGAAAGCTAATCGTTTATAAATATCGTACTGTGTTATGAATTTATGAAGTCTCATTTATGAATCTAGCTGAAAAAAGGTAAAAATTAAACCGACAGATTAGGAAACATTATCTTATTAATAAGTTGCTGGTTTTGGGGTTCGGAAACAGTAATCCACACGCAAAAGCAAATGACATGTCTGTCCTCCTTTTGTCGACCTTTTTATGGGTATTATAGTCTTTGTCTTGGATGTGATACAATTTACCAAGCCTGGTCCTGATATACTAAAGATCCAACGGTCACCTTTGACTTTAAATTATTTATAGTATCGGAGGATATTTGTCTTGATCATACATTCATACTGTCAAAACATTTTGCTTAGAAATATTGCACAGAAAACGATGTTTTAACCAAAATAAATTTATTGCTTAGCCTATGTTTTTTCTCAACGAATCAATAAATAGCCTTAAACTTGACATCAAAGAAAAAAAAAATGTGGAAACTTAGGTATCCGATATATATTGAGTATCGATTAATATATGATTTTCAGAGATTTTCAATAACAGTGTATTTTCTCTGTCTACTTTGCTGCACAACCTTATAGTAGTTACATTACATCGTTACATTACGTTGATCACTAGCGTTACTATGCAAATTTTCTTTTTATAATTTTGTATGCAATGCAATCAAGTGTTTAATAATAATAATATAGAGTTTATAAATAGTAGTAGTTGGCATAATGCAAAATAGGTAGCAGCAAAAAGGAACAATCATATGCAGTGGCGGACCCAAAAAGTTTTCTTTAAAAATAAAAAAAAAATTAGTTAAAAAATATAATTTTATATCAACATATATATTTTATAATCAAATCATACACTATAAAATATTGTGTAACATATCTACTAAACATAGCAAATGTTTATTTTTAAACTGTCATATTAAATATATATATGTATAATACTGAAAATTTTATAAATAAATTTATTTACTTTTTAACATATATTTACTCATAAGTTTACTATTTTCAGGATATATCAATTATTTATTAAATTTACAAAGTATTTTCGATTATCTGGGCACATAAAGATAGTTTTATGTAAATAGTATGTTAAAATTCTAATATAGAAATCAGTTTAAATTATGTATAATTTTATCATAGATTTACAACTATTATCGTATTATTTGTAAGTTTCTTTCGACAAAACATGGAATTATCGAAAAAGGAATATGTACTAACTTATTAATAACTGTAAAAGATATCGTTGTAGAAAAAAGGTCTGCCTCTAATCATATATCATATGTGATATAGCGATATTCATTATGAAACTAATCTGCTCTAAACGCAAATATCGCTTATTATCAGTAATCACCATATCATAACACAATTTTTTTTAATAGAAAATACAATGGACACTTAACGTTTAGCATTATTTATTCATATACTCTATATTTTTATAAAAACCTATCTTTCTTTTTTATTTTGTTAATATCATAATAATAGTAGAAATAATATAATACAATAGTGACAACTTCTAAAATTCATCATATATATAGTTTAAATCCAGCATCCAACAATGTTAATAAAATACTAAAATCACTAAACAAAATTGACAAAAAAAATATCATAATGATTTTTTTCCAAATATCATAATGTTTTTTTCTTCAAATATCAGAAACCTTGAAAATTCTATTTTAATTCAGTATTGCACACTTTGTTCTGCCAATCATAATGACCCTAAATCTAATTTGAAAATTTGGACTGGATTTAGACGTGTGTGGTCCATTCTATTAGTCAATTAGTCCTGAAATAATCATCATATAATAGAACTTTCATCCTCGGTTATGGAACATGCGAATTCATCGAAATTTTGGGACACCAAACACCCAGGGTTCGATGAATTTCTGCTGTACTGTCCACTTTTGGAAACATATATTACATTTTGATAATTTCTATTACATTTTGATAATATACATATATATTTTTTTTAATTAGACCAGTTTCTATTGCGGTTGTATCTAAGCAATCTGCATGTTTGGGTAGCTTATCTTATAAAACGAAAAAAAAAACAAAACGAATTATGATTTCCATTATTACTTTCTAGATGTAGGTCCACTAAGATGTTCCTATTTGTCGATGATTTATATATAACCAAAATATTTTCATTTTTTGGAGTAATTGATTTCATTTGGCTCAGACTCAGACTACTCAAAAACAAAAATTAAATCACCAGGAAATTTTGAAAATGTCTTAGTTTTTTTAACTATAATGAGTTAATTGAGCTAAATTACTAGATAAATATGTTCAATATGTTATCATACGATACATTATTCATACATATTATATATAGAAATGTATTATGTTCTTTGCTCTTCCTTTTTATTTTTCTAAAGTAATTAGTCTTCTCGTTAATTTTTATAAAATCATCTTCTCTTCTGACCCTCCCCCCCCCCCCAAAAAAAAAAGTATTCTCTTGTTAAGAACCCTAAAAGTTAAACGTGACGTATACATGTACATACGCATGCACATTATATTTATAAGTTTGTAGTATGCGTGTATCGTATATGTAACATATATGCGCACAAATCACACATACATACATTATATAAAACGAAATTGGGTAGTCTCGTAACGAAATGGTTTGGTTAAAACAAAAAACAAAAATAAAACTAACGACAATAATACGTGCCTACTCATACATCCCATTTTTTCTCTTGTTTAAAAAATGATACAACTCAGGATAATAAGGTGAGAAACTAAAATAGTATTTATAAAAGAATTGTTACAATAAATTATACTGATAAAATTATAGAGTGTTTAATCATTTAATTATACAATACACAGTGAAATTTACATTATCTTGTTTGTGTATTTGTAAATAATTTATAATAATGATATCTTGCAGTAACACTTTACAAATACATTTTGCTACGGTCTTTGTTTATATCTTTCGTTCTAATATTTCCATTTTAGGGTTAAATAAAGTCACGTAAGCTGTCTCAACCTCCAACCTAACTTCTTGTACACAAAGTACAAACATCTATCTGTCTTGGACTCCTTCCCTCTCTTTACTTTTAATCTGACATCCTAGTTCATAAGTTTACTTGACGTCACACCTTTTTTGTTCTTTTCAAATTATTTAATTTTTGGTTTAGTATTTAGGAATTTAATAACATTTAATGTCCTTTTGCAGAAAGCAATAAAGAAAAGAAAGAAGTTTTTATTACTTTAATGTTAACATATCAGATTGAAAAGTGTACAGTCAAAGACCCATGCTCTTACTAAAATGTTAACATATGCTCTTACTAAAATTTTAACTTTGTCGAAACAAAATTTATATTTTCCGCATTTTCTACTATATTCTGGTAACTAAAGAAAATATGAATTCAGAAAAGAGTTTTTCTCATTAATCTCAAAGGACAAAGTTGTTTAAACACAAATCCAAACTAGTACTTCTTAAACTAAAACAGCAAACCAGTTTCTGTAAAACAAATAACCAAACTATTAAGCGAAATGCAATTCATAAAATAAAATCTAATATTATGTCAGATTACAGTTGATTTTAGCTTTCAGATATAACTATTGTTAAAAGATCATATTTGATAGTTGACAATGATGGCTCTATATAAGAAGAAAACGAAGCACATGTCTGATGGGGTCACATTCCCAAAACTAAACTAACCAAAGATGTAAATAAAAATTGGGAAGTTGTGTAAAGAGGTCCCAGAAGCATTAATGCACAGACCAAATCACAAAATATCATTTACGAACAAGATTATCAATTTTGGGTCTCTCTTTATTTATTTGGAATGCAACAAAAGTTTCTGAAATTTTATTTGTTTATAATTTTTGTAAGGAAATTGCATTTTGTCAATTTTAACATTTATTTGGAGAGAGGCACCAATCAACTAAGAAGTAAGAACCAAAAAAGACGTGGATTTTTTTTTTAGTACGCTAAGATATGGATGTTTAAAGACACCAATATATGCCTATATATAAATTACATAATATATAGACGTGAGAATAGTCCTAAGCACCTAACTAATCATCATTTTTCTACAAAAGCTCCTGATTATCAACTAATAGATACCCTTTATCCTCTTTTATATCACCATCATTATTTTCCTTTTTGATTTTATGTAAGCTTATATCTTAAAATCATGATCTATGTAAAAGTGATGCGTATTATATATATATAGAACATATAAGATATTTTCTAAACAATAAATGTAGTCTCACGTACCAAAACTTCTCCAAATAAAAACTTAAATTTTTTATTTGGAGATAATCTGGAATATAATTTGATTTTCATTTACTTTTATAATATTAATTTAATAATTATCCCTGTTTTTTTTGTTTTATTTGTGGTTTAACAAATTTTAAATTTGATTAGGTTTTACTAAAAAGTAACTTCTAAACATATACAATTAGCCATTTTTGTTTAGAGTTATATTTTATATATTGTGAATGTAAATTAAATATATAAAATTTATGTAATTTTTGGTTTATTTTATATATTTTGGTTAAAGTATACTAAAATAATGCAAACATTGATTTTTTTTTTAACCTAATCGTCTAAGTAATCACTACTTATTCAATTATTCAATCAAGTTTGAATATTCTCAAAAACTCGAAGACCCAATTATTTATTTGTTAGACCAATTAACATATTTCATGAAAACATTAAAACATTTAATTCATAATTTTTTTATTTTTTCAATTATTAATTAAATTATTTTTGTTTAGAAACAGTTATAATTAAAAATCACGAAATAAAAATAATTTTGAAAAAATCAATATATATATATATATATAATATAAGAAATAACTAGTTAAAAATGTATAAAACATTACTTCTTGTTTGAGTTAAAATAAAAATAAAAATATGAAAGTTTTGTAATAAGAACTAAATATTTTATTTCTATTATTTATAAAGTTGTTTTGAAAAATAATATTTTAAGCGTGGGAAAAATATTTGAAACTAAAATACTAAGATTGTTAAATAACCGAAATATTTTTAATTTTATTTAAAATATTTTATAAATGATAATCGTAAAAATTAATATGAAAAAAATATATAAAAATTAACTCTTCAAATTATAATAAAAATATATGATCACACATTTGTATTTGCTAATATTTAATCATGAACATAAAAAGAAAAGATTAAAAAACGAAAAAAATAAATAAATGTAAATATTTGAATCTGGAGCAAAAAGTTTCAATAAAATTTGGATGTTCATGATATCTGAATTTAAAATTACATTATTATTAGTGTTGAAAAAATATATTTTGTTATTAGTTAGATGATCGAGTGACATAATTTAATAACTTGTCTTAATCTGATCATTAAAATTAATTGTTAACATAATATCTATATTTGGTGACTAAAATATGATAAAAAGCATGAAGAAAAAAGATTAAAAAGGAAAAGCAAATATAAAGACCTAAATTATATCTTATGTAATAGCTTAAGAAACAAGATAAGTATAAATTTTTATCTAACAATATATTTTTTATATATCGTCCCTTTTCAACATGTGATTGTCGTATGAGAGAGACATTTTCTCTTTATAAGCTCATGTGATCAATCAATTTATATAATATATATTTTCCACATTACTGTTAATATATTTACATAAAATAATTATTACCTTATTTTTTGAATTTTTGTTACATGCACAGTTCAAATTAGTATATCATTTTAACAAAAAATCAGTACATCGAATCATAACATAATATATATATATATATATATATATATATATATATGGAATGGAACAGATCACATATATATTAAAAGTTGAATGTGTTACTTAGAGTTAAGCAAATTATCTAGGATATCAGATCCAGTTTATTATCTGATTCCATTCAATATGAAAAGTTTGGTATTTGAAGATCAATATTCGGAGTCAGATTCAGATATTATTTTATACTAATATGCTATCCGATTCAGATGTTATTATTTAATAATTTATATTACTTTTATATTTATTTTAATTTATAAGATTCACGAAAACTGAATTTTAAATTTAAAGATTTTTTGATATAATATTTTGGTATGAAATTGTTAAAAAAAAATTAATTTTTCTGTTTTATGATATTTTTATTTTTAATATGTTTGAATATTATGGAATCATATATTTTAAAATATTTTAGATTTTCAAAAAGATTATTATTATTATAAAATATGTAATAAAAATTATATATATATATATATATATTAAATTATAGATTAGATCCGGATATCATATCTATATTTATTCTTAATCTTACACATACAATATATCTATATATTTCATGTTTCTTTAAGATTTTATTCATTATTCATGAAATACATGAATACAAACTATCAACAATAACTAATTTATATGAAAGAAAAAAACTTGAAGATGTTATCTACCAGTAAAAAACGCCCAAAATAAACTAAAGATTTTAGCTATAGTAGCTTCGCTGGTCACATGAAGTGAGTTTATTGTTCGCTTTTTGATGCTTTTAACAGTTTTTGTTTCCAGAATGTATGATAGCGTCTTGGCATCTTGGACAACTAAAGATGTATAAATTTCATCATATGATTTGTATAAAGAAAATAAAACAAGAAACGTGGGGCACTTTTTTTACTTTCGTGTAATAATTTTGATAAAGAAAAAGACATAACAAAGACTGTTATTTATATAATATATATAAGAAAAGACAACAAAAACTCAAAAGAAGAATTAAAAAACGGATAAGAAGTTTCGTTACCCATAATTTCATAAAAAATCTTCTAAATATGTTTTCAAAAATAAATAAATATATGTTTACATATATATATATATATATCTTTTAAATTGTTTTTTTAGAAAACAATAAATTAATATATATAGTACATATTCACAACTCTTTACTATAGCAATAACAATATATCATTTATTTATTTTTATTATTTGTCCATCATTTATTTAATAATAAAATCAAACGAATGGAAAAAGCGAAAGATAAAACGTATCAACGAAAATGATACAACAAGGATGAGAGCCACATCCATTGCAAACGTTATCGTGATGGTTGGTACAACATATAATTCAGTATCATTTTTTAAAAATAAGTAAACACTATGAAATAACGATATAAAAATAGCAATATAAAATAGCAATATAAAAATAAATGATGGTACTTCTTTCGGTAGGAGATATATAGCAATATAAGAAAATGGCTCGAATCTTGCATCATTTTATGTATAACACTTAGATTATTTTATAATTTATACAACACTAAGTAAGTCATTAAGTCAATACTTGGAGCTTCCTTTAAGTAAATTTTTATTAGTACATTATTTGATCGAATCTTTCACCAACCAAACAATTAATTGTTTTCTTAGAGTAAAAATGATCGATGATATCCATTGGATGTACATATATTCGGACATAAACTCCCACACCTCACTCGAAGTCATCATTTAAACCTATGAGATCACCATTTCCTCTCCTTGTCTTTAATTAATCTCCAAAAGGTAGTATCTATCACTCTTTATATGCTGTCTAATTATTAAAGTAAATATTTTTTTACAAATAGTGTTTATTTTTGATTTAAATCTCTGTACAAAGTGAAAAGGAAGAAGAAGAGAAGAGAAACCCTAACATGGGACAAGCTGAACATGTCAATGTCAAGAAAGATTCTCCATTGTATGAGCAGAATAATGTCATTTTGGCTTCAAATCAAAGTACGCATGTGTGTAATATATATTTGTTGTTTCTTAATGTTTCTACATTATGGTTTTCTCAAGTTATTTTTTAGATTTTTGTAAAATTTATTTGGTATGTAGATGAAAAATTTGTTGAGATAGAGAAAGAGAAGAGTCTTGCGTTGATAATGCATGGGAAGAGAACGAGAAGGCAAAAGCTCAAATCAAGTAAGATTTACCCAAATATATATATATATATATATACTCGTCCGTAGTTATTTATGAGGTTCGAAGTTAAACCATAAAGATTAACAGTGTGTTGCATTCAAATAATAGTAGCAAACTTCTCACACAAATATTGACATTAAAAGTAAATTTTAAAGTATAATTATATATATATATATATTGCATGATACGCTAGATTACCATTGTTTCTATTCTATAATATCGATATATTATTTACATTTTCATCTTTACATATTTACCAATTTAAACAGAGCGTACAGAGAACTTTGCTCCATTGAAGCATGGGAGAACAACATGAAGACAGCTCTAGAATCAGATTTGAAAAAAATGGAGGTATATTATTATATAGAATTAAGGAGTATTATTTAGCGTTCATGGTGAATTCAAACAAAATCATTTGAAAATTTGGTATTTTTATTTAAAAAATTTAAAAACTTAATAAATTAACATATATAAAAATTCAATAGCTCAGACAATCTTTGATGTATTTTTTAACCCCCACAAAATGGTCTCCTTCAACCATAAGTACGAATGCTTTATACATTTAATTGTAAATAATTAGACATGATCTATACCCATATACACATTTTGTCATTACGATGATTTTAGTTATTTCCTATATATATTTTGTTTTCATCAGGGAAATTTAGAAGTGGAGAAAGCTGAATGTTCAAAAAGATTCATGAAAAAAATACCGGAAATTGAGAAGATTACAGAAGCGAAAAGAGAAAAAATCGAGAAACAAAAGAGGCAATAATCTACCAAACTGAACAAAATGAGTGAGAAGCTAAGTGCAACTCCAAATGCATATCCACCCAAAACCAAAATGTGTGGATGTTTCTAGAACATTTGTTCTCTTTTCATGGATCAATTCTTAATCCATTAAATCATCTATGAGGCTTTGCTCGTTCATGGGATGTGTACTGTATAAATATTAAACGAATAATGGAAAATCATGTGTGAAGTATGAATTATTAAGCATCGATGTATCTTTCATGTGTATGTAATATAACTGCATCTATGGTCATGAGTCTATGACTCATGTAGTCATGCTCAATTTCTCTTATAAGATTTACAAATATATATTGTCATTGTAGTCTGTAGATTGATTAGGTGTTCGATAGAATGTCTGAACCGAACTTCGTAGAAGTGGTTGTGTGTTCTTGTTACTAATTAACTCTCAAATGACACCGAGACATAAACCAATATTGAAGAAAAGAAATAATGAAAAGAATATTGTATACTCTTTTGTTTTTAGTTTTATCTTGCTTTGAGCTGTATTTTTGAATTAATCGAAGATCTTGTGCAGTTTCTTAACATATTTTATAATACTAATATTATGTTTCTTAACATAATGTTATAATACTGCATAATGTACATTTGTTCATTGTTGTCTTTTAGAAAGAAAAAAAGAGAGCAGTAAACCGGGTTGGACCAGTTCGATTAGATAGTCCGTGTGTGAGCCGCCGGTTTAATTGGTCGGTCGGTTTTCAGGTTTGGTTTGTCAAAGGAGAAAAGGAAAAAACCCGAAACCATGATGTTGTCTCCTCTGTAAAATCGTACGTTGTCGGAATCGCATCTTCTTCGTCAATCCACTCTCCTGGCCCGATTTTCAGGTTTTCTTCCCACGTTTCTTTCTCTTATAGTCCAGCTTCTCTCTCAGTTGGTTGATGAAGTTCAGATTGTGATTTCATCAATTATGAAAACGGGTTTTGATCTTCTCCAATTCGTGCTTCTTGGATATTAGGTTTCATGGATATTCGTCTCAGATTGCATACATATTAGGTTATGATAAAGTCTTGGATTTATTCTTTTCTCTCTGTCAAAATCGAATAGCTTAATAAACTCGACGATCAATATACCAACATCATATTCTTGAATTGTGGTCAAAATCTCGGAGATTTGATCAATTTTGTTAACTTAGAAACTTGAAAGTTCGTAGATTCTTCTAAGGATACAGATGCATACGAGCAATTATCGTGAGTCTTGCGCTTATAATCCAAGTAGAAAGTTTGTGTTTTGTCCTTGAAAAGTTGCCACTGACCATACATGGTTCTTCCTAAGACCAACAATTCTTTGTTCTTTCTCAAAAATTCAGGTTGTTGTATAAGCTTTTTTTGACATGGATTTATTTCTCAATGTTCTTTGATCAATCTTGTTTTTGAACTTAATCTAAGCTTTCCGTTTAAAAATTTAGATTTGCTCATTCTCTATCATAGTCGGAATCAAGAATGATGATGGTCTCGCCGAAAATCGCTCCATCGATGCTGTCTTCGGACTTTGCAAATCTAGCAGCAGAGGCCAAGCGGATGATCGATTTGGGCGCCAACTGGCTTCACATGGACATCATGGTAACGACGTTGCTTCTCTAAAATCTGAATTTTTTATTTCACTCTATAATAGCTTAGTGATTTGAAGGCTTTACTTTGATAATATGATAAATATCCAGATTGTACCTATATCTGAAATCGATGAGTTGAGTTTGTCATCCAGTCAAAACCTCGTTTATTTGGGTCTTTTTTAGACAATTTGTGATTCTCGATCCATCACTATGCCTCATATTGTCCCTACTTTCTCGAGTCTTGAGTTGATTAGCCCTACTGTGTTACTGGAAACACAAGAGACGTGGTTGGTCCAACTTCATCTGGTGTTGAGTGTCACTGACTTGTGGAAATTCTAATCTGAATCATTAAGAAACTTGTATCTGCTCTTAGTATGAAACAAGAAGCTGATTTTCGTTGTTATGGACTTTTATGCTACTGAACCATTTGCTTGTTTAATACTTATTAGACTGTTATTTCAATTGCAGGACGGGTAACTTTATTGCCTTAGCTGTGTTTTACCTATGGATTATTAGCTTCAGGAAAATAGCCGGTATAATTCTGTGTTACTCGGGCAGGCATTTTGTTCCGAATCTGACGATTGGTGCTCCTGTCATAGAGAGTTTGAGAAAGCACACAAAGTAACACACTCATTCCCTTGAATCTAATATCTAGCACATGTTCTCAAGTGAAAACGTTAACCTTCCCTTCATGATCACAGTGCATATCTTGATTGCCACCTAATGGTGACGAACCCCATGGATTACGTGGAACAGATGGGCAAAGCTGGGGCGTCTGGTTTCACATTCCACGTTGAGGTGGCCAAAGGTATAGCGAGCTCTTAATCTTCATCACGTTCAATATGTCTCATCTTAATGATCTTTGAGTACTTGTATATGCTTGCTTATTTCAGAGAATTGGCAAGAACTTGTGAGGAAGATTAAGTCTGCTGGGATGAGGCCAGGTGTGGCTCTAAAGCCTGGGACACCTGTGGAAGAAGTCTATCCTCTGGTATGAATTTTATAATCTTTTTCCTGTTTACAGAGTGCGATTGTTCGGGTTATAGCATGCATTTTGGACCTATGCCCAGGTTGAAGGGCCAACTCCGGTTGAAATGGTTCTTGTAATGACAGTAGAGCCTGGATTTGGAGGGCAGAAGTTCATGCCCAGCATGATGGACAAGGTTATGTTGTTTAGATCCTAACTTTACAAAAATGTTTCTAATCCCATTTGCTTATTGAAATCTCCTCTTAACCTCGGTTTAATGATATTCTTGAGATAGGTCCAGGCATTGAGGCACAAGTACCCAACACTTGACATTCAGGTGGACGGGGGGTTAGGCCCTTCGACCATCGATGCAGCGGCTGCAGCCGGGGCCAACTGTATCGTTGCCGGAAGTTCAGTGTTCGGAGCTCCGGAGCCAGGGGACATCATATCCCTTTTGCGAGCCAGTGTTGAGAAAGCCCAGCTCACCCACTTGAGGTTTAGGGAGTGAGCGTATTTATTATATCCAAACAGAAAAATTATCTTTGTTTATCAAATGTCAACATTAATGTGATTGTAATGGAAACAAAAACAAATCTATGAAGCGAACTAAATGAACTTTCCTTTTGTTTTTTTAAAAAATCTATTCTTCCTTATAGCTATGCCTTGTGGGTAATTTACAAGTAAGAAGATTCTGTGTTTTGTCCTTGAAAAGTTACCAGAAACCAAAATGGTTATCACTTGGGCTATAATATAATATGTTTTTTTCCTAAAAAATCATAAGCCTTATGTTCATAGATTAACTCATTCTCTTAATGGCTGCTTTGCTTCTTCAAAACGTCTCTTGTATGAGAAACACGGAGTAGATTCTAAGACATGTGAGTGAACGTATCTCTCTAGATGGTGGTGCACTTGTCTTAACCGGAACCAATGGATCTTAAAATTCAACATTCTTGAGAATGTTAGCTGGATTCTCAGAACCATTCGCAGGAGAAATCCTTTGGAATGGTCACGACATAAGAAATCAGGAATCTTCCAACAATACAAACTCCAACTTAATTCGATCTCTTTAAAAGACGCCATCAAAGAAAGACTCACGGTGCTCGACAATGTCCAATGGTTTGAGCTCCTCGATAACAAAGTCGGCAAAGCTCAACCTGTATTGGAGCTAATAGTGTTTAGGGAGATTTTTTTTTTAGTTATAGTGGTTTTAATATTCTGCATGTGCTGGTTCGAACCCAGCATTAATAAATGACTTAATTATAATATTTGAAAAGACATATAAATCTATGTTCTGAAAAAGTAATACGCATTCTCATTTAATGTTCACTGCCGATTTAAAAAATCGAAACAAAACTTTATGAAAAGAATGAAACACCAAATCGCAGTCGCTTTTAGGATTCAGCACGAGTCAAACGTATACGTTTGGACATTGACCTCACTTCTCTCTCTTTCTCTCTTATTGTTTTTATTCCCATGTCGTGGCGTGTCTGTTCTTAAACCCCATCATCGATAACTGAAACTAAGCATGAGCTGTTTTTTATATTGACGAAAGTACCCTCAATTGATTTTCGTTCTCTTCTTTTTTTTTGGATTAAAGACCCACCAGAAGTTTAAATTCTCACTGACTCATTTGTTTCTTGCAATCTTTGGCAAAACCCTGAGCCAAAGTTTGCATCTTTCTCTTTCATTTCGTGTCTTTCTTTAATTTTTTCTTTTTTTTAAAAAGCAAGAAGCTTGAAAAAATGGGTATGGGCACAAGCACTTTCGTTATCAGATGGGTCAATCTTCTAACTATGGTGAGAGCTTAAATCTCTTCTTCTTCGTCTTCTTCCTCACTTAGTTTCTACTTCTTAGAGCTGCATTTGATCCTTCTTTGATTCTCTTTCAATGGATTTGGTTTGTTGAATTAGATTCTTGGTTTCCGTACAACTTAGGTTACGGTTCTGTCTTTTGAAGATTCCTAGTGAAATTCCACTGCTTGAGTTGTAATAATGTGTGAAAGTCTCGACCTTTTAATGTTTGTTTGTTTCTACAACTCTATAGTAATGTCTTGTTTATTACAATTTTGTGGTGAAGCTATTGGCTGTGGCAGTGATAATATTTGGGGTGTGGATGAGTACACACAATGATGGATGCAGAAGATCACTTACATTTCCGGTCTTGGCTCTTGGTGGTTTCATCTTCTTGATGTGAGTTTACTCAACACAACAATGGTTCTTAATTATGTATTTTTACTTGTTCTTGAAATGTTCTCTGATTTGACGTATTTTCTTCAGATCCATAATCGGGTTTCTTGGCGCGTGCAAGAGAAGTGTGGCGCTTCTTTGGATTGTATCCTTCTCTTACCATGTTCTGTTTGCTGTTTCTTCTGTTTAAGAAATTGGATTTGGATCTTTCTTGACATGATGATTCTCCTTTGAAGTATCTTGTCGTGCTCCTGATTGTTTTGATCGCGATTCTTGTCTTTACAGTATTAGCGTAAGTCTCATCTTCCTAAAGGCTATTCAAGAAAACTTAGCTGATGAATCATTGAAGATCCAATTGAAGAATTCTCATTCATTGTTCTCTTTTGTGGGAATTTACAGGTTCATTGTAACAAACAACGGGTCAGGGCATACCAACCCTGGTTTAAGGTAAGTGTAACCTATTCTTCCATGGTCGCATACCTATTCCGATATAGAAATCTTGAATCTTTCTGCCTGTAATCAGGTACAAGGAGTATAAGCTGAATGATTACAGCTCATGGTTTCTAAAACAGGTATTATGTAATTCATTATTGCGCAAGTATCATTCACACAAGAGTGGTTTCTTCTCCCTTTTTTCTAACTCTTGTCGATGTTTCAGCTTAACAACACCAATAACTGGGAAAGACTAAAGAGTTGTCTTGTTAAATCCGAGCAATGCAGGCAGCTTTCAAAGAAATACAAGGTCTAGTACTTTTCCGCTAATTAAATACCTTATATTACTGATATTTGGCCCTGATAATCTTTTGAATGTTCTTGATTTTCTTTTGTTGTTTCAGACCATCAAACAGTTGAAATCAGCAGAATTAACCCCGATAGAAGCTGGATGCTGTCGACCGCCATCTGAGTATATATATATATGCCTCTTCTTGTTGTTTATCGATATTTCTATATCTGTTGAATCAACTGCCAAATATTTAACTGTCTCAATGTTGTTTTGTTGCAAAGGTGTGGTTATCCTGCGGTGAATGGTTCTTACTATGACTTGAGCTTTCATTCAATAAGTTCTAACAAAGATTGTAAGCTTTACAAGAATTTGAGGACCATCAAGTGCTACAACTGTGATTCTTGCAAGTAGAGCTAATCAACTTCCCTTTTAAAAAGCTAATTCTGTACAATTGTGTCATTAGTTTGCAACTGAAACTAATTATTCTTTCCATTTGATTAATAATCGCAGAGCTGGAGTAGCTCAGTACATGAAAATCGAGTGGAGACTTGTTGCGATCTTCAACGTGGTTCTGTTCGTTATCTTGGTAAGAAATTATTAACACAAAAATCCAAGCTTTCTCTTCTCAAATTTGTAAATTTGTGATCTTTTTAAGAGTTTTCTTCAAATAACCACATAAACTCTAAAGATTGCCCATGCACAACAATTCTACAACATTTGTCTTTTTCTGACTTTAGCGGATCTTGAATTGTACCATTTGTCGAGATATTTTCTTGTGAGAAGTGATATGTTTGTTATGTTTGTCGAAACTACCAACAGTCAATGGTTTACTTTGTCGGGTGCTGCGCGAGAAGGAATGCTGCTAGTTACCGATCCAAAGCTTAGAAACTGAAGCCCCGTTAAAGAAAATCTTCATTGATTTCTCGGAAGTTGCAGAAGATCTTCATTCTATGTTGGTGAATGTTTTACAAGAGGAAGACTGACTAAAGAGGCACAAAAAGAACAACTTCTCTTCATTCTTGTTCAACTCTGTAAACATATGGAGTTTTACAAGCTTTTATTCATCAGACATATCATGAAAGTGAAGTTAGAAAGACTACTAAAGAAATCGGATTTCATATCAAATTCTGGTATTTCATATGGGCTCATGCCTTGTATGGCTATTTCTAATGAAAGTCGGACCGGAAAGGCTAGTTTTACCGGTTCAATTACGTACCGAAATTTTGTTTTTCATGAAAATCGAACCGGATATATCAGTGAAGCGCTTACAATTACTACCGTAAACCCTAAACCCTCAGGGAAAACTTGAAAAGACATTTCCGTCTGATTTTTATCGTCTTCTTAGTTTTTAGAGTCACCGGAAATGTACTCGACAATTCTCCGGGAACGATCTGGATCCATCACAGGGTCCTTATGGAGCCGAATCTTCTCTCGAAACATGGGTGGTGGTCCGAGAACCTTCCCGGGAGGTCTCAACAAGTGGCAATGGAAACGTATGCACGAGAAGAAAGCCAGAGAGAAAGAGAACAAGCTCTTGGATCAAGAGAAGCAGCTTTACGAGGCTAGAATCCGGTCAGAAATCCGAGCCAAAATGTGGGGAAATCACGATTCCGGTGAAAAAACGGCGAAATCGAGTCAGAGTCACGGACCGTTGAGCCCGAAAGCACATATCAAATCCTTGGCTGATCGGTTTATGAAAGCTGGAGCGGAGGATTTGTGGAACGAAGACGATGGGCCGGTTAAGAAATCTGATCAAGGGTCGAGATTGCCTCGTATGGAGAATGGACGGCCAGGTTCGAATTCGATTGATTCGTCAATTGGTGTGAGGAGATTGGTTTCTGGGAACCGTGTTTCAATGGGTAATAGTCGGATTTTCGATCGTAGTAGTAGAGGTTTTTCGAGTATGAGTAGTGGTAGATTTAAGAGAAATGAGAGTTCATGTGATGAAGGAGATGACTTTGATGTGAAGAAGTTAGATACTTTAAGTCCATTTTCTCCTAAGTTTGCTGGCAAGAAGGAGAAAGTGAAGAGCTCGAGTAATGTTCATGGAGTTATGAGAAACAAAGGTTTGTTTGGTCGGAGGAAGTTTAGGAAGAATGATAGCTCAACTGAAGAAGATTCTGAGGAGGAAAATGAAGGCGATGGGAAGATGAATGTTTGGATGGATTTGAAAAAACAGGAAGCAGCGCATCGTTAGGAAACCATGATTTCAAACTGACAAAAAAAGTGCAACGAAATGTCACTGACGAAGAGCTTTATCCTCCATTGGATATCAACGACGTTAGAGAAAATCTCAGTAAAAGAAAATCTGTGGAAAATGTAATGGAGGAAAACGGAGAGCCTCGTGACTCGATTTACAGTGGAAGAAGGTATATTAACACACAGTCTAAGGCTTTTAATTTGTCAAGTTTGGATCTTGGTGAGCTTTTTTTGTTGCAGATTTGATGAGTCTAGCATATCTCCTTTGACTCTAAAGGCGCTTTCTGCTTCTGGCATTGTTAAGATGACTCGAGTACAAGATGCTACTCTCTCTGAATGCCTCGACGGTATGTATCCTTCTTGTTCGTTCCTTATCCTTTGGTTTTGATTTCTTCTCTTGGCTCAAAGAATTAGGTTTTGACAAAGGATCATCCTTTATGTAAAGCAGGTCAAGATGCATTGGTCAAAGCCAAAACTGGGACGGGAAAAAGCATGGCCTTTTTGGTATCTTACAATCCCTTGTCCCGATATGATGGGCATTAGCTTTTATTGTGTCTTTAGATAACGCTGTTAAATTGAAAAATCAGCTTCCTGCAATTGAAACAGTTCTGAAAGCTATGGACAGCAGCAATAGTGTTCACAGAGTTCCTCCAATATTCGCTCTTATCCTCTGTCCTACAAGAGAACTTGCAAGCCAGATAGCTGCAGAAGGCAAGGCTCTGCTCAAATACCAGACTCTGATTGGAGGTACCCGTTTCAAACTTGATCAGCAACGCCTAGAATCCGAGCCATGCCAGGTTTGACCGCTCATGATTTTCGACTTTACAAGAATTGTTTTGCGTTATACTTGCTACTCGTTGTGGTGGCTAATCTTCTTCTTTCCGCACTTGTGTTGCAGATACTAATTGCAACTCCGGGAAGACTTTGGGATCATATAGAAAATAAGTCTAACATAACGTCACGTTTGATGGCGCTTAAATTGTTTATAGTTGACGAGGCTGATCTCTTGCTAGACTTGGGATTCAGGAGGGATGTCGAAAAAATCATAGATTGTTTGCCTCGTCAAAGACAATCTCTTCTCTTTTCCGCAACCATTCCAAAAGAGGTATAATTAACTTCAATGTTTTTCAGTTTACCATGAAAGTTGATGCCAGAAGATAAAATGTTTTTCAGGTCCGTCGAGTATCTCAGCTTGTTTTGAAAAGAGATCACTCATATATCGACACAATTGGTCTGGGTTGTGTAGAGACCCATGACAAAGTAAATCTTAAGCTCTTCTTTTTCGTCTTGAAAGCTTGATTCTTGGATCTGATAATTGAGTTTCTTGCTTTGGTTTCTTAGGTGAAGCAATCTTGTATTGTTGCTCCACACGAATCTCATTTCCACTTAGTACCTCATATTTTGAAAGAGCACATCAGCAACACAGCTGATTATAAGGTAAACAAAACTCGTAAAGAAACACTTTCTTCTTCTTTTCGTATCGTTATAATTTTCTCAACTATCCAATTTCATTCTATCAGATGATAGTTTTCTGTTCCACTGGTATGGTAACATCACTGATGTATACACTTCTCCGGGAAATGAAATTGAACGTTAGGGAGATTCACGCTAGAAAACCTCAGCTCCATAGAACACGTGTATCAGACGAGTTTAAAGAATCGAAAAGACTGATTCTTGTCACATCTGATGTGTCTGCTCGCGGAATGAACTATCGAGATGTTACTTTGGTTATTCAGGTAAAGCACAAAAGCGAAACTTGATCATATCAAGAAAAATCTCTTATCGATATCCTGTTGTTGGTAGGTTGGTATACCGAGTGATAGAGAACAGTATATACATCGTCTTGGTAGAACCGGAAGAGAAGGCAAAGAAGGCAAAGGATTGCTTTTGATTGCTCCATGGGAGAGATATTTTCTTGATGAGCTTAAAGATTTGCCTCTTGAACCAATTCCAGTTCCGGATCTTGATTCAAGATTTAAACTTGAGGTTTGTTTGAATTCTTTCTACTTATAGTTCTAACCGGAGTTTTTATTTATTTATTTATTGCCAAGTGACGACTGTTATTTTCTGACCAGGTTGATCAGTCAATGGGTAAGATTGATACAAACATTAAAGAAGCAGCGTACCATGCTTGGCTCGGTTATTACAACTCGGTACGAGAAACCGGTAGAGATAAAACCACGTTGGCTGAGTTAGCTAATCGATTTTGCTATTCTATTGGTTTAGTAAAACCTCCTCCTTTGTTCCGCAGAACCGCGGTTAAGATGGGTCTCAAAGGCATTTCTGGTATTCCAATACGAAAATAAACCGAACCGGGTTTGATGAAATATAATGGATTTCTTCTTTTGGTAGCATGGAGAGATTTAAATAAAAATAATTATTAATTTATTATATTTTAATAGTCGGAAATAATAAGGTATTCACTTTTAAAATTCATGACTTTTAAAATTTATGACACATGTTAATTTACATTTTAATTTTAATCGTTAATATTGATACTTAATTAAGGGTGAAATCAAATGATACTTTAATTAGTCATTTACATATTTTCGTATTATCAAATATTTTTTAAATAAAAACAGTAATACCAAAAAGATGTTAAAAACACATTTAAAAATCTTAACCATTATATAAAGAGTGTGAGCGACCTCATTAATCTATAATCCCTAAAACTCCTTTTCGACTTCCACAACTTCTTCATCTTCTTCGCGCTCGTCTGCTTCCATCGTCGTCGTACCCGCCAATCCAACTTGGATAATGGATGAAACTTACTCGCCGGAGATTAACTGCGTGTATGTGGATACCAGCCTAGACACTCATCTCGGGATTCTCGTTCACGACCATGAAACCATCTCCGATTTCAAAGGTGAAAAGACAAAAAAATCCACTAATTCTCTTCCCCAAATTCAGTAGATGACTTTAGTAAAAGATAATCCACTTCTGCTTACTCAATCTCTACATACTCCATTGAATCTGATTATTGTGGTTTATATATAGAGAAACTAAGCAAGGAGCATCAGCAATGTTTTCCAAAAGTTGGAGAAATCAATATTTCTGCGGTTAAGGTACGGCTTGTTGCTGCCTTGTTTCATACAGGAATGTTTTGGTTAGCAACAACTAAGTAGTAGTTTTCTTTATACCTAATCAGGTTAAACGTCAAAATATATTGGGTCTCCTTTTGGATTATCACTTGCCAGATTCTATGTATTTGAGTATGGCTTTCGAGGGCATCAGTAATAATTGCTGGTTTGTGTTTGTCGATGCCGCCGTGAGAAGAGTTGACAAGGGTGAGCTGCCGGTTATAATGGATGCTGACGCTAATTGTTCAAACCATGAGCTGCTTGAGCAAAACAAGGAGATTGCAAATGATTCTTTACTCTTAGATGGATATACCAAGAATCAGAATCCTGAACAAGATTTGGAAACTGAAGTGGCTGAGAAGACTACGAAGAAGAGGAAACTGAAATTTTCGGATGGAGAAAAAAGTCGGAAAAAACCTTCGCTTGATCTCAATCAATCTGCTGCTGCTACGACTGCTTCAAGATTTGATGTTGATGAGAGTCACGAGTTGCGTGGAGATGTTCAGGTTCAAGTTGTTGCTACTGAATCTTCACCGAGAGAAAAACTAGATGATATTTTTACGGAAGCAACAGGAATAGGTAACCTCTGTTTTTACTTATATGAAACATAGTGATTCTTGTTATCAGATGTTATTGGAGAGTGTCTGTTCACTAACCTTTGATCAGTTCTTCACTGAATCTAGTTATCCTTTACGTTCACAGCTCTCACGGAGTTTTATTTATTTATTATGAATTCATAATATTATTTCTGATTCTGTGTAGATATTGAGATGGGTGAGAAATCGGTCGAAGATGTGGGAAGAGATAACACTGAAACAGATAATCTGGTGAGCCTCTCGGAAAATCATTTGGACAATAATAGTGGGTTGACAACCAGACCAGATACAGAGAAGAAAAAAAGGCGAAAGAAGAGATCAAAAGGTGACATCAATCAATCTTCTGCTGCTGCTATTTCAACTTCAAGTGATATCGTGAATGAGGTAAATGGAGTTCCTGCAAATGTAGATGGTGTTGGTGCTACTCCTGAATTTCTTCCAATCTCTAGAGGAGAAAATCTTGATCTTCGTTTTACAGAAGCAAGTCAGAAAGGTAATTTCTGTTCGTTACTGAATCTAGTTATGCTCTTCGTTCGTTCTCAGGTAGTTTATTTTATCATCTCATAATGTTATTGTTGATTCTGTGTAGAAAATGAGATGGGTGACAATTCTGTCGACGATGTGGGAAGGGATAAAAATGAAACTGACAATCCGGTGAGCCACACGGAAAATCATTTGGACATTAACAGTGAGTTAACCACCAGACCAGGTACAGAGAAGAAAAAGAGGCGAAAGAAGAGATCAAAAGATGACATCAATCAATCTTCTGCTGGTGCTAGTACAACTTTAAAAGATATTGTGAATGAGAGTAATGGAGTTCCTGCAAATGTAGATGCTGTTGATGCTATTCCTGAATCTCATCTAATCTCAAGAGGCAAGCCTTTTGCAGAATCAAGTCAGAAAGGTAATTTCAATTCTTTATTAAACTTAGTTTTCCTCTACAGTCAAATCTCAAAGAGTTTCTGCTATCAAGTCATAATTTTTTGCTGATTCTTTGTAGAAAATGAGATGGTTGAGAAATCTGTCGAAGATGTGGGTAGAGATAACACTGAAACTGATAATCATGTGGACGCTAACAGTGGGTTTACAACCAGACCAGATAAAGAAAAGAAAAAGAGGCGAAAGAAGAGCTTAAAAGATGACATCAATCAATCTTCTGCTGCTACAACAACTTCAGGAGGTATTGCAAATGAGATGAACGGAGTTCCTGGAAATGTCGATCGTGTTGATGCTATTTCTGAACCTCTTCTAATCTCAAGAAGAGAAGATCTTGGCAATCCTTCTACAGTAGCAAGACAGAAAGGTAATTTCACGTCTTTACTGAATTTTAGTTTTCCTCTACAGTCAGATCTTTCTGTTATCAACTCGTAAGTTAACGCTGATTCTTGGTTAAGTTTTGCTAGTGTCTAAGATGTCATTGGAGTGTTTCTCTCAACTTATATGATATAATTGCTCGTGTAGAAACTGAGATGGGTGAGAAGATTGATGGCGATGTGGGAAGCAGAAAAGCTATACCAAATGCTACTGATAATATCCACACCAATAATGTTGAAATCTATGCTGGTAAGACTAAATCTGTGAAGTCTACTAAGAAGAGAAAGTCCAAAAAAGCCAAGACCCCAGCTGAAGAAGATACTCTGCTAGTCGCCTCTGATGCACAAAATGTTGAGCCTATCAGAGCTGTAGATGGAGAAGAGCCTGATAATGTTATCAGAAATATATTAGATTCTTTACAGGAAAAGAATGAAACAGAAGAAAATTTGGATAAAATTGGGAAGAAATCTAGCAAGAAGTCGAAGAAGAAACACTCTCTGAAGGTTGCAGGATCCCAAGTATTGTCAGTTGAGGTAAACAATGCTGCTCTGGAGGAGACCCCTCTAATCAACAACCCACAAGACACAGACACATTATTCACGCCAGCTAAGAAAGATACTGAGAGCGATGCTTCACTTTTGAAAAAGAGTTCTGAGGTCGCTGATAATGCTGAGGATAATAGCATTTCCAAGAAAATTCTAATAGAGAAGGCTGATATGGGAGACAATTTTGGTTGTAGCCAAAAGGACGATGATATTTTTGGTGGTGGTAAGAGGCAAGATCAAGTGACTGGTAGAGCTAAATCGAAAAAGGAGAAAAAGGGGCTTGATCTTCATCCAAGCGGTTCCATTGATGGTTCATTGAGCTCAATGAAACCGAAAGAGAAAAAAGGTAGAGGTCAACAACCAGCTAGTTCAGGTACTAGTCTTTTGCAGTCAATGGTTAAGAATGGTCGTAGTGGATCGGTGAGAGCTGATGTCAACAGCAAGAAAGAAGATGTGAAGAAAAGCTCTAAATCGCTCACTGTGGACAAAAGGAAGACGAATTTCTTCGAGGAAGCTGAGAAGTGTAATTCGTCAGAGGATGAATTTAATAAGACTTATGACGTCTCCACCAAAACACCATCGGATTATTCATTAGACAATGACAGTGATGTGACTTCTATGTCTAGGAAGCAAGGTAATTGTATGGATCTGAATATAACTTAAATCACATGCTCGTTCTCTCTCTACCAGATATGCTAAGTTTTCGATTGTTGATCTGGGCAGGAAACAATCTGGGTGGAGGAACAAATAAGTACGTGACATGTTAGTGGTATTATTTTGAAGGTTTGCTACACAAACTATCTATGCTCATGAAACTTGTATGCCCGTCTTGTGAACAGGTTTTCAGGGAGCTTACAAGATATCCTGAGAAGATCGAGCAGTTACAAGAAGGCTTTAATTAGAGCTCAGTCACAACCCGATATATTGGACGATGTAGATTGCGTCCCAGATAGCCAAGCCGTCTAAGTTTTACCGATTATTCTTCTTGGTTCAGTGTTGAAAATGACGCTTAAATCTTCAAAGATCACGGTTTTGCTTCTTTTCTGACATTTTATGTTGATCAGGAGAGATTCGTAAGAGTTACTTACTGTTGCAACAACTAAATGTTATTAAATCATAACATCTATGTTTCAGGCTTGTATAAACCGTGCGTTCCTTCGATTGATTGTGTTATCGGTTCTTTGTAGATTTACACTGTTTTGTGATAAACTGGGTTATCTCTTTGCAAGTTCAAATTAAATAATAATTAGATGTTAACAAAAATAAAAGTGTTTTGAATTATAAGAATACTTACATGCGTTTTTTTTTTGCGGGTAACTATAAAAATTAAAAAGGTCTTTCTGAATTGAATTTTTTTAAAAAAAATTAAATCAAAAACTTGGAAAATTCTTTTTGAAAAAAAATATTTATTTTATTTTATTTTATTTTAAAATTTAGTTCATTAAGGATAATTTTGTCTTTTTGTTTAATGAATATTCCCTCTGTTTTCTATTAATAGTCGTTTTAGAAAAATTCTTCTAGATTAAGAAAGTTTTGTTATTTGACTGTTTTAATCTTATTAATATAATTAATGTGGATATTGATTTTTTTGTTTTTTAATAAATTGTGTGAATTTAATTGAGGTTATATTTGAATTTTTTTTTACTATTATTGCATTGGAAGGTGAGAATAATTAAAAACAAAAAATAAATCTAAAACACATTTAATTAAGAACGGAGGAATATGTTTTTGTGATTTTCTTTGTAATTTATTTATGTCACAAAACAGTTTTTGACATATTTAGGAGAATTGCCCTGTTGAATACCTAATTTAGCCACAAAACTAATGAACAATACCAATAACTTGTTTTAAGGAGTATACTATAAATATTAATATGTTTTTTAATATGTTTTTAAAAAAATTTAAATGATAATTATTTTGAAACGGAATGAGTCTAATTGTATTAAGTTTAGTCGTCTATGGCTGCATCGTGGAAGTTCTATCAAAAACAAAACTAATAAGCATTGATAATATTATATGCTCAACGCGTAAATAATTTGATGTCGAAGTTACAAAACCAATTATATTAAAAAGTCAACGGTATTGGTCAAGATATTTGACGGGACCGGAGTGACCGACCCATGCGAGGTTGACTCCACCGACCAAAGATTATATTTTCTAATCGTCGTGATGTTCTTTCTTGCGGGGTTCTATTTCTCTTCCGGCAGCGACAAGCTCCCTAGTAGCCTAGTACGACTGTGATGGAGGAGCTCCGGCATTTTTAAGTTTAGACGGCAAGAAAATGTTATCAGATGTCAGCGCATGTAAGAAGTATGATCGGAGTTACGAAGTTTCCGTCAGAAAAGTTATTGGCGACGTTCATAATTAACCCACTTCACAACAAATAATATATTTTTAGATCACTATTGTTACGATTTTTACTTTTCAAAAGAAAATTCTCTCGTGTCAAAAAGTTCTCATTTTCTTATGTTTCTCCTTTAATTCTCTTATATTTTGTAGATATAATTTTTTTACTATAATACATAATGTATGGTTCATATTTTATTTTACAAAACTGATTAGGAGTCCTTACCGTTGACGCATGACCATCGTCAGATATCTTTGACGTGTCGTGTTCGAAAGCTCTTGTTTTAAGAAAATTTAGTTATTTTTATCGACATGGTTTTAATATTCCATTAATATTGAAGATATTGTGTTCAAACTCCAGACATGTGTTATAAATTTCAGAAGTGATCACCGCGACATAATTTCAACAAAAAAAAATTAATTTAAAATGTATTTCAATGTGCATTAATATTATACTATATATAACGCCATATAGTGTAAGTATATTTTTTTCAAAAGCCATATAATATTACACAATTCTAAATCAGAATTATAAAAGTTTTGAAATAATGTTCTCTTACAAATTAAGTTTCCCAATATGCTTTATCACCAAAAAAAAAAATTGTATTAAAAAATAAGTTAGGAAAATGAGCTAAACTAGTTAAATACGTCGACTCACATAATTTTGCGTATTAACAACTTTAATAAAATAATATGAGGCAGATTCAAGTAAATAAAAATCTAGACGGCTAATAATACATATTGGTCTAAAAAATCAATTAAATATTGCCTAGAACTGATCTGTATTTAATATTTATGTTAACGCCTAAACAACTTGATGTCAAAGTACATAAACAATTAATTATTGAGGAGCCAAAACAATTATTTTGCTAGTCAACGGTGTAATTAAGGTAATGGCGAACCGGAGAGATCCACGCGAGCACTCCACCCGTTGTGGTAAATTACATGAATACCCTTATATCCAATTATTCATACAATGATTTTGTTTTAATATATACAATACGATATTACATTTCTTATAGGTCAAGGAGGCTAGTTTCGTCTTTCCACATAATGGAATTACCAATATTTAATTCACTTAATAGGAATTTTGGTTGTCCCTTCTCTTTACAAGATCCTATAATTAATATAAATCTTGTAAGCTGAACTCATCCACATCAAACAACATTAGTCAAGAAACCGAAAAAGTTCTCCCGGAGAAAAAGAAAATGAAGCTTTGGAGGTCAAGATTATCGTTTCTAATCGTCGTGATCCTTATTTTCGCTGGACTTTATATCTCTTCAGACGCCCGCAAGATTCCTAGCATGACGGTCACGGAGGAGTTCCAAGAACAGTTCCGGCAACTAAGATTTGACGGCGAGAGAATGTTATCGGAAGTGAGCACCGCCAAGATGTACGGAGTTTCAGCTAGAGAAGTCCCAGGCGGTCCAAATCCGCTTCACAACAAATGATACGTTACATATTATTTTATTCATGCTAGGTCTTTTATTTGATAACACAATTTTCTCTTTTCTTGTCTCAACAAATTCTCTTATATGTATGATAGACCCGCACACAGAAACTATAAAGTATTTTTTTTTGTATTTATGTATAGGTTTATTTTTTTTGTTGTATTAATTTATGTGGGAGCTGAGATAGGAAAAAAATAACTTAATAAGTTAACTAATTAGTATTGCCATGCTAAGTTTTATAGTTGTTAACATGAATCGATGGAGACGATATTATCGAATTAAAACTAGACAGTTTTAAACTTCAAATTAAATATGTTCCGAATAATTAATTTGACATTTCTTCCCAAAGAAATTGATCGGTCAACATGTATATATGAACACAACAACAAGAAGAATAAATAAGTGATCCATTGAACAAACTGTAGAATAGAATTATAGAAGTGGACTTTAATAAATATAAAACAATCTAACCTTTTTTGAAATAGTAAAGTGATAATTATGAATTTACGAGTCAAAGTCAACAAATTGTGTAGGCAGGCAATGGCTCAACTCAAATGTGGATTTACCGGTCACATTTACAGGATGATCTTTGGACAATACAAAAAAAAAAAAATTATTGGTGAATAAAAAGTTCGCCTAGAAGATGGTTGGGCTGAGAGAGGAAACTACATGGTGATCCTATTAAAGTGCATCTAGTAGGTTCGATGCAAAACACATGAAATTTTATACTTTTACTGATTTCAATCCCTAAATGTGTGAGATATGATTGATGACTCCAATCATAGGATATAAATTGCAGAATATAAATAATCATAAAATATTAAAAATTAATAAATTTTATATTGAAAACGGAAAACGATAATTGTAAAAAAACAAAAAAAAATTCCTTAAATTTTAAACGGAGATATTTTTTATTTTTTTTTCTTTAAAGTATATGATGTTCTGCATTTTAAATGCAATAGAAAAAAAAACTTGATTGTGAAAGTTTTAAAAATAATTGTGTATCAAACTAAAATATCATTTGATATTAATAGAAGGATAACTTTTAATTAGCTTGGAAGACTTATTAATTAGATATAATCCAAATTTGGTTTTCAATAATAAAAGTATGTCACTTTTGAAACTTTGTGGCTTGAGTTGAAGTTATTCTCAGAATCTCTCCTCACTTAAAGCTTGTAGAGTTTACGTCCTTAAAGAAAGAAAGATTGGGGATAATATCGATAAAAATTTATTTTATAGGGATTAACGTGCAAAGATATTTGATATCATTGTCACGTGTCTCCTAACTAATAACACGTCGTCAACTATAATTTTATTACCTGAGTTTCTTCTGTCGCTCTCAGAGACACACACAGTGACAGCAAAACCTGATCAAGTGAAAAAGGAAAAAAAAACTCTTTGTTTCTGTCCGAATCTCTCACCGGAAATGTTGCGTCAGCTTCCGCCAACTATTACGGCGGATAAAACGCCGGATTGGCTTCCCGTCGGTTGGGTTGCTCATTCTACGGTTCTAAAACGCGGTCGCCAAACTAGGGTACTACTTTGAACTCTTTACTGATAATAATCTTCACTCTTTTAGCTTCTGTGTGTTTATACCAATGCAGACATGGGTCTTTAATATTTGTGTGAAATTTGTGAAAATCATTATCAATTTTGAGAAAAAATTGACCTCAAATTTAGAAAGTTTATGAATTTTCCCTTTCATGAGAATTTTAATGAAATTTCTATGATCAAATTGAGAAATTTCGACCTCTCACCGTGGATTTTGTTTGGCTTGTATGCATGATGATGGAAATGTACAACATGATATCGTTTTGTAGACTTACACGAATTTGAGAACGGGTAAGAAGCTCTTTACCAAGGAACAAGTTCTTGAGTACATTAAAATGGATAAAATTCGAGAGGACAGAGAATCCGCAATCCAGAGAAAGAAAGAAAGTGTATGACTCAAGACTTCCAAGTTCCGTTTTTTTTTTCTCTTTATTTTGAAGTTTATTTGTTCTGTGGTTATATAATGTTTCCTTCTCTTATATCAGTTAAAAGCCTTTCAAGATAAAGAGGTTGCTAGAGAAAGGCCTTCGTGGCTTCCGGATGATTCGAAAGCGGAGCCTTGGATTGGTTCTTATGGTGGAAATCCATATACGGTATAACGGAGTAGTCTTCGGTTTGTTAGTTTAGACATTTGTTATCAGAAGTGAATGAAAGATGTTTTCTTCTGTAGATATATGACAACATGGCCAGTGGTTTTGAAACCCATTCAAAGCAAGAAGTACTACAGTATCAGAACACTAAGGAATCTGAAGCAGCTTCGTCGGGAAAAATAGACAAAACCGGGAGCGAATACATTGTAAGACGGACGGTTCTATAACAAGTTTTGTGTGTTTTTTTTTTGTTTATAATCTTGAAAAGAGGTTATAGTAGCTGATATATTCTTTTTTTTTCCATGTTATGGTTTACAAGAAATATGATTATAATACGGATGAAGAAGATCGGTCAGAGAATGAATATGTCGAGGACAAAGGTTCCCGAGAGAATGTGGAGAATTTTTCTAACATAACCTCTGCTTCTGTAAGTGAATTTGTTTACCTTTTCTCATGTTTCTTCACTAACATGTAATGATGGGGATTTTATGTTTTGTTTATCATAGCTACGGCCACAGCCAGAAAGAATGCAGAAGTTGGAGTCCCGAGCAATAACGCAATGTCTACTTGAAGGTAAGCGGATAAAGGAACCAAAGAGTAACACAATACAGAGAAATTTGTTGGTTAGTGAAAGTATATCGTCTCTGAAGAAACATCGTTTCTCTACTGCAGATGAGGATATGAGTAGTGACAATGAAGAAAACATTCTAGAAGTTGAGAAAGAAAATGATTTGGAAGAGACTCGGGTTGTATCTCAGTTAGTCGAGTCTTTTCAAGAGGAAAACTTGCATGGTGTTGTGGTTGATAAGGCGAGGGAGATCCCAGGATTAACTGGATCACTTAGTATTGAAATCAACCTGAATTGTGAACCTGTAAGTGATAATTTAATAGAGAAGGATTTAGATAGAATTGGAACTGTAGAAATAGGAACAAGAAACATTGAGATGAGAGACCAAGAGAGTGACTCACCAAAGGTTGTTCAATTGACTCAGGAACCAGGAGATAAGAATGGAGAGCCTCTTAAAGCTCAAGATACGCAAGAAGAAACTGCTAATGAGTCGAGAAGATCGGTCTTCTTTCCATACAGAGAAGTCCCTTCACATTCTTTACTTGTCTTTGACAATTCCAATGCTAGATCATCTGCAAATGATCTCGTCAACACCATTGAGCTTGGTTTAAACCCCTGCGCTGATACCTCACAAGAAAAAAACATCAGTGGCTCTAAAAAGCGGAAGAAGAGCGTAGAACCGTGTTCGTCTAAGAACAACAAGAAGAAAGACATCGAAGCACAAACCGTTAAACTTCGGAAAGGCAAGAAAACACCAAGAAAGCCGCAAGGAGAAAAGGGAAGTTCGAGTGTAACCATGGAGAAAAAACCTGTTGAATGGCCTGAACCGTGCCCAAACTTCCCATTTGAGCCTCTCACAACTTCAGTTCGAACAGAGGATGATGACTCGGTAATCCGCAGGTACCTTGAGCAACACTTAACAGCTGCAGGTAGTGCTGATAGTAATCTACCTTTACCTGATTTCGGATTGCCTAGCTTCTCCAACATTAAAGTCTCACTGAATAAAGAACCTGAATCCAAGAAAAAGAAGTCTCCTGATCATCCATGTGTAGATGTTGCAAGTTCAAGCTTACCTTGTTGCTGGTCCATGGTTGCTACAATGCAACATACAGTTGCAGGAAACTTCCACAAGCTCTTTTGAAGCTGCGCAAAGACCTTAGTAGATGTGTAAGTGCCTAATAACTGTGTAACTTATGATCATAAATTAGAATTGTAAAATATTTTCTTTAATATCGTCTTTTCCCATGAAAAGCTTAGCGGAGCTTTTAGAATTAGATCTTCTATGAGAAACATGGTAAGATGATAATTTAAGATTTTAAACACAAGGGTTTTCCCGAAAATTGAATCTTAAACCGGTCTACATTCGGTTTACCTCTGATTCTTTTGTGTAACTTTTACTATTTCTAATCAATGTACAGTAAAAACCACTTATATAGACTAATATAAACTAATAATGTTGGGATTTCAAAAAAAAAATATTTTATAGAAATATTAATTAATCAATAAACTAATGATCATTAATATGTTGAAATTTTTCTTTCATTTTAATTTGTCAAAAAAAAAAAAATTATTAAAATTTTCAGAGACGGGCCTGGGTAGAAACTCCATACTTCTCCTTCATCTTGGCAAGCTCTTATTCCTTCTTACTCATCATCGCCTGGTGGTAATACATCAGGATAAGGTACCAGTTCGCGATGTTGAAGCCATTGAGATTTTCGACCGCCTTCTTCGCATCGTGGATGTCATCGTAAACGACCAAGGCCGTGTCTTTTTTGGCCTTGTTGCAACCGATCCGAATCTGGCGAATCCCGCCGATCATCTCCTAGAGCTTTCTAAATATATTGTTCATCTCTTCGCTCGTGACTTTAAACGGAACGTTCCGAACGTAGAGCACACGACTCATCTCTGGTGTGAGCCTGGCCGGTGTTTTCTTCCCTTTTACGTTTACTTGTTGTCGTCATTGCCGGAGATTGATTACAGTCGCCGAGAAAAATAATCTTGTATTGAGAAAGAAAATTCTTGTCCGAAGTCGATAGATGTTGGATATATATACACATACGTGTGTGACAAGTAATGCAGCTTGTCTTCTGATTTTTCCTTTTGCTATCTTCTTTATTTTCCTTTATGTCGATGATGTTAAAATTGGTTTTTTCCTTTAGAGAGGAATTAATAAAACTAAGACGGTGAAGACCAGAGCACAAGCCCAATCTAAAACCTTAAAAGGGAAAGCCCAATAAAGACTCATTCAATGCAATTCAGGAAACAAACGCGGAATAGTCAGAAACACATCAATACCAAACACATGTTTTGTAAACTCAAAGAGATGAAAAATCTGCATACCAAAACAACACTGAAACAAATTCTTGACAAAAGAATAAATTCTCAGGAGTTTTGAATCATAGAATCGAGATTGAACAAAAGAACAAGAAATAAGAAGAAGAAGAAGAAGAAGAAGCAACTCTCTGAAGAAAACGCCCTTTCAAAATGGAAGATGAACATTTTATTCCCGAGAGTCAAATCAAACAGTAACACACATTGGTTTCTTCTCTTAGTAAGATGCTTCAGAGTTTTTCCAGCCTCCATAAGACTCCTCTTCAAAACCTCTGCTTCGGTTTTCCTAACAAACACCACCAAATAAACACATTGTTCTTCAGCTTCTAAACTTTAACAGTTAAAAACCGAATCAAGAACGGTGCAAGATCATTTTTTATTGTTTATACCGAAGGTTTGAAGGATAGTGCGATCCAGATCTCGCCTTTGAACTCTTCATCTTTCACCACATTGTATGCAGTTGGTGGGATGTCTCCTTCCAAGAAAACCGGCTCCAATGGAATGCTGCATTGTTTCAAAAACATATCTCCTTAGTTATGTTCTAAAACCAAATTTCTCATCTATTGATTATGGTTATGAAGAAGATGTTAGTTGAGGATCTTACGTTGCTTCACCAACCGAATCATCCTGTGTACCAAAATCTTTGTCAAATATTTTTGCTGTTAACTCTGTAGTTCCTTCAGAGACATTGAAGATAAATGTTTCATTCCATTCCGGAGTTGTGCCTTGTCCTGCAAAAAGATTCATGATTTTTCTTCTTCAAGTCGTGAAACACAAAAGTCGATCATTTCGCATTAAAAGCCCTGATCTTGATTGAGAACTTACCTTTTGCAACATTGCTCTTCTGATCTTGAGTCCGACAAGTGAGGAGCACATAAGGATCCATGCTATCTGTTTATAAGCCGCACGAATCAGTCAACGAATATGCAACCCATTTTTACATCTTTGATCTTAATCCAGATTTTACATGTCCATAACAATCAATTAGACTAGGTCATAAGATCAAGATTTATATAAATCTCAAATAGGGATGCGAATCTTGTTATCAAACTTTCATAAAACGGATTCACAAAAATTTCAGATCTCCACTAGTATGAGGTATTGAATCAAAATAGGATTCATAACATCGATTTGCATTTTTCTAGTCCACATCCGGGAAAATCTCCATTAAGAACATCAGATTGGGACCACCATTAACAATTTTGAATCTTTTGATCCCAAAAAGTCGAAACATTTATATATATTCGCAGATTTAACACGTTTGGGACAAAACCCATCAACAAAACTAGAATGGGTTTTAAGGTTTTCAGAAAAGAATCAGATTTTACGAAAGCCTTACTGAGAAAATCTGTGTCCTCGAGACCTTTGGCGCTGACAAGAACAACTTCAAGCGTTCCATGAGGCATTTTTTTCTTTCTCTTCTGATTTTTTT
Source organism: Streptanthus diversifolius (assembly GCA_039880935.1). Taxonomy (NCBI): domain Eukaryota; kingdom Viridiplantae; phylum Streptophyta; class Magnoliopsida; order Brassicales; family Brassicaceae; genus Streptanthus; species Streptanthus diversifolius. The sequence continues at coordinate 497,187 of JAXGFM010000007.1, forward strand.
TTTTAGTTCTCAGAGAAAGTGAAGATACAGATCCCAATAGAGATGCGAGGCTTTTGTCTGATTGGTTGGATTTTAAGAACTCTGTCTTTTACAATTCCTGAGATCGTTCTCTGCACGACAATATGGAAATTTATATTTTGGGGGGATTTGGGATTTAGCTGTAGCGCGTGGGCGCGTAGGCGCGTGTGGGCATGTATCTGACTCATTGTACCAGCCTTTATTCACTTTCATTTCCTTTATTAGGAGTAATTGAAAATAGTTGTTTTTTGTTGTTGCTGTTATTTCTTTTGGACCAAAATTGAGTGATATCTATACTATATATTTAGTTGTCTATATTACAATAAAAATGATAAATGTTACAAAATATCAATTTTAAAATAAGAAAAAAGTGACAAAAAAATTATTGTCATATATATTTTGAGAACAAGTTGAGTATGAAAATATATATGCTAGAAGATAATTTTTATATCTAAAGTTAATGATGAGATTTATTGATCTTAGTTTTTTTCAATTCGTCCTTTTAGGTTAAAATTTTACATTAAATTATGAAATAAATAAAGCTATATATCTGTTTATTTAAAGAAAATTTAAAGAAACTTACGTTTTCCATCTTCTTTTAATTAAATAATTAAATAAAGTATAAGTATATGGTTTAGCGTTATCTTAATTAGCATAACATATGTCTAGTGTACATATGAATATGTTTTGAATAAAGTAAAGTATTATTTTGATGATTATCTTTCTGATTTACCATGCATATGAATATTCGGTTCAATTTATCTATTTTTTTTTTCTTTTGTTGTTATTTTTCTCATTTACCATGTTATCAATGTTCAAACTTTATTGAAATGTAGTAAAATCTTGATCAATTCTAATATCCGATGTCCCAGAATTTGTGGATATCTAATAAAAAAAAAATTATCATTATTTTGTTGTTCACTGTTCTTTTTCTATTTTGAACCTTCCGAATTATTTATATTAAATTTTTTTTCAAGTATTTATATGAAACCTATGAATGTTTTAAGTTTGATCACTCGAGGTATTTCATTATTTTTGAATTTTGTTATGAGATGTCTAAAGAAACTATATCTTTATTTCTTCAAATCAATGCTTAGATATCTTCTTATTCAACACATTAAGAAAATAATATCACTTGCAGAATAAGCAAACACAACACCACATTTCTCAAGTTACAACAACTTATAAACATATATCGTTGATGTATATAAAACTGACTTGTGTATGAGATGTCTATATTTAATTTCACTTTTAGGCTCTTAGCTCTTTGGGACAAACAAGCTTCTGAATTTGATTACTGTAAAGGTGCAAATGGATTTGGGAACATAAACATAGCACAAAAACGAAAACATATATTAACAGAAATGGGCCAAATTGGCTTAATCAGGGAAACAGAAAGGAAAAAAAAAAAAAGAAATTGGGGCAATAACTAAGAAAATGGTGGAATCTAAGAAAGTAACTAAAAAACATTTTGGTTATAATATTCTATGTGTTTTATATAATATGTGCTAATCTATTTTTTTATAAAACGGTGAGTATTTTCTTCGATATTCTATCACCTACTCAAGATTGTTCACCTACTATAGACGAAGGTGAAGGTTCTATTTGTCATAAAATTCCATCATATTCATTGGGGATAAAGAGAAGAGCCCTTTGGATACAATTAACTACACCATCTTCCTCGATTATTGTTTAATGGAATACTATATCCATTTATTAATTATAGGAATTTATACTTTCTAGCAATAAATCACCTACATCCATTTATGTCTAAAACAATATGCATAGAAAATATTTCTTTCGACATATCTTCTCTTAAATGGTTACGTACTATGTTTTAAAATTTCTATATTTATAATTTACAATTTTTATTTTGGGCCTCGATATAAATATTGGACTACTATATTAATTTGAAAAGGAAGCAGCAAATTGACTCATGGCGATGATGAAGAATAATAACCTAATCTCTTATTGGTGTTATACGAATTGTCAACATAAAGTCATTGATATAAAGTGAAAAAATAACATAAAATAGTCCTTGTGCTTGAACATAAATGGACATCAACAAAGCCATACCTTAAGATCAATCTGCAAAAAAAAAAAAAAACTCGTAAACAATATCATTTGATACAGTAGACAATATAACATCAAACATTTAACCCTGTACTAAAAGTGCATGAAACGAGACAAGATCTTAGAATTGTAATCAAAACGCTGTCCACAATAAACAGAGACAACTAGCTCTACAACATAAGTTGAATATACCGTAAATGTCATCTCCAGAAACAGACAGACCAATTTAACAGATTGAAATCTTTCTTTTTTCTACAGTTCTACTGATATGAGCCGCGGATGCAAGTACCCCCAAGGGAGGTTCAGGCAGGGCGTGGCAGGTGCTTCACCGTGAGAGAGACTCGATCACGGATGGGCTGGGCGCTTGAAGGGGGAGAGACTCGACCTCTACAAACGTGAAGGATTCGGGGGAGTGAGCTGGACCACACGGCTTGCGGAAGAACCGTGATACACCAAGAAGACTTGAACTTGGTTCAAGTCGGCAACAACCAAGCAACAAGGGCTAGGCGGCTTAGAGTTTCGAAATTGTACTAGGGTTTTATTTTCTTGTAAAGTCTGATTTTTATTAATGAGAATGACCTGGCTTTTATAATGCCTAAGTCTTAGGGTTTTCACCCTTACAATAAACAGCATACAGTTTAATGTAAAACAACATGAAGTGTAAAGCAAAATGGCAAGGTGTTTTAATGACTTGGGCCGCGGGCCACAAGGCCTGGTCGCGGGCCCAAGTCCTATACTTAGAAAAATTTAGATAAAAAAGATAAAGAGAAATAACTAAGATAGACTTGGTCGTGGGCTTGGTGATGTCCACTTCCGGTTTGCACACTAAGGGTATTGCCTCGTTAAAACCTCCCTCGGAAAACCCAATGGGACAAAACCGAAGGTAGGAAAAAGAGTACAATTCCTTAGCGCGTCTTTGGGCATCCCTACCCCGGGGTGATGGTAAGGATGCAAGAATCGGCAACTTGGCGACTAAGCAACTCCCAGGCAGTGGTTGACGAGTAATGGGCCTGGTCTCGGGTTGGCCCTGGTTCGGGCTCGGAATTCTGCTCCAGAACCTCAAGCCTCCTCTCAATGAACCGATTGAACTTGGTGCCCAAGGCCTTAGCTCTGGAACGGGTCATGGGTCCTGCTGGCGCGACTGGAACTGCTTCGTCCGGGCATGGTCCGGCTGGGTCGTCTGCGGGGTCGTCGGCACGGTCAGTGCGTTCCGTGGCTCCATCATCCCTCCCCTCTTCAAGTGGTTTGGTCTCCAAATCAACATCCTCACCTGCATCAAATAATTCTAAGTCAGAAACATTGAACGTTGGAGAAATGTTAAACTCACCTGGTAGCTCAAGTTGGTAGGCATTGTCATTGATCTTCTTCAGGACTCGGAATGGTCCGTCTCCTCTTGGTGCCAACTTGTCCTTGCGTTTCTGGGGGAACCTTTCGGGTCGCATGTGCAGCCAAACCCAGTCGCCTTCCTTTAGTGTCGTTGGTCTACGCCCCTTGTTGGCTTGCCGGGCGTAGGTCTCCGTCTTCTTCTCAAGATTTTCCTTGACCTTCTGGTGCAGCTTCTTGACGTATTCAGCCTTCCGGTCTCCCTCTAGGTTCACGATCTCAGCAGGGGGTAATGGCGTGAACTCCATTGGCGACAGCGGGTTGAAACCGTAGACGATCTCAAACGGTGACTTCTTGGTCGCGGAATGGACGGCTCGGTTGTAGGCGAACTCGACCAGCGGTAGGCATTCGAGCCAAGACTTCAAATTTCGGCCAATGGTTGCCCTTAGTAGGGTGGAGAGTGTCCAGTTCACGACTTCGGTCTGTCCGTCTGTCTGGGGATGGCAAGACGTTGAAAACAGCAGCTTGGTGCCGAGCTTCTTCCACAGCGTCCGCCAGAAATGGCTGAGGAACTTGGTGTCTCGGTCGGACACTATTGTCCGGGGAATTCCATGCAGTCGGACAATCTCCCGGAAGAACAAACTCGCGGTTTGGGTGGCGTCATTTGTCTTGGAACACGGGATGAAATGCGCCATCTTCGAGAACCTGTCTACTACTACAAAAATGGAGTCTTTGTGGTTGATCTTAGGCAAGCCTAGCACAAAGTCCATAGAGATGTCAGTCCAAGGAGTAGTAGGAATAGGGAGTGGTAGGTATAACCCGTGGGGATGGACTCTTGACTTGGCCCGTTTGCAGACCAGGCAGCGGCTGCAATGGGCCTCAACATCTCGTCTCAGGTGGGGCCAGTAGAAGTGTTCCTTGAGTAAACTCAAGGTTTTGGCTACGCCAAAATGGCCCATTAAGCCTCCCCCGTGGGCTTCTCTCAGTAGTAGCTCCCGGGTTGAACCCTTTGGGATGCAAAGCCTCCGATCCCTGAAAAGGAACCCATCAAACAAGTAAAACCGTGAATGGGTACCCGTTCCAGCGTGAGTGAAGGCGTCCTTGAGGTCGTCGTCTTGGGCATATAGCTCCTTGAGTAGTTCGAATCCGAGGACCTTAGCTTCCATGACCGAAATCAAGGAATGCCTCCGGGACAAGGCATCTGCGACGACATTCTCCTTTCCCTTCTTGTACTTGATTACGTAAGGGAATGTCTCGATGAATTCCAGCCAGCGTGCGTGTCGTCTCTTCAGCTTCGTCTGCCCTCGTAGGTGTTGCAGCGTCTGATGGTCCGTGTGGATGACGCATTCCCGGGCCAACAGGTAGTGCTGCCAGGTGTCCATTGCCCGAACTAAGGCATACAACTCCTTGTCATAGGCGGGGTAGTTGAGTGCTGCTCCGCTCAACTTCTCGCTGAAATAGGCAACTGGTTTGCCGCCTTGGGTCAGCACGGCTCCGATTCCAACGCCAGATGCGTCGCACTCCACCTCGAAAGTCTTCTGAAAATCCGGTAGTGCTAGAACCGGGGCGTGAGTGAGTCGTTCCTTGAGCAGGTTGAAAGCTTTATCCTGCTCGGGCCCCCAGCTGAATGCCCGGTCCTTCTTGATCACGGAGGTCAAGGGACTGGCAATGGTGCTGAAGTCCCGGACGAACCGTCGGTAGAAGCTCGCCAAACCGTGGAAGCTCCGGACTTGGCTGATGCTCGTGGGCGTGGGCCATTCCTGTATGGCCTTGATCTTGTCCTCGTCCACCTGTAAGCCTTGTGGACTTACGACAAAGCCTAGGAAGACTACCCGATCAGTGAAGAACGTACACTTCTTTAGATTGGCATACAACTTCTCCTCTCGAAGTGTGCGTATTACCAACTCCAAATGAGTGACGTGATCGGCATATGAGGCGCTGTAAATAAGGATGTCGTCAAAATAGACTACGACAAACTTACTGATGTACGGCCTGAGGACATGGTTCATTAAACGCATGAACGTACTCGGGGCATTGGATAGCCCAAACGGCATTACTAGCCATTCGTAGAGACCCTGCTTGGTCTTGAATGCCGTCTTCCATTCGTCTCCTTCGCGCATGCGGACCTGGTGATATCCGCTCTTCAGGTCGATCTTTGAGAAGATCGAGGCTCCGCTCAGCTCGTCAAGCATATCGTCAAGGCGCGGTATCGGGTGACGGTACTTGATGGTGATGTTGTTGATAGCTCGGCAATCAACACACATTCTCCAGGATCCGTCTTTCTTGGGCACGAGCAGGACGGGTACAGCACATGGACTAAGGCTTTCCCGGACATAGCCCTGGTCCATCAGTTCTCGAACTTGGCGTTCGAGCTCCTTAGCTTCCTCCGGGTTGACTCGGTAGGCGGGTCGGTTGGGCAGTTGTGCTCCCGGAATAAAATCGATGTTGTGCTCGATTCCTCTTAATGGTGGCAGTCCTGGTGGGATCTCTGTCGGAAAGACGCCGGCGTAGGTCTCTAGAAGTCTGGCAACTTCAGGCGGGGGCGTTGGGTCAGTGCTGCCGGCGTGTAGCGATTCCTTGAAGATCATAAGGACGACATTAGTATCGTCCCTACTCACTGCCTTGCGGACGACTCGGGAGTTCACAAGAAAGTTCTCCTTCCGGGGACCTTTGGTTGAATCCGTCTTTAATTGGATTTCCCGGACTTGTTGTGGTGCGAGCGGTGCTAAATTAAACCTGCGCTTGTTGTGAACAAAAGAATACAGGTTAGTCCGCCCATTGTGCGTGGTTTCCCTGTCAAACTGCCATGGACGTCCTAGTAATAGGTGGCCAGCCTGCATCGGGACCACGTCGCACAAGACCTGATCAGAGTAACGGCCTATACTGAAGGGTACCATCACCTGATCGGATATGCGGATCTCGGTCTTGTCATTGAGCCAGCGCAACCCGTATGGGCGTGGGTGCTTGGTCTTCTCGAGACCGAGCTTGTCAACCATGTATTGACTGGCGACGTTGGTGCAAGAACCACCGTCTATGATCAGAGAACATACCTTGCCCTTCACGGTGCACTTGGTATAGAAGATGTTCTCTCGCTGTTCCGTCTCTTCGGGTCCCGCTATTGAGTTCAGGACACGTCGGAACATCAGAAGTTCTCCGGAATCCGGGTATTCAATCTCATCCTCTGGCTGGTCGATCTGGGCGTCTAGATGCTCGTCTTCCTCATCAGCGGATTCGTACTCGCCGGATGGAGTCAAGATCATGACTCGCTGGTTCGGACAGTCGCGAGCCATGTGACCTCGTCCGTTGCACTTGAAACAAGTGATGTCTCGGCTCCGGGGTGCAGCTCCGGTAGGCTTGGTCGGTTGGGGTTGTCCAGCCGTGGGTCGGGTCGGCTCACGGGGACGGGTCGGCACGCGCGGGTCGGGGACAGGGCCAGGGGGCCGGTTGTATGGCTTGGTCCAGTTTGGCTTGGGCCTCTGATTGCCTGCGGCCTTCCTCTTGTTGGCTTGCTCCACCTGGTTGGCTAAGTGGTATAACTCGCCAAGGTCGTGGTACTGCTGCCTCTCGACTTTGCGGGCAATCTTTTCCTGAAGCCCATCGAGGAACTGGGCCATGAGACTCTCCGGGGAGTCAGTTATCTCAAGACGGTTCCGCAGGTGCTCGAACTCGTCGAAATATTCACTGACCGTCTTAGTGCCCTGGGTGAGTCGTCTAAAACGCCTTTGTAATTCGCGGTGGAAGTGGGGTGGAACGTAGCGTTTCCGCATTAGATGCGTAAGCTCGTCCCAAGAGGTCAGTGGTCCGAATCGACTCCTTCGTCGTTCAGCGACCTCACGGTCCCACCAGGTCAGGGCATGGTCCGTGAATTGGGCGGTGGCAAGAGCTACTCTCCGGGGGTCTCCGTATCGGTAGTAGTCGAAGATCAGCTCCATGCGTCGTTCCCAATCTAGGTAAGCCTCGGGGTCGACCTTGCCGGCAAATGATGGCGGGTTAAGCTTGACGTCGGGGGCTTGGTATGGGGGCGGTCGGTCGTCGTACCGGGGGTCTCGATCATAAGGGGTACGGTATGGTGGATCGTCGGGCGGATCTTCTTCTCGTGGGTCGCGAGAATAGGGTCCGAAGTAGTGAGTCCGACCATTGGTAGTGGCACCTCCGTTGCCGCGGTGGGATGCCTCGGGGAAGTCCGGTCGTTGGGGAGGACCGGGTTGCTCCAGCCGTTCCATACGACTAGCAAGCGTGTTCATCTGAACCGTAATCTGGCTCAGCATCTGCATTACTGCAGCTGATCCTTGGGGACGTTCGGGAACGTCCGAACTACTAGACATTTATATTTTTAAAGAAATTTCCTAAAATAACAATTTTCCAAAAATGGAAACTTTCCTAAAATAGAAACTTTCCTTATCTAGAAACTTTCCTAAAATAGAAACTTTCCTAAAATAGAAACTTTCCTTATCTAGAAACTTTCCTAAAATAGAAACTTTCCTAAAATAGAAACTTTCCTAAAATAGAAACTTTCCTAATCTAGAAACTTTCCTAAAATAGAACTTTCCTAAGTTGGAACTTTCCTAAAATAGAACTATCCTAAAATGGAACTTTCCTAATCTAGAAAAGGAAAATATCCTAGGGAGATATTCTAGACTTAATTTCTTTCCTAAATCGTTTCGGGAAGTTTCCTAATTGGTTTTGGGAAATATTCCTAAGGGATTATACTAGGGGATATTTGCCTAAACCTAGAATGGAAAATTGCCCTAAACGGCTGATGGTGTCTAAGGGTCGCGAATTTGACCTAGGGGTGGCGGCTGTTAATCCCTAAACTCGCGGCTGTTCACGGGGTTTGTCTAATGCGCAAGGCGGTTTGAATCAAGCGGCTATCCACAGGGTGACAAGGCAACTAGCGCGGACTAAGGCTTCTCCTACTGGTTGCTAGACACGGAATCGGCTAGGGAACTTCACGCAAACTACTCAAACCTAGCTAATCAAACGCGTGAAGCAAGTTACCTTGCTTTTCACGATTTCTCAATTCGCGAGTGTTCTAAGGTGGATTTCTAGTTCTTCCTGATTCGTTTTTAAACACAACCTAACTTCTTTTTCCTTTTTTTTTTGAATGAATGAACACAAGCAATCTATCTACCTAGCAACAATCAAGCAATCTCTTCTTTTTTTTTTTTTTTTATAACGAAAGGTAAAAGATAGGAGTGGAAGGGTGTAACCGGTTTGGTGGATGGATTAGTTGCGGTTCTAAGGAAACTTCTTATCTCTTTTTTTTTTGTGACTTGAATCCGGCTTCTCTCAACCTTGCAGGTTAGACAAGCAAACAAATCAAGCCAAGCGTTTTCTTAATGAATTAAACAAGTGAAACAAATAGCAAAGGGATAGGACACAACCGGGGTCAGGAGCTTTTGAGCTCTGATACCAGATGATATGAGCCGCGGATGCAAGTACCCCCAAGGGAGGTTCAGGCAGGGCGTGGCAGGTGCTTCACCGTGAGAGAGACTCGATCACGGATGGGCTGGGCGCTTGAAGGGGGAGAGACTCGACCTCTACAAACGTGAAGGATTCGGGGGAGTGAGCTGGACCACACGGCTTGCGGAAGAACCGTGATACACCAAGAAGACTTGAACTTGGTTCAAGTCGGCAACAACCAAGCAACAAGGGCTAGGCGGCTTAGAGTTTCGAAATTGTACTAGGGTTTTATTTTCTTGTAAAGTCTGATTTTTATTAATGAGAATGACCTGGCTTTTATAATGCCTAAGTCTTAGGGTTTTCACCCTTACAATAAACAGCATACAGTTTAATGTAAAACAACATGAAGTGTAAAACAAAATGGCAAGGTGTTTTAATGACTTGGGCCGCGGGCCACAAGGCCTGGTCGCGGGCCCAAGTCCTATACTTAGAAAAATTTAGATAAAAAAGATAAAGAGAAATAACTAAGATAGACTTGGTCGTGGGCTTGGTGATGTCCACTTCCGGTTTGCACACTAAGGGTATTGCCTCGTTAAAACCTCCCTCGGAAAACCCAATGGGACAAAACCGAAGGTAGGAAAAAGAGTACAATTCCTTAGCGCGTCTTTGGGCATCCCTACCCCGGGGTGATGGTAAGGATGCAAGAATCGGCAACTTGGCGACTAAGCAACTTCCAGGCAGTGGTTGACGAGTAATGGGCCTGGTCTCGGGTTGGCCCTGGTTCGGGCTCGGAATTCTGCTCCAGAACCTCAAGCCTCCTCTCAATGAACCGATTGAACTTGGTGCCCAAGGCCTTAGCTCTGGAACGGGTCATGGGTCCTGCTGGCGCGACTGGAACTGCTTCGTCCGGGCATGGTCCGGCTGGGTCGTCTGCGGGGTCGTCGGCACGGTCAGTGCGTTCCGTGGCTCCATCATCTACTAAACCAATACCTAACTTGCATTAGAAGCAATTTGTGAAAGAAAACTATTTGGGTAAATATAAATCAATTTATATACTCGTAAATTTTTTTCTGTCAAAAATTTCTAATAAATTTCTGATGGATTTATTTTTGTCATTTTTCAGAAATTGGTGTCTTTTTTTTGGTAGTCTATTTAAGTAGAAAGTAGGCAAGAGATAGACAAAGGAGCATCATTCATTTATATTACAATAGTCCTTAACGTGGTTGCTAAAGCGTTTTTCGCAATGGTATCATGCTATCAGCCGTGCGATTAATTAATGTTAATTATTACAGGTCATTTGTACGTATGACAACCCTAAAAATATATTTCAGATCTGTTTTTCCATATACTGTTGTTTAGTTACTATATAATATAATTTTAATCATCATTTGATAAAATAATATTTAGGGAGCAACGATCAAGTAACCTTATTTATTTGCGTGGGACCAATCTGAGGTTGTCCGAAAGGAGAGATCCGGATTCATCCAAGAAGAATGTTTAGCAATAAAAGAACAAAAAACTCATTTTTTATTTCTTTATCTGTTAATACAATATTAATAACAGTATGTGTTTCCTAGTATTTCCCAATATTGTGACTGATTTGTCTTTTCTTATTAATTGTAGCTAAAGTACTGTTTTGTCTCTTTTTTTTTTTGCTTTTATTACAAGAGTTCAGCATTATTTTGATAAGAATAGTTCACATAAACTTGTATAGTTATAATATTCAAATCACATGTTACAAATTGCCGTATTTTCATAGTAAAAAATATCTTATAAATCATATATATAGTTGATATCCTATGTTTTATCTCGTACCATTTTTTCATTCGCATGTTTATATACGATCTCATCGTAGGGTATAGGAAAAAATTGACAAGAAAATAGTTTTAAGAGATTAGAAACACAATTAAAACAGAAAGTATATAAATATATAAAGATACAAACATATGCTTTTCCGAAATAAAAATATAAAAACAAATGATTGTATTTACTTTTATCCAGTGTCTATGGAAAACTTCGGATTAGGATTCCTTCTATTAACCAAAAACAAACTTTTGTCCTTGATAAAACAAAAATTGATTTTTTTTTTCTTTTCAAAATTAGATTTTCGTTTTTAACTGAAAAAACTGTTTTTTTTTTTTTTGCTTTTTCTGTGAAAATGTCATATTTAATTTGATTTTCTATTTATTATTTTGATCCGTACTTGTATTTACTTAATTGTATTTATATTCAAAATTAATAATTCCTTTATGGTGAAGAAGCTGAAGTTGTCAACACAATGATTGTCATCTCTGAAATTCATGACATATGTCAACCTAGTATTCTGCAGAGTTAAAAAGATATTAAAAGTCATTAAGCTAAATTAACAAAAAAAAAAAGTAGTTGATGTTAATTATTGTCAAATTATGTTTAAGGATTGCTGGATTCTCTATTTATTATTTAGATCCGTACTTGTATTGTGTATAAAACAATTAAAATTAAATGAATAAAAATCTTTTTTCTACACATTTTCGTGATCAATAATATTATTAGTTTAATTATTGTGGAGACTACACATCAAAACAGAGATTATGTGGAGACTACACGTCAAAACAGTGATTATGAGGAGGACAAATATTAAATTATATCATCTGTCGCCAAGTATTGAAAGTTGTTTAGGTATGGATATTTATAATAAACTGTTACTACACCGTTGTTTTTACGAAAGAAATACTGTTACTACACCATTATTTAAAAGAGATACTCTCATAAATTAATTTTAAAATTAAGAAAGAAATAAGTTTTATTTGGAAAATGCTTAGTCATATAATATAGAGATGTCTAAAGATTTCAAGAAAAGAAAAAGAAACAAAAAGACAGCAATAAAATTTTATAGTCAACCGGATTTACAAAATCAATGAGGGAAGTATACAAAATAACAAAAAAATTTACTAAAACGAAGTAAGTAACCAGAATCTTTTTTGGATATAGTATCCTGTATATTATATGTGTTGAATGCATTTTTACACCTCACATACACGTAAATTTTTTTTATATATTCTCTCTTTTTTATCACATGTTTATTTTTATTTCATCCGATTTGTAGTTAAAAAATTATTAATTCCAGTTTACAATTTTAGTGGAAAACATAGTTCTTTTTCTATATATGGCATGATTTCAACTATTTAAAACGAACACAAAAAAATCAAAAATGGATAAGCAAATTATAAATAAGAATATCATTTCATTCTATATTTTTTTTTTATCTCTTTTTATTCTATTTTATCATAGTTATGAAAACTAAACAGAGAAAACTTGAATCATATATGATATATATTACTAAAAATTTTGTTTCACCAAAATTCATCTTTTCAGAAAGTTTGTTATTTATGAAAAAACAAACAAATTTGTTTTCTGTTATTTCCAAGTTCCATTAGGTATTTGTTTTGATTGTTACACTATATTACCGAGAAATCTGTACAAATTGACAATTATAACTTTGTAAGCAGCAAGTTCAAGGACAACCCAATAATAACACATATAATTTGGTCTCTTTATCTAAATCCTTAATTATCTAAAAGTAGAAGAAGAAAAACTTTAAATTACCCATTTTCCCCTCCAATCCTCGTGGATTTGGTCTTCACTCGTTATCCATTAATCTCAAAATAGGTTAAGAAAAGGCAAACGAATATCTTTTTTTGGTCAAAAAGGTGTAAAGTGTATCATTTTCCTCATCACTTATATAATAAACCTCCACGCGTTTAATTCCAAGATTAAAGAAAGACACGGATCAATCATCTTCACTATTCTTTTTCTTATAAGAAACCAACAAAAAGAGATTTCTCCATCTCAATCTTTTCCTTTATTTCGCTTTTGCGGCGACCTTCTTATCTACTCACAAGAAAGCAACAGATCAATAAAAAGACTCTTACTTTCTTTCTCTCTCGACCTCTCTCCCCCCTTCATTTGTTCAACCGTCAGTTTATCATTCTTCTTGAATCCTATATAGTAAGGAAAGTATCGATTTTGCGAAGTGGGTTTTCGTTTAGAGAAATGGGTTCTTCTGTGGAGCAGTGCATTTTGGTGACTGGTGGTGCTGGATTCATTGGGACGCACACTGTTGTTCAGCTTTTGAATGAGGGTTTCAAGGTTTCGATCATCGATAATCTTGATAACTCTGTCGTTGAAGCTGTTCATAGGGTTCGTGAGCTTGTTGGTCCTGATCTCTCTAGCAAGCTTGAATTCAATCTGGTCAGTACTAATAAAAAGCTTTCATTTTTATGTAACTTTTGGCTATTTTAGGAACTGAGATTGTTGATCTTCCAAAATACCTTCAGAGCAACAAAGAAATCAAATATCTTTCTGTATTCGTAAGTTATCGATGATATATCTGAATTTCTGCATATTCCTTTTGGGTTGATTACCAAGAAAAGTTGAAGAATCTTAGTTTAATAATTTTGTCTTGTTAATTTCTCACTTCTTTTGCAAGTTATATAAGATTTTGGGGTGTCTTGATTAATTGCAGGGTGATTTAAGAAACAAAGGGGATATTGAGAAACTCTTTTCCAAACAGAGGTAATGTTGAGACTCAAATTTATACAATTTTTTTTAATTCAGGTGAATTGATATTCTCCCTTTTGTCTGATATTCTGATTCTTTGTGAGGTAAAACAGATTTGATGCTGTGATTCACTTTGCTGGTCTTAAAGCTGTGGGTGAAAGTGTTGAAAACCCTCGTCGTTACTTTGATAACAACTTAGTTGGAACAATCAATCTCTATGAGACAATGGCAAAGTACAACTGCAAAATGGTTAAATCGAAACTTTCATCTTTTCGTTATATGGTCTGTAAATTTTACACTGATGGGCTTACAACTTGTTTGTGATGCTGGAATCTATATACAGATGGTGTTTTCGTCGTCTGCAACAGTTTATGGCCAACCCGAGATAGTCCCATGTGTGGAAGACTTTGAGTTACAGGCTATGAATCCTTACGGTCGCACTAAGGTATTATGCACTTGAACACATGAAAGTTGTCATCTTGAATATATTTTGGTCTTTAGGCTTCGGTTTCTGAGTTCCTGACCTCGAATCTCTTTTGTTTTAAGTCCATAATCTTGAAAGTTATCTCATTTGTCAGAGAGATTTTGAAAGTCATGTGTTTCTCTTCGTGCAGCTTTTTCTTGAAGAGATAGCTAGAGACATTCACGCGGCAGAACCAGACTGGAGGATAATTCTTCTGAGGTACTTCAATCCAGTTGGAGCTCACGAGAGCGGAAGGATTGGAGAAGATCCAAAGGGCGTACCAAACAATCTCATGCCTTACATCCAGCAAGTTGCGGTTGGAAGATTACCTGAACTCAATGTATTTGGACATGACTATCCTACAAAGGATGGTAGTGCGGTACAACATCGATAGTTACTGTTTCTTTGTAGAAAATTTGGTTTGGATCTCTGATGATAGATTGATAAACTAACATACACTACTTGCAGGTCAGAGACTACATTCATGTGATGGATTTAGCAGATGGACATGTCGCTGCGTTGAACAAGCTTTTTACAGACTCAAAGATTGGTAAACTCTATAAAACATTTAACTGTTTGAAGGGTTTTGTTTTGATTTGATGGACCCCGGCCAAATAGGGAAATCCCAATTCATTAAGCAGATAGGACCACTCCTGCTTGATCTTGGTAGGAGGTAGAACCAATAAAGATTTCATTTTCGTCCATAAATTTTCCTTCCTTTTGCTGCATTTCGCTTTTCAAAGATTGTGATGTTAAAAATGTTTATAATGTGTTGGTGTGTCATCTTAATCTTAGGCTGTACTGCTTATAATCTTGGGACTGGTCAAGGAACTTCTGTCTTGGAAATGGTTTCTGCTTTCGAAAAAGCTTCTGGCAAGGTGAAATTTTAATCCTTTTTTATTTCCCCAATTGCGACAATGAAATTTTGTGCGAATGAGTTCGAAGATTAGTTGTCGAAAATGTCTATAAACAAACATTTGTTGTGCAGAAAATCCCTATCAAGCTATGTCCAAGAAGAGCTGGAGATGCAACAGCTGTTTATGCTTCAACTGAGAGAGCTGAGAAAGAACTCAGCTGGAAGTAAGTCACTGGTTTCTACCGTTCGCATATAAAACGTACAATATTGCTTGTGAAAATGGCGATATTGGATATAAATCAATCCTTCTTGCTTGTGAATTAGTGTTGCATGAACTTGAAGAACCATAACTTTAATGAATAGGGGACTGATTCTTGTGATTTTTGTTTATTAGAGCAAAATATGGAGTGGATGAGATGTGCAGAGATCAGTGGAACTGGGCAAACAACAATCCATGGGGTTTCCCGAAAAAGCCTTGACCTTTTTTTCTTTTTGTCTCTTAAATCTGTTCCTTTTTATTTCACCACTCAACATAAAGAAAAAAGAATATATAGATGTGGCTTTATTTTCCTGCATCTATTTTGTTTCTCTTCAAAAAAGGTTGTATTGAAGGAGTCTTCTTCCGGTTAATAAGAAATTACGTTAAACTGTACGATATTATGTAATCATGACAAAAAAATTCAGAGTTTCATTGTCATTATTAATAATCTGAATTGTGCAAGTAAATGATGCATCAAGCTTATAGTTAGACGTACAAACTCAAGCTATAGTTCGCTGCAGAAACATTCTCGATTCGAGATTAAAAGAAAGCAGAGATACAAGATGATGTTGTCTTGTTGAGCAAGTTAGAACCAAAATATGTTTAACTAAAATGTTTATTACATATCACAACAAGCAATATAAAACTACAATTCATCAATTTCCGAACCCTCTTTTTCTCCTGGCTTCCTCGCTGCTAATGATACAAATATCCGCATATTTGCAAGTTTGATTTTTCTTCTTCTTCTTTCTGTTCTAGACTTCCTCGCCATCTTCATAGTTGCTACTCTCGAGGATGTTGTATTTGCAGAGAGGACAAGTAGCGTTTATGTAAAGCCATTTGTCCACACAACTACAATGAAAATGGTGGCCACAAGGAAGTTCTCGTAGCTCTGTCTCGTCTTCATAAGCTGAAAGACAAATGCAGCATTCCTGTAGATTCAAAGAAGCAAAATTAGGTTTTCATTTGTCAAAATCTAAACGGAGTATAGTGATAACACAACATAAGATGCAGAGTATACAGGTTACTAACAGAAAGAAGAAGTGATTTTGTGTTACTTACTGCATCCTCTTGAGGAAGAGTATGTTCGACTGGTGAATCAGTACCACATTCAGTCATAACTCCTCCTGCATCTACTTGTGGTTGTTCTTCATCAACAGTATGTTTCTCAGACTCACCAACCTTTCGGAATTTGAACTTAGTAAGTTGGTCAATGTCTTCTTTAGAAGCTCCTTCCTGCATTTTCAACTATTTTCGTTAGAACAACTTCAATTTTCTTGGAGATACAAATGGTAAAACAGTCTATGGGAAGTTACCTGTTCTGCTACTGCATATAGAACTGCAATGATGCAAGGCAAGCAGCAGCAAACTGCAATGCCGATAACACAAGCCAATGCAACGCAGAAAACCACAAAGAACACATCGAAACCAAGAAAGACTATACACAACCTACAATAAAGAAACCATTTCAAACAATTGAATAATGATTTGACACTTCAAAACAATCTGAGAGTTTTTAAGAGATATAAGGGAAGGAAACAACAAACCAGTAAAGCTGAGGTGATCCTTGTGCTAACTCTTGGCCACCAGAAGACACCCAGTAGAATCCAATGATCCACCATATAAATGAGAACATCGTATTTGCAGATTCTAGATGCCTAGTAAAACTGCTTCAGAAATGGTTACATAAACACTACTTTAGCCAAAATTTCACATCACGTTATCTGTATCACAATCTAAAGCTAAACAAGTAATCTGCATAAAGAACATACCTGTTGCTTTCACTCTCTGATTGCCCTAGTTCCAAGTATCGATCTTCTGCGTTTCTACTCAAACTTAAACCCAATACTTCCTCCAAAGAAGAAGAGGAAGAAGAAGAAGAAGAAGGAGATATTGGAATCGTATTACTTGTCCTTCTATTCCTCCTACGATACTCAACACAAACACATACCATATGCATCATACATTGCAACCCATACCCAATAATCCAAACCCTAAGCGGCACATTCGGCTTCTCATCGCTGCTAAGCACAAGAACAGATGTAGCAACGGCGACGAAAGCAAGGTTCCAAACGAAATCCAAAACCACCACAGGTTTCGAGTAAGCCCAATCGCTTTGCCTATCCTCGAGCTGCTCCGCCGCTGATTCACGAACCAGCATCGACGGCTCTCTCATCATCATCCTCCCGCTACTTGCATGTCTTAGTAACCTCGCCGCTTCTCTCAGCCCTTGTCTCCTCACCGACCTCCTTCCACCTCCGTCGTTACCACCACCTCCAGTTAAAATCAAAGGCGTCGCATCGATTGCGTTTGTAGAATGACGGCGAGATGAGGAATCGTTCTCCGTAGTAACTGTTGGCATTTTTTTGTTTTCTTTTTCAATTTTCAGCAAATTGATCTCAATTTCGTTGAAATTGAAGAAGAATTACGCCAATAAAAAGGAAAGATTTCAATATTAGAGACAAAATCGGATTAGCTAGGGTTTCGATTCGAACACAGAGGGAAAGAGAAAGAAGATGAGACGGACAAATGGGAAAAACGTGATTGATGTTTTGAATTAAATGCAAAAAAAAACAACTTATTATTTTATGTCTTCTCAAACGAAAGCCAAACAAAAAAGTGGGGCATGTATGCAAATATCAAGTTCTTTTGAAGGGCATTAATGTGTAGGAAGCCTAGGACATGAAGCAGATGTGCTGAATAGACAAATGACTGAAGATATAGCTTTTTACTGTTTCCCTGCACAGTGTTTTGGGTACGTTGTCGAAGATCAAATCAATTCCAGATCCTTTCTTAGGACTATAAAGTAAATTGCAATACTTTGGTCCAGAATTCTTATTCTTCTCTCTTTATAGGCCCTTTAATGCAAATTTATGGTACCCCTAAAAGTAAAACCCTTGGATGGATTCTCCAGCAAATTTCCCTCCAAACCAGCAAATCCCCAAATCCTCACCGGAGATTCTCTCTTCTGACTGAAAATGGCGTCTTCGTCTTCAACATCTTCCGGCGCCGGTTACGAAATCCCATGGGTCGAGAAATACAGGCCGAGCAAAGTGGTCGATATCGTTGGAAACGAAGATGCCGTCTCAAGGCTTCAAGTCATCGCTCGCGACGGAAACATGCCGAATATTATCCTTGCGGTGAGATTCACTGTTCTTAACTGTTCAATATTTCAATTGGCACCCTTCGATTTTAATCCTCCTCGACATTGCCTAAAAGAAAATGTTTACCACTAGGGTTGATGAGAAACTCCATAGGGAATTAGATTTGTCTCTTGTGTAGATTTCAGGGTAAAGCTTGTCAATTTTAGGGTTTTGAATCACTTTCTATTATTTATTGAAGTGAAGGAAGTGTATTGAAGGCTTGATTTGTAAATGGATGTTTCACCTGTTCATTGATGAATAAGCTTGCAATTTTTTTTAGTGTTCACTGGACGAGTAAGGACTTGGCCTGTATAACTAGTAAAAATTCTGATATGTGCTTTTGTGCTGTTTGTTTAATATCCACAGGGTCCTCCCGGAACGGGTAAAACCACTAGCATTTTGGCTCTTGCTCACGAGCTACTTGGCCCGAATTATAGAGAGGCTGTTCTGGAGTTGAATGCATCTGATGATAGGTATGTTTATATGTGATGCCAATCTTCTTTTACCAAAGGGATTTTGATGTTGGATGCTGGTTTTATTATTCATTCCTTGATTTGTTGTTCCATCTTCATTTCGTTGGTCCTCATTTTCTGTGTGGCATTGTTTCTTTTGTTATGGTGTAGGGGGATCGATGTTGTTAGGAACAAGATTAAGATGTTTGCGCAGAAGAAAGTAACACTTCCTCCAGGGCGTCATAAGGTTGTCATTCTAGATGAAGCTGACAGGTTCGTGCTGCTAAGCTGGTGGCTTTTACTTGAGTCTTTCTTTTCCTTCTCTGCATTTTACACTGTTGCCTTCGCTACGGTCTTTTTTACTGTGCCAGCCAATTTTTTCTGATTCGTTGTCGTGTTTCCATTGTTGGTTGGCAAAACCAGCATGACATCTGGAGCACAACAAGCTTTAAGGAGAACAATCGAGATATATTCAAACTCTACCCGGTTTGCACTTGCTTGTAACACATCAGCCAAGATTATTGAGCCCATTCAGAGTAGATGCGCGCTAGTTCGATTCTCTAGGTTATCTGATCAGGAGATACTAGGCCGTCTCATGGTGGTGGTTCAAGCAGAGAATGTATGGATTCTGTCACTTTTTCTTTCGTTCTACATGTTCACATCCTATGAATTATATCCCCTGTTTCCCCTTGGCTCAGAAATCAAATGGATTCTTATCTTTAATCAACAATAAAGAAAGCTAAGTAATATGATTAGCTGAATTTTTTTGACGTTTCTAATTGCTTGTGTTCTCAATCTCTCAAGGTTCCGTATGTACCTGAAGGCCTTGAGGCGATAATCTTCACAGCTGATGGTGATATGAGGCAAGCTCTGAACAACTTGCAAGCCACATTCAGCGGGTTTCGGTTTGTCAACCAAGAAAACGTCTTCAAGGTTCGATACAAAACCTTAATCCACTTAGCTGATGAAACACACCGCGTTTCCACAACATAGTTTTTTAGATTTAACCAATTGTTTCCTCCTTTTCTTTCAGGTCTGTGACCAGCCTCACCCGCTTCACGTCAAGAACATGGTTCGCAATGTGTTGGAAAGTAAGTTCGACGATGCTTGTCACGGCATGAAGCAACTATATGATCTAGGCTACTCTCCAACCGACATTATCACAACACTTTTCCGTATAATAAAGAATTATGATATGGCTGAGTATCTGAAACTTGAGTTCATGAAGGTATGCATATGATTCTTTTTTGTATCTCAAAACATCACATTCTGCATTTTATGTCTTCACACCAATTTATGTTCTTCAGGAAACTGGATTTGCGCATATGAGAATCTGTGATGGAGTTGGATCATATCTTCAGCTATGTGGTCTTCTCGCTAAGTTAGCCGTTGTTCGTGAAACGGCGAAATCAGCTTAAGCCAGGTAAATTCCACTTATCTCTAGTGATGAACCGGTGGCCGGTTTGTATTTTTAAACCGCGTTGGTTACCTCTCCTTGTTTGATAGCTCGGTTTGATCTTGGAACTTCCTTGCTGTATAACTCTGTTTTCTAGATTAAAATTGTTGGTGAATGTTTCTGAATATTATCTTCGAAGCTTAAGCCCTAACCAGTTTTTGACATTACTAAAGAAATGTATGAGAAATTGTTATCAGCATAGCATAATATCTTCAGTGAATTTGTAATCACTGGAAATTCTTTGTTTTTTCTTGAAATTATATTTTTCAATCATGGGCTCTATTTAATTGATGAAAAAAAAAATTCCAAATAGATCATCACAAACTAGAGTTTATGTTCTAGATAAAGCTCTTGTAGGAAACGTTCAGAAATTCTCATATTGAATTATATAAATGAATCTCTTTCACTTTTTTTTTCTCTCTATTCCGTCTGTTCCGAGATCGAACCACACAACAAGTTTGTCTCGGAAAATTTCAAGTTTTGAATTGATTATTGGGTTTAGTCTTCTTAAAAAAAAATGAATTTGGTATTCATAGAGAAGATTATTACACATTGACATTTAACAAGTACCACAATCTTAAAACAGAATTGGGGCCAAACCATCAGTGAAGAGCTAAAAATCTATTTTTTGGAATTCAATAACATAGTGAAGAATACCCGAATCAAAAGGCCAGAGTCTCCAATGGGGAAGAGATCTTTCCTTACCACCCAAACATTGTGTTAACATCAACATGTGGCCAACACAATGTTAGAAGAAACATCGTTGATCTTTGTCGTAATTATGTCAACGATTATTAATTTTCCTTTCTCGGGATGACATTTCCAGTAATATCTCAGAAGCCGAGAGCTACAGACCTTCATCTACAGCTGCGATCGTGTCAATAACGCCAAGCTCCAAGGTTAAGAGATCTTGATAAATTGAGGAAGACAGATAACAACGATATATATGGATTGGATGGTAAGAGAAAGTTAGTTTCAAAACCCAAGTGTACCCTCTAAGATTATGCTTAATATATTATTATTTGCAGCATATTTAAATAATGATAACGTATATGTCTCTGATATATCCCTTTCTAATTGAGCTGAAACCGCGTGGACCTTACCAATTTATTTCTTGTAACAATTTATTTTTGCAAAAACAAACGATAGTACCCTTGCTATATGTAGTCTTTCTCATCAGAATATATTTAAAATACAAATAATACTATTTAAAACTAAATAACACTAAATAGTAGTAATACTATTTTATACATTTTTTATCTTCTCTTTTCATTCACCAATTTATCTTCTTTTATATGTTATCACGTTTTTTGTTTTAATCATGGCGTTGAGTTGTTTTTTAAAATCAGAAAAGAAACGGCAAAACCTTGGAGAGGAGCTGGCACCACCGCCTAACTCGCCATTGACACACCACCAAAAGCACTATTATTTACTTTATTCCACAAAGATCGACAAAGATAGATACAGAGACAGAGACTAATAATAATTATATGGTTCACTTCTACTTTTTTAGATAAATGGGAAATTTTTATTTTCTATAGTAAACATCAATTCAAAGACCCAAGAACAAAAAAATAAATAAAAAGAAGCGTTTTTTTCTTTTACTTTTAACTTAAATTTTATAATAAAAGGTTACAACTTTTGCCTTAATTCTCTCCGATTACTGATGCTCTGTCTCAATCTCTTCTTCCTCTAATTCATCCTCCTTTCTTTCTTCGAAGCTACTTTTCCTGATTTCGTATTTGATCCGTTAATCAAAGTTTCGGGACATTTCGATTTATATAACCACATCGAAGATAGATCCTGAGATTTTGAGAGGTGAGATAGAGAGATAGAGAGACAGAGTAATGGCGAATAGAGATGTGGAGAGAGGAGGGAAGAATAACAGAGGAGCGAATAACAACGGCAACAACAACAACTATTTCTATGACGAAAGCTCCAGCGAAACTCATTGGACTTCGTGGCTGATTCCTGCGATTGTAGTGGCGAATCTCGCCGTATTTCTCGCCGTTATGTTCATTAACGATTGTCCTAAGAAAATCACTGGGCCCAACAAAGCTTGCGTCGCTAGATTCCTCGGAAGATTCTCGTTTCAGCCACTTAAAGAGAATCCTCTCTTTGGCCCATCTTCTTCAACGTAAGTTTACTTCTAATCTTCTGGGTACCTCGAAAGTCTCAATTTTGTTTCCTAATTCGCAATTGGTTTTTGATATCTCTGCTCCGCAAATGCCTTGGAAATTGAGCTCAAGCTTGTGGGGGCTTCTCAAAGTTTCCATTTTTGTTCCGTAATTTAGAATTTAAATAGAACTTCAAGTCTAGTCTTCTGGGTACCTCAAAAGTCTCAATTTTTTTTTGTTTTCTAGTTTGCAACTGAATTTGGTCTCTATTGTGTATGTTAAGGCCTCGGAGAATGAGCTCGAGAACTTGTGGGGGTTTCTCAAAGTTTCCATTTTTCTTCCCAAATTATGCATTTAGCCTGGCTAGGATTTGTTAAGACTTCTCTGTTTTGGACTTGGACAAATAAACTTCTGGATCCAATTAAAATGGTTGAATTTAGGATTGGCAATCGTTCGCTAATGGATTTTTGTGATTCATTGCTTTAGTTTTGCTCTTTTGCTCGTGTTTGATTCGGTTTTATTCGGATTCTTGTTTCAGATTGGAGAGAATGGGAGCATTGGAATGGAGGAAAGTAGTACATGAACATCAAGGATGGAGACTTATGACTTGTATGTGGCTACACGCCGGTATCATTCATCTTCTTACCAATATGTTGAGTTTGATCTTCATCGGTATCCGCCTTGAGCAGCAATTTGGCTTCAGTAAGTATTGCTTTACGTACAAACACTCTCTTTCCAACTTTTAATAATCGCCAAGTGAAACATTTTATCTTTATTGGGGATATTACTATGCAGTAAGAGTCGGGCTTATCTACTTAATATCGGGTCTCGGTGGAAGCATACTCTCATCTCTCTTCCTTCAAGAAAGTATCTCTGTTGGTGCTTCGGGTGCTCTCTTTGGACTTCTTGGAGCAATGTTATCTGAACTTCTCACCAATTGGACTATCTATGCCAACAAGGTACCTTTTTTCCTTTCTGCTAAACCATCCTTAACCGGAAATGTAGCATTGTACTTGGGGTATACAATGCGGTTTATCCTTCCTTTGGCTTTGGTTTTAACAGTTTTATAGAAAGTGAAAGACATTTGTACTTTCTTTTGCAGGCAGCTGCTCTGATCACACTCCTATTCATCATAGCAATCAACTTAGGACTAGGCATGCTTCCTCGGGTTGATAATTTCGCACACATTGGAGGGTTTTTAACCGGATTCTGCCTCGGGTTTGTCCTCCTTGTCCGGCCACAGTACGGTTGGGAAGGTTCCCGCACCAACACTTCCCGTACCAAACGCAAGCATAGCATGTACCAGTACGTGCTGTTCGTAGTAGCAGCGGTTCTACTAGTGGTTGGTTTAACTGTTGGATTAGTGATGCTTTTCAAAGGAGAGAATGGGAACAAACATTGCAAATGGTGTCATTACCTCAGCTGCTTCCCTACTTCTAAATGGACCTGCTAATCATCGTCACTATCATCATACTAAAAAAGTTCTTATATGTGTTCTTGTAACATACAATTTCTTTGTTCCTTTTGCCTTTGATCTTTCTAGCCTTTTATAACTTCACATGTACATTACTAAAGTCGTCTTGTGTAAAAAAGAGTGTATTACATTTGAACATCACACGTCTCAACACTCAACCAAATAAAAGAGCATTGTTGGATTGAAGGTACCTAACCTCAACCAATGTTTCATTATAGTGCTTTGATCTTTATACAATGGTAGTCTTTACATTGGCATCAAACAACAAAAAATGTGTTACATCAGAAGTCTCTTTCTTCTTGAGTCTAACATGATACCCATTTGGAAATTGCAATCCAGGAGTTCGAACTATGTTTCCTCCACTGATTTCCTCCCATCTGATAGATTCAAACTCACAAAAAGTTAATATGCATTATTCTCTCTTTTAATCAACAAATGAACAGAGAATAGCTTATAAAAAGTTTCTTGAACCTGTATTTTGTAACCAAGCTATGAAGAAAAACTGCCATTTGAACTTTGGTAAAGTCAGTTCCGACACAGAATCTCATCCCGCCGCCAAACGCCAAGAAATTCTTCGATGCATTAGTCGATTCTGATCCCTGTGTTCACTAGTTTCATTAGTTCTATATCAAAAAAGATTACAGATAACTTGGAGAAAAAGTTATGCAGAAGATTATATATCTTATGAGCTTACCTCCCATCTAGATGGATTGAAGACAAGAGGATCTTGATACTTGTCTGGATTCAAATGTACAGCTGGAGGACAGACCATCACTGCCCAACCGGCTGGAATGGTATAATCTGCAGTACCATTTGATTAACTGATAATATATATGAATCAATCCAAATGGTGAATTGGTTTATTGATCAATACTTTTATATTGGATATCTTTCAAGGCTTTTCTGAAGATTGCAGGAACTATATTCGCAAGTCTCGCTGTTTCGTTTATGAACTGCATTTTAGTATTTTTAACATTTTGGTTAGATGAGAATACGTAAGCATTATAATAAGTTTCAGATATTGACATAGTTGATGAGATTGTTGTAATCTACCTGAAATGTGTAAGTCATTGATTTGAATTCTTTCCATGTAAGTCCGGAGTCAGCATCTTCACGGTTTCTCAGAATTGCCTCATGCTCTTCCTGATAAAGATGACAAG
Organism: Streptanthus diversifolius; assembly: GCA_039880935.1. Lineage (NCBI taxonomy): Eukaryota > Viridiplantae > Streptophyta > Magnoliopsida > Brassicales > Brassicaceae > Streptanthus > Streptanthus diversifolius. The sequence continues at coordinate 521,923 of JAXGFM010000007.1, forward strand.
TTTTGGTAATGATCATAAGCTGGTTAGTTTATCTAGAGATGTGAGTTTTCTTTTTGTCGTTTTTACTGACCGTTAGACGTTTTAGGACTGAAGGGTTGTCTGAGAGGAACTTGATGGCTAAAGTTATAGCGAGTGAAGTTGTTTCAAAGCTGGCGAAAAGCAAGACAAACATCAAGTCTAGTGCAATTTCTTCTGTCAGAATTGTCCCTTCTTTCTTAAGCTCTTCGATTACATAATCAAAGAAATCACTCGGATTCTCTCTTGGCTTCTCACGCCTCTCCTGAAGCATATTCCTCAACATTTTCATCGCTCTTTCTCTACCCTGCAAAAACCAATTTAAGCATGAGTACTACTATATCAAAGAGAGTCACTGTTTAAACACGAGACATGAAAAGTAATAACCTTTAAGCACTTGTGATAAGCTGTCCCTGGGATGTCTAAAGGGAAAGAGATCAAACCGCGGATGAACGCAACAAAGTTTTCCCTTAGATTCTCTGAGGACTTCTCTGGATCATGGCTGATCAACTTTTTCGCGGTGAGATCAAATATCATCTGATAAAAAAAACAGTGATGTTTTAAACATGTCAGAAACTTAGAATCATTTTAATCAAAAGTGGAATGGAAAGTATGTTCTTGAAACTTACACTTGCAGTTGAATCTTTCAGTTCAACTGAGTCTTGATTTGACCAGAGCTCTAACTTCTTACATGCACTTTGTTCAATTTCAGGAAGCATCTTCTTGAGACTTTCATGGCCAAAGAGATACAAGACCATGTGCTTGAGGTACTTATACATGAACCCATGCAATGATCCCACATTCTGTTTGCCAAAGATCTCAGTGAAAGTGTCAGGATACCAACTCTGGAAATAACGACCTTCTTGTTGAAACACAAAATTACTCAAATCAGAGTCTGTTGATACAATAACTGGTCTCCCCACAAGATTGGTCTTAAAGATTGGCCCATACCTGCAACACAAGTATTAATGGATTTAACTTAGGTTTACAATACAAATCTGCAAGAAATTAAAGAAGAAAACACTCACTTCTTAACTCTCTCTTTGATAAATTGTGGAATGTCTGAAGTTGTGTTAGGTCTAAAGAAATGAATTGTCTCTCCGAGAAGCGGCAAACCCATGGAACCAGGTGGAAGTTTCCCTCTGCATTTAGGGTTACTCCATTTGTAAACCCAAGTTGTGATGGTTATCAAAAAAAGAAGAGTCCAAACGCACAATGCCCACAACATCACTGTAAGAGGATTGTAATAATGTTTTTGTTTTGATGTTTTCTTAACTATGAAATCCCTTTTTCTTTTGGTTTCTTGTCAGTTTGTGTAACTTGAAAAAAAAAAATGAAAACGTGCACAAGAAGAAGACAAAGAAAAGAAGAGAAGAGAAGCTAATCTGCTGGCATGTTTTGTCAACTAAACCATATGATGAGTCCTTAAATAGAGAGGCAAGTCCTTACACATCTCTGTTATCAGAAATAATAATAATAATAATAATAATAATAAATAATAATAATAAATAATGCACTTTTTTAAGTAGTTGCAGATTGCAATAATAATAGATAAAGTTTTTTAAAAAACAAATATGTTTCTAGAATCTGCCAATTTTTAAAAGAAGTTAAAACTCAGTAACCAGGGCATGAAGGTTCCTCTATAGTTTTTTTTTTTCAAGTGTATTGTGTCTCATTGACCATTTTAGGCATTAAAAACTAGACTGAACATAAGGCAAGATTCCAGCTTCATTTTAGGCTCTGTTTCATCAAAATAAGATATTATTAAATAGTGAAACTTGATTGTTAATAAAACACACAAAAAGAGTTCCTGCTTTTACATTGTTGACTTCATAATTGCTTTTTTGTTTCTTCTTTCCATATTTATGCTATATATTCCAGTATCTAATGCAATCTTTGACATCAAAGATGCAAAATAAACTCACAAATAAAAGTATTTTAGTTTGTTCACATTCATGCTTAGAATCTCTTATTTAGATCTTGTTGTCAAGTGTTTTATCATATAATCATTATCTTCATTATAGTTTTAAGATTCAAGATCTAAAAGCAATAATGCATACATCAGCTTATAAATTCTTATAACCACTGTATCTTGTTTTTTTTTTGAACTTTTCCACTGTATCTTGCATATTCTCTATTCATGTTATAACCTGAACATATAGAGTAATCAACATCTGTCTTTTGTTTTTGGCTTTAGTAAACAAACTCTGACTTCTCTTGGGACCCATTTAGTTTATCCATTGAGCCACGGGCTCACGAATTCTGCAACAAACGAGGATATAACTAGGTAGGTCACTGTAAAACTCTCCATTATTAGTCTTCATTATATTGGAATGATTAGATATTGATGACAAAAAGGTGTTTTCTTTTTCATTAATCTTGGGGTCAAAAAGAGGTTTAGACTGACACGGGTGGTTAAGACAAAACCTAGCTAGAGCTTAGGATCAGTTTAGAGAAGGCTGATTAACAATATGGAACATTGTTTTAATTGAAACTATTGAAGTGTTAAGGATCTATTAAGCATTAAGATTTGGATGATTAAGATAAAAAAACCTAAGAGTTTAAGGTAAGGAAGATTCTTTACTTGAAAAGTGATTAGGATTATGAAACTTGGAGTAAGATAAGAACGCTCATTGAGACACTTGTGTGATGTTACTGAGGAGGTTTCTCTCCTAAGGATAGAGTCTAAAAATGTATATATATATATATATATATTGGAGTTATAATAAAATTATGATAAATATATATATATTTTCACAGACTATGGGAATGAAGGGAAAAAACATTCATAGACTCTTTATGTTAGAGACCAAATATAGGGACAGCTACAGATCATTAGTAACAAAACAAAGTAGTTTTCTTTTCTTCATTAAGGCCAATAATTTCCTTTGGAATCTTGCTGTTCTCAGTGCTGGATTTATGTGTAAAGATCCTTCTTTGTGATAATGTAATTAAACAAAGAAAAAAAAGAAATATATAATAAACTGGAGAAAAAAAATAACTCTACTAATTAATTAGTTGCACGATAAACTACATGAGAATCGAACGTGAAGTTTTTGTGTTGTCTTCACTCTTCAGAATTTCTCCGATTGATTTTCGTCATTCACCAAAAAGTTTGTAACTCTAATTTGAACCTTTCCAAATAAAGAAGAGAAGAAAAGATTCTGAAAATATGCTATTTTGTCTTTCTTCTTTCTATTATACGAAATCAAGTCCAACATAAACTCACATGAAATTTTTATTGAAATTATCATATATTTAATTTAAATGAAGAGACAAAAGTTTAGATTGATCACTAGAAATATTTAAATTAATTTTGTTAATCAATGTAATGCTAATTATATTTTAGAATTTCATCAGAAATTCAGATGATAGCTATAAGAACTATATAAAAATAATTTATTAGCTTATAAAATTTTTCACTTTTCGTCGAAACTGTTTAAATTTATTTTATGTGTGTTATGGTCGCCAGAATTCCGTATTTCTTAGAGACAATTTTATAATTGTTAACCAGAAAACATAGGTTGTTTAAAAAGTGTTTGGTTGTTTTAAAAAATATTTGTATATTGTAAATTCTATGATATTAATATATTTAATTTGTTGAAAAAGAAAAAGAGAAAAAAAAAAAATTGAACGTGAAGTATGCATTACTTGGGTCCTACGTGTTTTATTTTCTACGTGACAGTGACTAATTCGCGGCGTTTCAACACGGGAAGTGGGCCCACGTGATGCGCATCTTCAGCCTCCAATAATATTATTATTTATTTCTTTTCTAGTTTAATTTCATTTGTAGATACTAAATTTAAGTTTATTTTGTTCGTGATTATGCCAAAACTACAGAAAGTAAAACACGTTAACCTATCATTAAAGAGTACGAAGGGATTATTATCCACGACGACGTTAGGAGTCGACACGTGCATTAATCACCAAGATAACTTTTGTTTGTTTTTTTTAGTGATCAATATAACTATAATTGTAATTATAATGAGATATTTTACATGAAAAAATAGAAAGGGTTATATAACTCTTTGTTTTTGTAAGGGGAATATTACTAAAAATAAAAGAATATAAGAAAACACACACTAATGTATATTTGCTATATATATATACTTATAAACTAAAGTTTTGAACAAATTGAAAAGAAGCATAGAACATGTGTATATTGCTCCACGATGATCTGAGAGAATTATGGAAAAAGCCTCTTCATCTTGTCTCTCTCGTACGCATCGGCAACCTTTTTAATGTTATTACATCTTTTTTTTCCAAATTTCCTTGTAAATTTACGTATAACTTTTAACACGCAAAAAAATAAAAATGAAGGAGAAAGATAACAGTGCGCATGTAACTTAATCGTTGACAACTTTTGCGATAGGAGGGCAAAACGCAATTTACGAGTGAATTTTAAACCGAGGAAAGCGAAAGAAAAGGCAAAACCATTACAAATATATCAAAAAGACATTTGATCGCATGTGTCTCCGTGTCCCTCTAGGCTTTGACCTTTTAAAATTAAAATTTTCTTTTGCAACACCAGTGTATTTCTCAGGTTTATGTACTATTAATTTTAAACTATCATAAAAAAAAAATAGATTAGTTTATACCTTTTTATAAATGAATGATGGAGACTAAGTCCGTTAGACCGACACTTATCAATTTTGTTGTCTCGTTACAAAGTGAAAATTAATTGTTACTTTAATCGCAAGGCACAGGAGATTTGTCATTCGTATAATGTTTCAAACACAAAAAAAAAAAGCGACCCACACAAACACATGCGTAGCCAGCGTTAAGCGTTTGCTCTAATCGCACCACTAAGCTAAAGACCAAACTCTTTTCTTTACGTGTGGTCTAATGACCTGCACATTGCTTAATTCTTGACTTTTTGATGGTTCGAGTTACATCTCTTCAGCGCCCGATCATGGTTCAGCATTGCGCTTACGCTCTCAACCACGAAAACGATCTGTAAAACCGTAAAGACCCATAAGCCGTTTTTCGTCAAGGAAACCCAAAACTACAGCATCCTTTGATCAAAATCTCATCCCACTGGTTGATATCAAATTGTGATCTCCATGAATGTAAACTCCCAATATAGAGTAGTGAATTTGGAAATGGATTCAGGCCTATATTTTACCTGAAAGCACGCATAGCCAATAGCGTTTCCAAAGTAGAAATTGGCATTACCAGTGCCCTGAAATGAAGAATCAAAATGTAAGGTTATGAATTTTACAAGCTGTTCTGAATTTGTGATCACTGGAAAATTTGGTTGCTAATGTTGTGATGAATTGGTTTATGGATTAGAGTTGAAGATTATTACCCGCCATATCCAGAGATTGTGCATCACAGGGCTGAGGAGAGAAACCCCAAGATATCCACAGAAGAGGAAGAACGAGAACTTCATATCTACGCCATACAAAAGCAGAGTTTAATTATATGCAAAGGCTAAACATTGCGACAGAGAATGTGACGTATTTGCTTTTACCTGCTAACTCATTGACGAACAATGCCCATAAACTCAAATATAAAGCTGAATCTCCAACCTAGGCGAGGTTAACATTTATGAATACAATTTTTCAGAAGAAGATAATAATTAGTTCACGGTGAATTAAGTACTTACCGAAGGGTAAGATTTAAGAATTGAGGAGACCGCTAAGTAGATGAAAGCCAGGAAGCAGGGTCGATGTTTCAACCGTATGGCTAAGGGCAGTAACATAAACAGAATATTTACGTGGAAAACTATCAAGAAGAAATTTCTGAAGAAGTCGAAGACTTCAGCAAAGAAGTACCTGACAGTGAGAGGAAGATCAATAGTGATTTAAGAAAAGCAGAGATTTCTTATTCGTCACGGGTGATATGACTTTATACTTACCAAAATACTCCGATGTTCGGTGACAGATCTTCGATACTGAGAATGAAACCATATGTCCTATAATAAGGGGAACAAGCACACTAAAATTAGAACGTCTTATGACTATATGATATGACATGGAATCTAACTTAGAGAGAATCTTAGTTTTTCTCCCATATATATTACGGCTATTAGAAACTTAGCCTATGTAAATATGAATTTCGATTTCCTCAGAGCTAAAGGTTACCTCTTGAACATCTCTTCGAGCCCACCATGCTTACTCAGTGATAAGCCACATAAAACCAACACACAGAGCGACCACACAAGTACCCAGAACACGAAGTGCACGACTGTTTTCCATAGAAAGGGAAGACGTGCAGTCGGTTTTGATTTGGCTTTTTTAGGAACAGTAGAGGTTGATCTGTTCTCACTTTCGACATTTCTGGTCTGAAGGAACAATTTTAAAGGAGGAGCATCCAAACCATATCCCAATAGAAAGATTACCTGTGGGAAACACACAAGAAGAATTAGAAACTGTTTTCTTTGAGAAACGTGAAATACATAAATCACGAAATGATACATACAGGAATTGTCAGACTTGCAGGATAAAGAGATAAATGTGTGGCCATGACTAAACCAAATGCAGTCAGAGGAACTCGTCCTGCACATGTAGAAAACAACTGGTTTTTCATCTAGATTGATTATAAAAAAGCGAAAATATGTTTGAACATGCCAAGAAACTATTGAATCAATATGCAAATATCATAATCTTCTTACGAGTAACTGCTCCATTAAGTGCCAATATGACAGCCAGATTTTCGATTGGAGAAGTTGATAAGCCCACACAACATACGATGGTGAAAGGATTCCACAAGTACACAAGAGCAGCAATATCACCGCAAGGTAAGCTCCCTGAGGAAAACACAAAAAGGAGAGATCAGTCTTTGCCTTCAAGTAAATAGTTACAAGAAAAATCAAATCACTCTCTGATCCAATCTCAATGAGCCAAAACAAATCTACCCATATGGACTAAGACTGTACATAACACATCTGTATTTCATCAAAGGAGTAGAATTAAGATAGATAATACCTTTATCCCTTGACGACTTAAGAAGGCCAAGTAGCCTCGCATTCAATCCATAAGCCATCTGGAGTTTCTGACCAATACCTCGAAGAAGCATTGCACTAAATATATCTGCAATAACAAAAACCAAGCTGTATCCAAGAGAGTGTTGGTATTGACGTAAAGGTTATCTATGGAGAGTAAACATTGAAAGATGATCTCTTATGCATAACTACATCTCTTAATCCCACAGAGAAGAACTTATAAAGATCTATACTCACAATCTAATCCTAACTAGCTCATTGAATGAGAATCCAAGAGACAACAGGTGATTCCAGAAATGATCAGAAGTACCTGCACAAGAGGTGACTTGGTTGCCCTTCAATCCTGCAACATCCGAAAGTGTCTTCCAATTAAACTCAAGTTGGAACAAATACATGTTTCAGATGATTCGAATTGGAATCAGCCACTAACCTCTGAACCGTGAGAGGCCCAAGAAGCGAGAGTAGCAACGGCGAGCCATGATACATCGATCCTACCCAGACGCAAGTACAACTTCAGATTCCAACACCCTAAAATCGAATATTACAGAGGATCAAATCTGAAAGGAGTAGTAAGATAAACCTGCATACGGTGACATCGATGCCTGCTTTAACCAGTAACCTTCAGCAACTGAAAAATTAATACAAAAACGACGAAATGTAAGCAGAAATCGCGATCATAGAGGTGAAAATGAGAGATAAAGAGAGTGAAAGAGGCGATACGGCGGCGAATGCTGGTGAGAGGTGTGGAGACCTCCGGGCGGGAAGAAAGATTCAGATTTCCGGGGAATGAGATCAAGATCAATCGAAAAACTACGGAAGATGAAACCCAAATCCAGAACCGGCATTGCTTCTTCCTCTGATCCTCCGCCATTTCTCCGTCGTCTTTCGTCATCTCTCTCTCCCTATTTTTCTAATTTTCCGGCGATTGAAGAGAGACCGAAAAGCCGACTTGCCAAAACGACGACGTATTGATATCAGGCATTTTCGAGAAAACCCATTATTTTGGTAGTAAGCCCATTAGTTTTGAGAGTTTTTTTTTTTACAACCTTTAATCGAAATTACTAAGTTACCCCAAATTCCATTACTGATTTCGACAAGTAGCCCTTATTTATATAACTACAACCACCGATCTCCCTTTTTTTAAAAAAAAAAAATTTAATTGTTCTTTGTTACTATTACTTGAATGGTTCGATGGATTTGTTGTATATTCACTCAAACGACGTTGATATGCTTGTAGAGATCTACATATACGTGAACCTAAACTAAATATAAACCACGTAAGCCCAATGGGCTCTCGTTTTTAAACAGTGGCAAAGCGGTCCATACACAAAGTGATGTAGGCTAAATAATGTTCAAGATAAACAGAACAAATTGAATAGTGTAGGGTCTCATTGTCTGCCTCTTCAGGTGCGTTTCTTCCACTTACTCTTCTTAACAAAAATATATACCAATCTCGTTTTTTGTCTGAGTTTCATTGTAAAATTCTAGTATTTTCTTTAGAATATCAATGCTTTTGTCTTATTGTATACACAGAGTTACATTATTAGCATTTAAAGGTTCAAATAAACTAGAGACTCTCCATGGTTGCTAATGCAATTTAACACCAAGTTAAATATAAACACTATCAATCTTATGAAGATTGATCTTTAGTTTTACTTTGTACATTCATTTTTTAGCTTTTTATGTACTTTTTATTGATTAAGAATAACAAAATGTAATTAAAAATAAAAAGTATTGCCTATTTGAATTAGTCATTGTTCATAATTATGAGAAAGTGTTTAGTGTGATGAAAGATTTTTTATGTACTTTGTAAAGCTTTTTTATGTATTTTTAAAATGTAATGTTACTATAAAAATGAATATTAAATATATTTCACAGAAGTAACACAGCATTATCCATGACAGGTCTAAATTTAATACCCGAAATAGTTATTTTAAGTTTTAACCAAGAATGTGTCATAGTATAAAATTAAGTTAATGCCTTGTTGACTAAAAAAAGAAGGTAAATATAATAATAATAATAATAATAATAATAATAATAAATGACTTTTGGTGTGTCTATAATAAAAAAGGGAAAGTTTTTTTTTTGCTTTCACAATCAGACTTCATTGATGTCCGTACACAACAACACTCTCTTCTTCCCCCAACGGTCATATTTCTCCGACAATATACAAACGGTCACAAAACCCTCAACCCTTTTTCTACCGTTCGATTCTATAGATCCAACGGTCAGAAACATCCAGATTGCCTCGTGTATCACTCACTCTGCCCAACCCTAAAAAAAACAATTACTGTAAAAAAGAAAAGTGCCAACTTCCCAAGAAGAAAACAAACTAAAAAAGTAGGTGAAGTATGGTATTAGTACAACACGCCTGTATAGTACCACAATCTGTAGAGTGTTAGAGAGAGAAACAAAAGTGAGTGGGTGAGTGAGAGAGAGAGAGAGAGAGAGTGAGAGTGAGAGAGTGTGTTTGTGTGAGAGAGAAGAAATAAAGGAACATCTTTGAGAGTTTTTGATCTTGGTTTAGGGAACTCAAGCAGTTACAGTAACCTCTGAGTGATTTTCTGATCTGGGTTTTGTGGATGTTTTGAGGAAATATCTTATTCTGGGGATTTTGGCAAACCGGAATGGAAAATCGGAATGGCGAACCGGGTCTACAACTTTCGAGTCTGTTCATCAACGGAACCCAGCAACTTGGAGATCTTATTCTTCTTCTTCTTCAACAGCATCCTCTGTTCATGATGATGTGAATTCGTTGGTCGTCACTATCATCTAAATTTTAGATTAATTTATGGTAGATTAATTTGAGAAAGTTTTTAGAGTAGTTCGATTCTTTTATTCTTTATTTGAATATAGATTTCTTCGTTCGTTTTGGGGAGGGGATTCATTTCATTTTTCTATTTCTTGTCTCGAATTTGCATATTAAGTCACACAAAAAAAAAATCGATTCTTTTTTTTCTTCGTATAGGATTCACTTTGATTTCATAAAAAAAAAAAAAATATATTTTTATCTTCGATAGGACTCGCTTTGATTTCGAAAGAAAAAAACAGAGGATCCATTTTTTTTATCAATTGTTGTTTTTGCAAACACACACACACACTTAAACCATTCTCTCACATTCTTTTAAGAATAAGAAACTAGATATTTGGGTGGGTAGATTTGCTAGACGATGTTGGCAGGTTGTTCAAGTTCTTCATTGTTGTCACCGACCCGAAGATTAAGGAGTGAAGCAGTAGCAGCAACATCACCCACAGTAGCAGTACATTTTCCCATGACCACACAGAGATTGGACTTACCCTGCAGTAGTAGCTTCTCCCGCAAGGAAACACCTTCGAACCGACCACTTGGAAGAAGCATCTCACTCGACACCAACAACAAACCGATTGAGCGCAAGACCGGTGGATGTTCGCTTAAGCAGAGCATAAAGCTTCCACCTTTGGCAACAACAAGAGGAAATGAAGAAGGGTTTTATTGGAACAACGACAACAACAACAACAGAGGGAAGAAGAGTCTGAAGAGATTGGCGGAGGTGGACAAGGACGACTCTTGTCTGAGCAGAGTGAAGAGGCAAAGAGGCGAAACCGGAGATGATCACAATAGGGGTTTCTGGTTTGAGCATTTCACTGCGCAGAACTTATCTCCAGCATTACCCTTTTCTTTGACTTGTTCAGGTGATGATGAGGAAAAGGTTTGTTTTTCGCCCAGCGAAGTGATTTCTCAGCCTTTACAGAGTCATCCAAATTGGGTTAACTCGGTGATAACTGAGTTATCTGGTATAGGCGATAAGGATAATGAGAGTAGCCGTCCTGCAGCAGTTAAGGAACCTTCTGGATCATCGACAAGCGCATCATCAGAGAGTCATAGCTTGAGACACAGAGTACCAGAATCTACAAATGGTTCGAGGAATCCGTATTCACATCGAGGCGGCACAGAGGATAGGGCCATTGATAACATCAACAACAACAATCACAGGAACGATTTGCAGAGAGACTTCGAGCTTGTCAATTTGCTTAGTGGATGTTTAGAAGCGATCAGAACAAGGAACATAGCGGCGATTAACCATTTCATTGCGAGAACCGGTGATCTTGCTTCTCCTAGAGGAAGGACACCAATGACTCGACTCATAGCTTACTTTATCGAAGCTTTGGCTCTAAGAGTTGCGCGTATGTGGCCTCACATCTTCCACATCGTACCGCCTCGTGAATTCGAGAGAACGGTCGAGGACGAATCAGGAAACGCATTGAGGTTCTTGAATCAAGTGACCCCAATTCCAAAGTTCATTCATTTCACAGCAAACGAGATGTTACTCAGAGCGTTTGAAGGGAAAGAGAGAGTTCACATCATCGATTTCGACATCAAGCAAGGTTTACAATGGCCTAGCTTCTTCCAGAGCTTAGCTTCAAGGTCAAATCCACCACAACACGTACGGATCACAGGAATCGGAGAATCCAAACTCGAGCTCAACGAGACTGGAGATCGTCTCCACGGATTTGCAGAGGCAATGAATATTCAATTCGAGTTTCATCCTGTTGTTGATAGACTCGAAGACGTTAGGCTATGGATGCTTCACGTCAAGGAAGGCGAATCGGTCGCTGTAAACTGCGTTATGCAGATGCACAAGACGCTGTACGATGGAACCGGAGCTGCGATTAGGGATTTCGTGGGTTTGATCAGAAGCACGAACCCAATCGCTCTCGTTATCGCGGAACAGGAAGCAGAACACAACTCGATGCAACTCGAGGCGCGGGTCTGTAACTCACTCAAGTACTATTCCGCGATTTTCGACGCGATTCACACGAATCTTGCTACGGATAGCATAATCAGAGTCAAAATCGAGGAGATGTTGTTCGGGAGAGAGATCAGGAACATTGTGGCGTGCGAAGGGAGTCATCGGCAAGAGAGGCATATGGGTTTTCGCCATTGGAGGAGGATGCTGGAGCAATTAGGGTTTCGGAGTCTAGGAGTCTCGGAGAGAGAGGTTTTGCAGAGCAAGATGCTGCTAAGGATGTACGGATCTGGCAATGAGGGATTCTTCAATGTCCAGAGGAGCGATGAAGACGGCGACGGCGGAGGAGGCGGCAGTGGAGTCACGTTACGGTGGTCGGATCAGCCGCTTTACACGATCTCGGCTTGGACTACCGGCTGAATCGGAGGGAGTTCTTCGATTTAAGAAAAAAAAAATTAATACGTTTTATACATTTAGGAAAATTGATTTTATTCTTTCATTCTTTTTCTGAGTTATAAGGACTTTTACGAAAACTTAAAGAATTAGAAAATATAGTTTGCATTACTTTAATCTTTTTATTCTTTTTTATATCTATAAGACAAGTGAAGTAATTTTATCTGTTGAAACTATAAAGTTTAGTGATATTTTACTTATTCAAAAAAAAATTATAAAAGAAGTGAAGTAATTTTATCTGTTGAAACTATTAATTTAGTGATATTTTACTTATTCAAAAAAATAATTTTACTTATTCAGAAAAAACTATTATGTTATAATGGGCTTTTTGGGGTCGGCCCATTACTTACGAAACTCGTGTTCAAACTGCGTTTAAACATGGAAGTAGTCATAGCTAGATTGCATCTATGAAAACAAAAAAAACAAAACAAAGAAATTGTTAAGGAAGACTTAACTGTTTTAATGGATGAAATATTGCAAGCCAACTTTGCTAAGACAATAAAAAAACTTTGAAGTCAACTAGAAATTCACTTATTTATTATTATACTAAATAAAAATATCCACAATGATTTATTCAAAACACTAAGTAAAAAATAAAAGTTAATAAAATAATTTTTGATTGAAAAATTAGTCTATAATACAATCCTTTTTATTAGTATTGAAGTAAATTAAAAATTGTCGGTTTAAGAGAGTCTTGTATAAATTGAAATTTCACGAATTAGGTCATTAGAAAGATTATCAAAAAACAAAAATATTATTATTTATAGTTGAATCTTGAAAAAAACTGTTTAAGTATCCTTGAAAATGGATCAAGTCAATCGTATTGGTTTATAAAAAGAATAAAGAATTAGGTTTTAAGAGAGATTAGTCGACTTTGTATAGAAAGTCTTCAATATTTTTTGCTTTGATATGCTTTCTTATTTATACATACTGAAGATATTTCCTTTTTTTTTAGAGATAAGATAAATATATTCTTCTCATAGATTTTTTTAATATAATTTCTCATAGATTTTCATATATTCGGAGATATTATGAAAAGACATAATATCATTTTATTTTATTTTGTTTGGCCTCTTATAAATAATAACAAGATTTTGAAACTAAATACTTTTGAAAACGAAGTTGTCTATCTAATTAGTAATTACCCCTAGTTTAGATGCACGGAAATACTAGTAGACTAGTAGTGATTTTAAATCAATCACCATTAACAGAATTTATTTAGAATTGGTTTTGGGGTGAAAATTACCTCAAAATTTGTTAAATATATCTTTAGAGAAGAAAAAAAAATAGTTGCTAAAATTATAACCTCAACAAGGTACCAAAAAGGAAGTATCATCTAACTTCATGGCAATCAAAATCGACATGGCAAAAGCGTTTGACAGAGTTGAATGGCAGTTTGTAGAAGACACTGAGAGTGATGGGGTTTGCGGAGCCTTGGATAAGCAGAGTAACGTCATGCATCACATCACCGACATATGAGGTTCTGCTTAATGGTAAAGCATACAGCAGGATAATTCCCTCCAGGGGTTTGAGACAAAGTGACCTACTCTCTCCCTTCTTGTTCATCTTATGCGCAGAAATGCTAGCCAAGATATTCAAATTAGCAGAATCCAGGAATGAGATAGAAGGGATTAGAGTAGCACAAGCAAGCCCCCAAGTCTCTCACCTACTTTTTGCCGATGATTCCTTATTCTTCTGTAAAGCTAAAGCAGAAGAAGCTAGACTTGTGAACAAACTCCTTGAGGAATACAGTGAAGCGTCAAGACAAAAAATTAATCTAGATAAATCCAGTATATTTTTTGGTCAATGAGTGGGTAAAGAGAGAGCTACCTCAATCCAGAACATAACAAGAATTCGGAAAGAATGAGGAGGGGTCTACTTGGGTTTACCCGAGCTTTTTATAGGATCCAAGATTAAAACCTTGCAGTTCCTAGAAGAGAGGCTCCACAAAAAACTCAATTGCTGGAAAAGCAAATATCATTCAATGTCTGGAAAATAGACTCTAATCAAGACAGTGACCCAAGCTATCCCAACTTATACCATGGCGTGCTTCAAGCTTCTAAAGTCATTATGTATGGTTCTCAACCGACAGATAGCACGTTTTTGGTGGAGGAATAATTGCACCGATAAAGGGATTCATTAGATGCAATGGGACAAGCTATGTAGAAGGAAATGTGTCGGAGGGCTAGGGTTCAGAGACATGGAAGGTTTCAATATTTCCGTCCTAGGAAAGCAAATTTGGAGATTAGCCTCCAACCCTCAAAGCTTGATGGCACGAGTCTTTCAAGGGAGGTACTATAGGGGAAAGACAATTTTGGAAGCTCGTATGGGAACAAGACCCTCTTTTGTTTGGAGGAGCATTATGCAAGCTCAACACCTGCTTTGGTCTCCAAAAACACTTTGGTGACGGTTCCAACATCAGATTGTTGGAGGACCCCTGGGTGGTTGAGGACCATCCCAGACCTCCATTGCTACGAACGGATTTCGATCCGGACAAGGAAACTTTAAGCTACTTCAAGGAAGGTGGATCTGATGAGTGGAGACTAGGTAGATTGCGCGAGGCGTTTGATGATGAGGAGCTCAATCTAATAACAAAGTTCGACCCGGGAAGCACCCTCCTGTTAAACCATTCAACTGGATCCATCAATCAGATGGGAACTATTTGGTGAAATCTGGATACAGGGTTTGGTGTAACATGTTTGGTCAGTTGGGAAGTGAAGTGCACAACCTGAACTCAGGTTTAGAAAGGCTCTTTGAGGAGATATGGAAAGTGCCAACCACTCCTAAGATCCAGCATCTTCTCTGGAGAATCCTAACCCATAGCTTACCATCTAATCATGTTTTGCATAGAAAGCGGCTGAATGTCCCCGATGTGGTGCAGAGGAGGAAGATGCTAACCATATCTTCTTTCAATGTGGTTATGCCAGGGCAGTATGGGCAGGAACTTCGGCTGCTTACCTCTTCTTGCCCTAACCTAGAAACTTGATTTATGCCAATTTGGCCCTTTGTTTTTGGGACTCAAAAAAACGACAAGATAAAAACATGTAGTCATGGGTCCTATGGCGTTTATGGAAGGCTCGGAATGATCACATTTTCGAATGATCTCATTACCACCTTATGGAGCTAAGTCTAAAAGCAAAGGAAGACGAAGAAGAATGGGCTTTGGCGCATCAAGTGGAGGCAAGCTCCATTACTAGAGCTCCCGACTCCCGAATCACAATGCTCCCTCGGCTTCCGCGAATGTGGAAACCGCCTCCACCAGGTAAAGTCACCTGTAACACTGATGCTTCCTGGGGTAGAGTGGACACAGCTATTGGAATAGGATGGATCATTAGGGACTCTATATGATTAGTTAGGCTATATGGTGCTAAAACTTTCCACATCTCCCCTCTCCGTTACATGTTGAAGCAGTAGGCATAGTATGGGCAGTCACATGTTTGGCCAACATGGGCTACAAGGATGTCTGCTTCCAGACCGATAGTTCAACTTTTGTTAAAGCAACTACAGATCCAAGCCATTGGCCAAGTCTTGACTCCTATCTACAAGATCTTCATGACTTATTATCCAAGAATCCCTCCTTCTCAATTCAATTGATAAGGAGGTAAGCTAACAAGGCAGCAGACTTGATAGCTAAAGGAGCTCGAAAATGTCCAGTTTATTATGCTTCTATTGATGTAACTTTGCCTTTTTGGTTACTAAATTGTGTAAGAGGTGATGCAGTCATTGCACACTTGAACTTTTATGACTTTATTTATGAAAACTTTTCTCAGTGTTAAAAAAAAAAAAAAACAAGGTACCAACTTGAACATAGTTTTATGGTATGAGAATAAAAACAAAGGACAAGTTGCACGGAGTTTGTCTCCTACGTACTTCTTTTATGATCCGCCGATAATGTCCTTATCATTCTTATTTTGTTGTTTACTTTTTTATTTGAGTTTTACAGTTGTTCTGATATTTTTTTTTCTTTTTTCTGATGTTAGATTTTAATCTCTTGTCGTTTCCAACTTTTGTCGTCTAAGTTCGAGTCTTATCACTCATGTGTCACTCTCCACACAGAAAATAGAAACTTCCGAGAATTGGATGTTTTAAAATTATTTTTGTTTTCTTCCTTCTCTCCTTTTTGATAAAAAAAAAATAACAAAATTATATTTCGATAAATGGTTATGTTTATAAATTATCAATTGGTGCATTGCAGGCTTATGGAGAGCCATACAATGAGGTTGGTCGGAAAGTAGGTCACTGGTGAGTGTTAATCAAATCTGAAATCATTATATATGTGGTCACTATAATGTTCAATTTAACCAATAAGAAGTAAGTTGCAAAAATATAAACACTCAAATAAGTTGTTAAAATTGTTAAAAGACAATATACACACTCAAATCAATTATCTCATAATAATATAAAACATGTTATATGTTAAACAACAACATACGAATAAATGTAGACATGAATAATTAAAATACCAAATAATTAATGTAGATAGCTATTCTACGTGTTCGAGCAAACACGAGAACTCAAAGGAGACACTTGTACCAAGCTCATTCTCGTGCTGAATAAAAAAGGATATACAGTTTTGTACCCAAAAAAAAAAAACGATTTCGATAAAAAAATAATTGCACGCACTTATGCAAATTACAAACCTCTGTTTTCTCGTATTTCTTCAGATTTTACAAATTCTAAATGAAAGACGTACATGATGTAAAATAATTTTGATTTGTATGAATTTTAGATTCAATTAAAATAAAATTTTTGGTACTTATAAAGAGTCACAAAAATTGTATACACAACTTTGTTCACAACATGTATATAGGTCTGAGATCGTGTGACCTAAGGTATTAATAATGTACTGATTACTCGAATTTTAATTAATATAACATCCAAACAAGTGTCTATAATTTTTGTTGTTGTTAAAGTGTCTATATTAAATAACATTCTTTATGTTAGCAGCGGTAATAACGGCGTTTGGAACGGTAAGAATGGTTGATGAGGTTTGGAGTCTGTCTGATTGGCATTAGCGATGGATCAAACACATCTAAACTCGGTAAAAGTATGATTCATGTAGAAATTTAAAACCGAAAATGTTCTTTAATAATGGAGATGATATATTCATGGTTTCTTAGAGTAGATAGGTTTTTTTTTCACCCAAACCAAAAATGTTATTTTTGATAATTTTCTTCAGTATTTGAGCTCAATTTTGAATATTTTGATTTAATAATAGATTTCATTCTAAAAAACATTTGAATTTAAAACAGAAGAAAACTAATTTTCTTACATTGTTACTAAGTTACCATCTGTTGGATAAAAAAATATTTAGTGAAAGATTAGGCAATTTTTCATAATGTCCAATATTCCTCTCGTTATGCTGTATTATTAGTGAATTACAAGAGCATGGCATCGTAATATTGAAAAGAATTGCACATGACATAACTAATATACATAATGGATTCCAACTTTCCAATCATAAAAGTTATTCTATTATTTAGTTTTTTTTTGTTATTTTCCGGTTTTGAATATGATTTTCCATGGTCGTCTTTAGTTGCTTATTCATTCCGTAATCTTTCGGCCAAAAATATAGCATCAGAAATTAGTAGTATTATTTTTTTTTTTTATTAGCAATTTATGGTCTCTTGTGGTCAACAGACTGTTCAAACCAATCTTATTCGACTAAATTAATTTTTCTAATAAAGATCTGGATTTTTTTATAGCAGATAAGCTAGCTAGAATCATTAGACAACTATTTTTTGGTTTATAATATTAATTTTCCCATAAAATGATTGTTTTCATTTACTAAGTACTATTTCAAATTAGATATAGTATTTAACTACATTTTTTATCTCATAACTTTAAACCACATTGTTTAGCCCAAAAATAAAAACTTAAAAACAACATTCTATCTCAATGATTTGGGATATGAGCTTTTTAAAAGAAAGAATTTGTTGATGTACATAATTTTATATTATTTATAAGTATTTTACTCAAATGGTTTCATGTTTCAAAAAGTGGTCAACTTTTGCTGGATATACTATGCAATCATTATACCATATATATGTGCATTTTGCAGGATACTAATTGATAATAAAAACCCTTAATGCAATCTTCTTAACGGGTTTATCAATTGACTATTTTCATTTCCTGCCAAATATAAATACTTAAATTGAATAAATATTATGGTGCATTTGACTTAAAACCTTATAAATTGGATAATTCGATGTCGGTTTAAAAAATAAGAAATATGTTGGAGGTACGTATGGTCCAGATCCGCGTCGCATACTTGCATCGTCATAGACAAGTGTACCACGTCTGAGACACGTACGTTACACGTGCCACGTTTTTCTACTTCTGGTCTTTCGCTCGTGGCTCTTCTAAGTCCACGCGTAAGAGCACTTAGTAGTATTATTTTATTTATGTACATATGCAACGTTCTTCCTTTTATTCCATGTTCCAAGTTCCAATGCTCAAATTAATCATATAATATTTTCTCCGTGATCAATAATTGTCATATGTTTTCTGCGAGTTATCAATCTGAGTGATAACTTATCACATTACTAAATAAAAATATATGGTTGACAGAAAAATTAACTAGATAATAATATCGGAAAAAGAAATATATGAAATGTAAGTGCAGATTCGACATTCCTTATGAGTTCGATATAATATTATCACTAGAACACTTTTTATCACCGTATTAAGATTTATTTCTTTTGTTTTGTTCATAAGTTGATTAAGCTTTAACCTTCATTATAAAATAATTATCAGCTTTTTAAATAGTGGCGAATTGTGTATCATCATGTTAGGTATATATTTTGTTTAGACGGGATAATTTTTTTTTATATTAATGATTTTCTACCATTTAATAATATAAAATATATTTAAATTCGTGTCTATACTTTTATTGCAAACTGACTACATAATTAATATTTTATATCCACATATAATAAGTAAAAATAATAATTTATGATTTATAAAAAATAAAAATATAAAAAAATCATCATACAATGCTTAATCCAGTGTTTCTGATTTGTACACTAGAATAATTAGAGACACTGAAAAACGTTGTTAAACAAAATCTATTCAACAAAACTGACATTTCTCCCGAAAATTACAAGTCCGATCTGATATATTAATCCGAGTTAAACAAATTCTATAAATATCTCATTTTCCTTAATAAGAAAAAGGTTCACACATTATATTTTTATTATACTAAATCATATTCTATCTCTTTCGATCTTCTAAACACTGAACCATTTATTTTTAATACATCAATCATCATTTTTTAATACATCAATCATTATTTTTCCAATCATCTTGTAATTAAAGTTCTATCCGTAAACTTTATTTATTATCAAAAATTCATCAATATAATTCTAATTATTGATCCACTTTTCTTTTCTGATCTACTTGTGTCCAAACACACAATTTTCTTCTTGTTTTTTTTATATTCTTTTTGATTGTCGATTTTTTTTTTTTTTTTAGCTTAACGTTGAAGAATTATAAAAACAAATCCTACTATTATATTTTCCAGACTTGGACATTGATTCTTATTTTATAGAAACTTATCATTTGAGAACAAACCAAAAATACCAAAACAATAATATTCTCTGTGAACGACATAAACCTTTGTCATGATTAATTTATTATTGAATAATTTTATTTTCCAATAATTGCAACTTTCGGCGATAATCAGGGGCTAACTCTGTTCATTTATTTGACCTTGTCTAAGTCAAATTCTTGTAATTTTTATTACATTCCACAGATATCTCTGATATTTTATTGTTTGATCAGCCATGTATATAAGATGTTGATAAACTGGTCAAATATTATATATATACAAATATTATCGCACCTGTTTTAGCTGTTTCATTTTGTGTACATATATCGTGTTTGTTTTAGCTTTATTATTTTGATTATATGAGATATCTTCTAAACTTGTAGATATGTAGTTCGTATATGCAGTTTTGTACTTACTGAATTAAGTATAACATTAAAAACTAAAAAAGAGTAAGAGAAAATTAACCATTTCTTTGTGATTCGATAGTTAAAAATTTTATTTTGTAGATTAAATGACCATGTTAGCTTTTGCATTGCATTATAATAATACTAATACTTTGATTATATAGAGGTTCTAAAATGACAAGATTATATGATATTTTTATTAGTTCTAGACATTATGATAAACTTATAGTCTGAGATTATAACCGAGAAAACAAAAAGATTAAAAATTGCAAATCAAACCAACAAAAATGCCAGCTAATTGCACATTGTGAGATTGTCTTTTTGTGCTGACACTTAGTGCTTCTGCTTGGATTCTTTACCCAATCAATAGAAGACCATGAAATATAATTTGTTCTTTCGTTCAAACCATAAATGTTTACATTTTTTAATCCGTTCTTATTTTATAAATAATATCATTGTAAATAATATCATTGTTTTCATAATTTTACCATGAATACATTCATATTTTAGAAAGTTCCGAAAAACTAACAACCCGACTGGCAAAAACCTTCAAATATTGTTGTTCTCATACTATTATGGTTTTTACATGATTATATATATACATATGTATTTTGTTTTCGAAAAAACAAGATACATTAGATTAACATATGTATGGTACCTCTTTTTTAAAAAAAAATGTTTACATTTACTAAGATTTTAATGCTATATTTTGTTTGAATGAAATTTGACCGGCTCAAACTAAAACAATTTATTGATAAATAATTTTAAACAATAGTATTTTCAATTAAAATAAAATAAAAGTATTTAAGAGTTTTTATTGGAAATTTTATACATTTAAATCTAAATTTAATTTCGAGAAGTAATATCTTTTTGGGTGAATTTGTTTCCTATGATTATTTCACAATAATAAATATGTAGTAAATAAAAACTAGTCATAAAAGTTTTTAGCAAATTTTGAAAAATGATTGAAAAAATTTCCAGAAATTATTTTATTAGCAAGTAATATTTTTAAAAGTTTATATGCTTTTTATATATTCAAAATTATGATATTTAAAGAATAATTTATACTTTTTATGTGTCAAATTAATATATTTTATAGCTTTTCGTATATATATATATATTAAAATAAATTATAAATAAAATTATAAATGCATTATTCTCTGTGACTAACAATTTTCAACAACTCTAAATCATTAGTAATCCAATAAACTCAATCATTTTGTTGAATTTTAAAATCTATTATTACTAATTAATAAAAGTACATACAAACTTTCAAAGTAATTCTTTTAATCAAATTTTGCTTTTAAAAAATTTTGAAAATGAAAGGAGTATTATTTAGCTAAACACTACATATATTTATGTATAAATGTCCAACATATGCATCCTCAAAATATACTATAATAGTATGATTTATGTTAATATTGTTATTATGTCACCACTCAAATTCAAATATACATAATGTATGTTGTTGATTTTTTTTTAAAAATGTATAACACTCAAATAATATTATTTAATAATAAATTTTCAAAAGTAAAATTAAAATGAAAACAATATCTATGATATAAAATCCAAATATATTTATAAATTTAAAATAATAACATGAAAAATCTGTGTAGAGTATTTATGGTATAAACTATTTAAATATATTTATACCGTTAAAGCTATAGTATGGAAAATTCATACAGAGATAAATGATTTATTCATGTTAATAGTTTAGAGGATTTTTCTGTATAGGAGGTAAATCCAAAAAACACGATGGTAGAGTATTTTTTTATGGTTTTGTGATGCTCAAATTAGAAAATGATATGGAGAGGGTTCCATCAATGATTGGAATGAAAGATTAAAAAAGATAAGAAACAAAGGAGTGTTTGAGTCGCATAACTGGACCCGTAAGAAAATGGATCTACAGCTAGGTTTTTAGCTGGTAGATTTGACAATAGAAAGAGAAAGAATGGAATTAGTTTAAAGGTAAATGTCGGTCAAAGAATAACCAGCGAAATAATCAGAGAATGGTCACAGCAGTAAGACAAGAGAGTCTCGAAAAAATAATGACTGTATCTTTCAAAGAATGATGTAAGAACAGAAAATTAGAGCAATAATCAAGTTAAGTGAGTAAAAATATATCCACCCTTTTGTATTAAAGATAAGAGTATGTATATTGGATCAAATATTGGATCTATATAATAGATTTTGGTTAGTGTACTCGACAACTCTCCTATCTATTTTCTTTGGCTGTATTTGTCTGCTGCTAAATAAGATCTTCTTGTTTTCCTGATTGTCTTCATTGTATAAAGTGGAAGCAGCATACGCGGCATGAGCTTCTTCCTGACCTTTGTCATTTTTGATTCATTGAATTGTCACTCTCTCTTAAAGTATGTAATATTTGATTAGTTCATCGTTCGTGACACAAGTTTGAATAAGTTCTTATTGTTGATTGATTGAAAATATGTAAAAGTTTGAAAGATTATATTCCGCCTAAATGAGTTGTCATAGTGTCTGATTTTCAGTGTGTTTTTTTTTTTGTTTTCTTCCAGTCTTGCCTACTCCAAATCACTTGTACGAGTTAAATTCTGGTCATTTTTTCTTTAAACCACACAATACCTAGAACATCTTGTATAAAATAATATGATATACTACCGAAAAAAAAGATATCATAGAGTCAGATGGCATAATTATGGTATGTAGTCCATAAAATTTAAAACCAGTTTTACTGAATAGAATTATATGTGCAAAACAATCATAAATAATATGTGAACCATCTACATAAAATAAATAATATTATTCCAAATATTAATAACATTTTCTATTTTATCATATTTAAATTAAATTTTGAATAATTTATGTTTCTGATTTTTTAAAAATATATTACAAATTAATATCTAATCATCAATTTCTAAAATTTAAATCATGAAAAATCCGAATATAATAGATAATATGATTTGTGTTAGTATTGTTATTATGTTACCATTCAAATTCAAATATACATAATGTAACTTGTTGATTTTTTTTAAAAAAATGTATTACACTGATATAATTATATCTACCTATAAAATTCCAAATTCAAAATTAAAGTGAAAAACTCGTGTGACATATTTATGATATAAAACCCAAATATATTTATGTATTTAATTTAATAACATGAAAATATGTGTAAAATATATATATAAATTTAAAATTATAACAAGGAAAATCCATGTGGAATTAAATGTTTTTATTCATTTTAATAATTCTTATTCTTTTTTATTAACTATTAATCATAATTTTGTATAATTTATGTTTGCTGATGTTTTTAAAAATAGATTACATTAAAATAGTAATATCCAATCATAAATTTCAAAACTTTGAAACCCATAGGATGAAAATTTATATGGAGTATTTATGGTTTAAAATTATAGCATGGAGAA
Source organism: Streptanthus diversifolius (assembly GCA_039880935.1). Taxonomy (NCBI): domain Eukaryota; kingdom Viridiplantae; phylum Streptophyta; class Magnoliopsida; order Brassicales; family Brassicaceae; genus Streptanthus; species Streptanthus diversifolius. The sequence continues at coordinate 545,421 of JAXGFM010000007.1, forward strand.
TTCGTGTGAAATAAATTATTTTATTTATGTTAATAATATTTTTTGTATATTATTAGTCCTTAAATTTATATTGGTCTAAGTTATGTTGCTGATTTTTTAAAATAGATTACATTGAAATAATTATATCCAATAATAAATTTCCAAAATTTAATTCCACAGCATGAAAATACGTATGAAGTATTTATGGTATAAAATCTAATTATATCTATGTATTAGAAATATAGCATGATTTTATTCCCCGTCGAGAAAAATATTTTATTTAAGATAATCAAAAACAAATTCTGTTTTACTAAAATGGTTCTTTTTAGGTTCTCTATATATCTTACATTAATTAAAATAAAATAACATATATCTCAAGTGTTACAGAATGATATTTGAATAAACTGAATCCGTCTTGATTTCAAATGCTTAGTTATTTCGTTATTTGGATAAATATAATGATTGTAGTCTTATAGACTTGTCTTATGGTTATATCTAATTCTTACAGCTCATAGATTACAAATCTTTGGATGTCGAAAGAAATGTAAGGCCATTAACTTAAAATTTATGAACAAAATAGATAAAACAATATCCAAAATCCAAACAGATTATTTCCATACTAAGAAACTAAAAAAATATATTTTGTTAGCAATAAAATTGTCACTAATATATGAATCATTCTTTAGTTTATATATATTTTTATTTAAGAGATCCACGACCTGAAGCATATATATATATATATATACATATCCTCCTCCTATTTGCGTCACCGTCCAAAATCCGAATCCTCACACCATTTGTCTGTCACCACCAAACCCATCTTTTCTCCATTTGCTTTGTTTCCGAGACACGATTTGATTTCTTCATCAAAAAGTAGAAAACCCACAACGAAAGTCTGGAAATTTCATATGATTTTCATCTTGAAGATCCGCGGCAAAACAGTTTCTGATTCTTCGATTCACGTCGCAAAAAAGGATTTTTCTTTTCCCCTTAGGGTTTAAAACCCTGTGATTGAATGGGTTCGGGGTTCTCTTTCTTTAAGAATGGTTCATCGTCTTCGTCTCGTAACGGAGATCTGTTAAAGCCTGGTTTTGGGGATTTGCCGGAAAGTTGTGTGGCTTTGATTCTCGAGAATTTGGATCCGGTTGAGATCTGCAGATTTTCGAAGCTCAACAGGGCTTTTCGTAGAGCTTCCTGGGCTGATTTCGTTTGGGAATCGAAGCTTCCTCCAGATTACAGATTGATTGTCAAGAAAATCCTTGGTGGTTTCCCGGAAAAACTGCGCAAAAGAGACATCTATAATTTTCTCTCTCGGGTTAATTCCTTCGACGAAGGCACCAAGGTTTGTCCTTTTTCACAGCTTCTCTCTGTATTTTCCCCTTTGGCTTTTAGGAAAATTTAAGGGTTTTCATAATTATCATTTGTGAAAATGATTCGCATGAAACAAATTTCTTATTCTTCGATTTAAACTATGGTCCTTCCCTGGAGAATTAAAGAAGAAAGTCTATGTTTTTTATTCGATTTTTGATATTTTTTTGCAGAAAGCTTGGGTCGATAAACGAACCAGTGATCTCTGTTTATGCATATCGGCCAAGGGATTATCAATCACCGGGATTGATGATCGGAGGTACTGGAATCACATTCCGTCTGATGAATCTCGGTGAGATTTCTCACTTCTCTTTCTCATCAGAGCTCAAACAAAACCAGCAGAAATTGTCTCTTGTGACTGTTTTTTCAATAGATCCGATGATAAATCTAATAATCTTTCATTGCATGTTGCTTATGTTGGTTTACAGCTTGTCTTTACCGATCTAATATGGTTTACGTAGTTTCTATTCAAAGTTTGCTATGATTGAAAAAATGGCACATTGTTAAATGAATTGTTTTGTGTTACTATGATTCTTCATTTGACAAATACCAAAATGTTGATTCCTGTAGATTTTCTTCGGTAGCATACCTTCAGCAAATCTGGTGGTTTCAAGTTGATGGAGAAATCGATTTCCCGTTCCCAGCAGGAACCTACAGCGTCTTCTTCAGGCTTCAGCTAGGCAAACCTGGCAAGCGGTTTGGTTGGAAGGTTTGCAACACTGAACAGATTCATGGTTGGGACATTAAACCGGTTCAGTTTCAAATCTGGACCGAAGATGGTCAACACTCTTCATCTCAATGCATGTTAACCGAATCAGGAAGCTGGAGTCACTACCACGCTGGAGATTTTGTGGTCGGGAAATCGAAAAGCTCGTCGACGAAGCTTAAGTTCTCGATGACTCAGATCGATTGTACGCATACCAAAGGCGGGTTATGTGTAGATTCTGTACTTGTGTATCCGAGCTCGTGTAAGGACCGGTTGAGGCGGTTTTAAGTCTCTAAACCGAAGATTGGTTTAGTTTAGAGGTTATAAAAGCTATTTTTTAGAAGTAGCTTTTTAACCTTATTGTAGAATGTTTGGGGGGTAATTAAAAAACTCAATGTAAAAAGTAAAAAAAAGGGAATTAGGGTCTATGTTTCATAGTTTTAAGTTCAATGTGTAAACTTGAGTTTGAAGTTAAAGAGTTATTTAACTTTCTCACTGGAACTGGCATCTTGTGGGAAGTGAAAAGCAGCGTGTCGTGCAGACCGGAATTACTAAATCGGCCCGGTTCGAAAGAGAATCGACTATGTACTCTATAAGTTTCTTCTACTACTCGTTATCAAAGCAAACAGAACTTATTTGAAAATCAGAGAACCGACATTGAACCGGTTCGAAGTTAAACAACTTGATTCTATAATGCAGTTGATCTGTTCAGTCATTTACCTTCCATTGTCGAGAGCTATTGCCAAATGATCTCTTTACTTATTTCATTAACTGTCTTTGCTGTTGCTCTCAGCTCTCTCTTGCTTTAGCTGTTCTTGGGAAGATGATGAAACTCGGGTATGATCCCAGCATTGTCACGCTAAACTCGCTGCTTAATAGTTTTTGTCACGAGAATAGGCACTCGGATGCACTATCTTTGGCTGATCAAATGGTAGAAGTGGGATACAAACCTGATACCGTCACATTTACAACTCTGATGACAATTTCTCCACAGCAACAAAGCTTCAAAAGCGGTGGTTTTAGTTGAAAGAACGGTAAGGAAAGGATGTCAACCAGATCAATTTACTTATTTGGCTTTAAATCTTCTCAAGAAGATGGAGGAAGGGAACACAGAGCCAAATGCTGTGATCTACAACACAATTATTGATGGTCTTTACAAATATAGGCATGTGGATGATGCACTCAAGCTATTCAATGAAATGGAGAAGAAATGAGTTTTAGACCGGATGTTTTCTCTTACAACTCCCTCATAAGCTGCCTTTGTAACTACGGAAGATGGACTAAATCAAAGAAATAAAGAGTTGCGGATTTGCTGGAGATGCTTCAACAATAAGCTTGGTCACTAATATGTTGAGGTTAGACAAAAGATTTTTCGATATGCTCTCGTAAAACTGTTTATCCTCGAGAGAAGGGTGATATGTACAGCAGCCATCTTTACGTGAAAACATCTGTACGTTTTCATGTTAAATTTGTTGTTGTTGTGTAATAGTGTATTGATTATAAGAACTCAGTTAGAGATAAATGCATGACTTTTCTGATATACAATTGAAAAGAGAAAGTAGCTTTATTTGAAACAAGCTTCAAGAGATTATTATATGTACAAAAAATTAGAAAGTTAAATATTGCATTTTGATTTGAAAGCAAAACATCTTATTTGAATCATAGAAAGTTTTCAGATTCCCTTTGGATCCACACCAACGGAGTTCAATGTCTCTGCATTTCGAGGCCTTTCAAGTTCACATGCAAAATAAACAAAAATTAAAAAAAAAATAATAATATAAATAAATATTGTCCATTAGCAGAGTTAAATCAATCTAGATCAGACAAAAGTCATATATAACATTAACTAGTTATGAACATACGTGGTGTACGGGTTAGGTCTGGTGGGATCAGGCAAGACGGCATTGGACTTATCTTGAATCTGACCTACTTTCCGTAGCCAAGACTTGTTGATAAATTTATCGGCGGAGGAAACACAATGGTCTGGATCATCGACTTCCGCGACAGCTGCTCTTCTGTTCTTCCTTGAACTGACCGCCGGAGAATGCATTAGCTGCTGCTTGAGGCTATGTCCGCCCATAGCAAGTGCTAGAAAAATAAAACCTCCGATAATAGCCACTGGTGCAAACTCTCCGGTTACTGAAAACCTATTTGACAATAATCTCATTGATTAAATAAGTCACGTTTCTTTGTGTCATTGTTTGTTTTATACGAAATATTTGAATGTAACTATAGTTTTGAGCAGAGATTGATTATAAAATCATCATTGTCAAAAACTAGATCGAACACTTTGACAATTATGAGATTCTGTTTTTTTTATTGAAAAATGCAAACTAATTATGAAAAATCGTGTAGGAATGTTGATAACGAAATATGATGAAAAAATTGAAAATGGTATCATATATCAGTAAATCTTACTTATTATATTTTTGTTTGGCGTCACCGGCGACTGTGGTCGCGAAGCGGCGAGAGCCACCTACTTGTTTGCCGGTCGAACGCAATTGGTTCTATAAACCAAAAACATAATAAAAAAATTCACAACAAAAAACAAGTTCAAAGAGAATAGTTCATCAACACTTAAAAACTTGAATAGACAAGAATCAAATTGAACTTACGATGATTCTGAAAGCCATCTCGGTTAATTTTCGTGACTGGAGTTAAAAAAGCATGAGACGAATGATTGATTATATATACGGTAGGGGATGAGACTATTTAGGATCTTTGTTACTTAAAATGGAGAAAAATTCAAAATTGCATATTATATTTAGTCATACAGAAATTAAATCCCATCCATCAAATCTTTCTTTTTTTTAAAAAAAAAAAACAAATCGCAACAATATTTAACCACACAAAATAAACGAGAAGAATTTTTCTCCTCTCGATTAATATCTATTGTGAGAGAAAATGGATTAGTACTTTTTTTTTGTTTGCTATTATTTGTTGTTGTTGTTTAGTCTTAAGGATCGTATAATAAGTTAAGAAAATAGTTGATATTTCCGACAAAATAAATCATGATAAAAAGATCGAAGTGTTACAAGTCATGTAGTGATGCCCCACGAATTATCATAACGGCATCAGCTGAAGTTATCAAATAAAAGCTAAGCTGTGGCTATGGATTGACATAACTCACAGCTCAAAGACAGAATCTGATGGATAGAATTAAATATAAAGGTGTTTTGTTGGCTCGGATCACACTTCCTTCTCAAGTAGACACGATGAAAGATATCAGATCTTTAATAGCAACACTTGAAGCCTAAGGGATACATAAGAGATGTAAGAATCTCTAACGTGGTATAACAATAAAAGATGCATATGAAATTGTATTGCTCTGGATTTGGCCAAGGATAAAAACAATTTGGAGAAAGACCAAAATTGAGATCAGAGCTATAATCTAATGAATGAGAAAGATATTTTGTAGAAGGATTAGCCTAAAAAAGCTATGATCTTGTGAAAAAGGAGTTTCTGAAAAAAGATGAGAATGGAAAGTGATTTTGAAAAGGAGAAGGACAAGATTCAGGTTCATGACGTCCACACTACTAGAAAGTTCATACAAGGGATGATTTGCCTGAACTAAAACATTTTTTTCATATTTATTATTACCATCATCGCCATCATAAACATGATTGTACTTTTTGTGTTTATCATTTTTTTTTTTCTCAAATAATATTTTGATAATATATAGTTGAAGAAGTTTTTTGTTACTCTGTCAACAGTGAATGTTGATGTTTGATTGCTTTGTTATGTGTGTATATAAATAGAGCGATGTGTGTAAGTTTGCGTTGGTGATAAGAAATTATTCAGGTAAAATGTTTGACATCGTTTAAATTTGGATGCTACTCTAGGAATAATATATTTATATTCATTATTAAAATTCATTATTTTGTAAAATAGTAAAATATATATTTTAATGTTAATGAATATGGTATGTGTAAAGTATGTTTTTTATGTTAATGAATATCTTATTTCATAACAAATAAATATAAAATTAATTGTGTCGGAATTATACGGCACAATGGTGGACACTTCTGATATTCATGAAACATGTTTGGAGTTTGAATCCAACACTCTGTAATATTAAAGAAATATTAAAGCTATAAAAATAAATATATATATATATATATATATAATTAATTGTATTATGATAATATCAAAGATATATGTGATTTTCTTTGCATCTTAAACTGTTTAATCATGTATTTATTATATTTTAGATATTTATTCTTCAAAAGAGCATGAACTTAATTGTTTCGTGAATATCTTATTTCATAACAAATAAATATAAAATTAATTGTAGTGTGATAATATCACAAGTATAAATGATTTTTTGCATCTTTAAGCTATTCAATCATGTATTTATTATATTTTAGATATTCATTCATCCGGTATTAATTTGCTTTCATAAACTTTTGATGTGTTTTCAAGATACACTCATTTTTTGTTCTCTATAATTAATGTGATAAATTGAACTATAGATCAATTACGTAGATTATCGACTATGTTGATATAAATTGACGTGTTTCCAATATACAATCATAATCTATCTTTCTCACCAATGTAAAAAATGGAATCACATATAACCTTTGAGTTCAGTCTTAGTCATCACGATTTAATACATTTAATTATTCATGATATGAGCAAGAAAAATTAAACATACAATTAAAATTTTATAAATTAATAAATACTATAAAAAGATCGGTTTTAAATTAGAACAATGTCAGAATTAACAAAATTTAAGATAATATGTTTTTATAAACTCATTATGTAAATATGTGATCCTAGTAATATTACAAGGCGAGCAAAACGACGGTGTTTTATTTTTCGATACGTCTTGTTGTTAATTAATGATAGACTAAACATTGAAGGGTATTATTATAATTTCGACATACATCGTCAACAAGATCGCACAAAACCACACGAACTAAGAACAACGGAGAGCACCTATCAGAGATTCGTCGTAACTCAGTAACGAGTTTACAAAAACCATGGAATCGTTCGACATGAGTTCCACGGCCGCCTCGATAGGCGTTTCCGTCGCCGTTCTCCGTTTCCTCCTCTGCTTCGTCGCAACAATCCCAATCTCCTTCGCCTGGCGATTCGTCCCGAGTCGACTCGGAAAACACATCTACTCAGCTGCTTCTGGAGCTTTCCTCTCTTACCTCTCCTTTGGCTTCTCTTCAAATCTTCACTTCCTCGTTCCGATGACGATTGGCTATGCTTCGATGGCGATTTATAGACCAATGTCTGGATTCATCACTTTCTTCATTGGTTTTGCTTATCTCATTGGCTGGTAAAATTTTACAAAATTTAAGCTTTACCCTCTTAAATATTGCTCCTTTTGCTTGACCCTAAATCGAGATCTTCAATGATTTGTCGATTTTTTTTTCTGTAGTCATGTGTTTTATATGAGTGGTGATGCTTGGAAAGAAGGAGGAATCGACTCTACTGGTAAACTCTTCGATTTTATTTTTTTCTCAGTTGATTTGATTGGTTAATTATTGATATATGTTCTTAGCCGAATGTGAAATTATTAGGGATTTTTGAAAGAAAAAAAATTGAAGCTTTTAGATTTATGAATCATGGTAAAGCCACCTTGTGGTTGTGATTGTTCTTTAGCTTAGAGTGAATTTATTGGTAAACTTTTGAGACTATCCAATCATTAAGACTCTTGGGTAATGGTGGAAACCAGGAGCTGGATTTTGATTTTTAATAAATGTATATTAGGAGCTTTGATGGTGTTAACGCTGAAAGTGATATCGTGTTCGATAAATTACAACGATGGGATGTTGAAGGAAGAAGGTCTCCGTGAGGCTCAGAAGAAGAACCGTTTGGTTCGGATGCCTTCTCTCATTGAGTACTTTGGTTATTGCCTTTGCTGCGGAAGCCATTTCGCTGGACCTGTGTTTGAAATGAAAGATTATTTCGAATGGACCGAAGAGAAAGGAGTAAGCTTTCTGTCTCTTACTCATTATCGAACTTATCGATTCTTGTTCGTTTGTTTGTTTACTTGGTTAGTTGGATTTCAGATTTGGGCTGTTTCTGGAAAAGGAAAGCGACCATCGCCTTACGGAGCAACGGTTCGAGCTATATTTCAAGCTGCGATCTGTATGGCTCTGTATCTCTACTTAGTACCTCAGTTTCCGTTAACCCGGTTCACTGAACCGGTGTACCAAGAATGGGGATTCTTGAAAAGATTCGGTTACCAATACATGGCTGGTTTCACGGCTCGTTGGAAGTATTACTTCATATGGTCGATCTCAGAGGCTTCCATCATCATCTCCGGTTTGGGTTTCAGTGGTTGGAGCGATGAAAATACTCAAAAGAAGGCGAAATGGGACCGTGCAAAGAATGTCGATATTTTGGGGGTTGAGCTTGCCAAGAGTGCGGTTCAGATTCCGCTTGTGTGGAACATACAAGTCAGCACTTGGCTCCGTCACTGTGAGTAGTAATATGCATATGAGAAGGAGATCATAGAGATTGCCATTTGAAACCTGTTTCTTCTGTTTAAACGCAGACGTGTATGAGAGAATTGTGAAGCCTGGGAAGAAAGCAGGTTTCTTCCAGTTGCTAGCTACGCAGACCGTCAGTGCCGTATGGCATGTGAGTGCACCTTTCGTCCCTTTATTTCATTTTTTTTGGCAACTTTGAGATTGCTTCCTGTGATCAAGAAACCATCTTTAGTACTGCGAGTTGTGCATAAAGATTGAATCTTTTTGTGAGCAGAAAAATCTCTACTTGTTTCTCTTTGCAGGGACTGTATCCTGGATACATTATATTCTTTGTTCAATCTGCATTGATGATCGATGGTTCAAAAGGTACGACTTTTGCTCCTCGCTATCATCTTCCATTAACGTTCTGTTTTAATCCAATCCGGTTAATGAGTTTCTCGTCATGTTTCTTTTTCATCGAGCAGCTATTTACCGTTGGCAACAAGCAATGCCTCCGAAGATGGCAATGCTGAGAAATATTATGGTTTTCATCAATTTCCTCTACACAGTTTTGGTTCTCAATTACTCATCCGTCGGTTTCATGGTATAAACTCTTCCCTCCGTTTCTCGCTCATATTGTTTAACGCTTAATACTTTATCTTGAAATCACTCTTTTTTTTTGTTGTTGTGTGATATTCAGGTTTTGAGCTTGCACGAAACACTCGTCGCCTTCAAGAGTGTATATTTCATAGGAACAATTTTGCCAATTGTCGTGATTCTGCTTAGCTACTTAGTTCCTGTGAAGCCTGTGAGACCAAAGACCCGAAAAAAAGAATAAAGCTGTCTTTTATAACACTTTTTCTCTTTTTTTTTGGTTTTCTTCTTCTCTTGGACCGTTTATGTACAAACACAAATGAAATTGTGATTTTGTTGTTCTTCTTCTTCTTCTCAATTTTAACCCAAATCTCAGATATTTTACCTGAACTTTGAAGAAAGAGTGATGCTTTAGATTTGTTTCTCTCCCTGTTTGTTTCTTGATTACCACCAAAATAGTGCCAAAAATCGACTTAGTAGCCGAAAGTCAACTAAAAAAAACAAAAAAAAAGAATAAAAGTTAGAATTTCTTTTAAATTAAAGAGGCAATTTTATGAAATACAATTTATAAAGACAAGCGAATATTACAAGTTTTAGATAGATCTAAATTTGGATAGTTGTTCCTTGGATCCAACAGATTCTTCTTCAACAACAGAATGATGTTGTTTATTGTTTAATATTTCATATATAGACTATATAAAAATGGATCGATGTAGACATTTACCGGGAAATTAAAAATATTATCATCGTAACTACATTAAGAGATCATAATATCGATTTTGGATAAACCGAATCCCAAAAGAGTGACTAGGGTGGTAAACATGCATTAAGGAAGATTAATAATGGCTAAAAGTATTTTTGAAAACTGTACCGGCAGTTGGACCAGGTTCGACCATGAACCGGGATATACCCGGGTCAAGTTTATATTAAAGAGTTAGACCAGTTAAAAACCAGAACAAATCAGTAAAAAAACAGAAAACTGATAACTCAATTGAAATACATCAAACCGAGTTAAATTGTATTAAATTTTTTTTTTTTTTCAGAAAAGTACAATTTCGGAAAGCTATTAAAATTTATGTTTCTAGTTTTAGTACTTTTTTAATTTATGCATGTGAACGAATCACCAGAAATTAATGTATTTATTACTTATATAATCAAATTACTAAATAAAGAATATATCATGAAGCCAAAATAATAAGTAATAACTGAGTATACAAATCGGTTTTTTAACTCTCTGATAAAATCATTGAAACTCATTATTTTATTGTTTTTATGATAAAAATTGAATAAATTAATGTAAATTACGTTTGGCAATCATTAAATTATCAAGTTGTTGCATGTGTTAAAAATTATTTGTTCTACTATATAATTGATTTAACAATATTATAATTATAAAAAGAATATATCATTAATATAATTATTCTTTCAAATATCATCAAACTGGTTAAATCTGGTAACTCATGATTCAAAAACTTTTTTGGTTCGGTTATCATTCCGGTTTTAAAAACATTGCCTTAAAGAGTGATTAATCTTTTGTTTAAGTGAATAAAACAGTCCGAGAAAGAGAATTGTTATGATTAAGAAACATAAGCCAGACGATAAGTGGACCATAAAAGCATACATTAATATATAATCAAGTCACATCAATTATATGGTCGGGAACTTACTTTATACAATTGTTCTGATTGGTGTGAAGTAAAGCTAGTGGTAAATAAGAGGATTATAAATTAGAGCATTACATTTTGTAACTCTAGAAATGGCTTATACCATTTTAGAACTGATTAGATATCTTTAAAAGTATCCAAGTAAGATCTAAGTTTTGGTTAAAATTATCGAAGTAAAGTATTCAAGAGTGGTTTTTTTTTTTTTTTACGTCTTTATCTTCAAGAGTAATTAACTGCATGGAAAAGTTAAGATATAAACAACCAACAAAGAATAAAAAAGTAAGTGAAACAAAAGAAGGACCGTGTCGGCCATATAACTACTTTACACTTTTAGTCAACAAAATCATAACACCTAAAACTTATACTTATCAAATTACTTTTTTCTTTTGTTGACATCATAATTAATTCAATGTTTTCTGCTCTTTCAAAGTCCATGCTAAATCGAATTTCGGCTATTCTAGTTGGATACTAGATGGACCCCGGAAAAAAAAATCTGACATCTGTCTTTCATGTAAGATGTAAGAAACAGAATTTGAAATTTAAGGCTCCGAATGATTTCAACTATGAATGTAAAATTCAAAGCTTAATACATCCGACAAGTTTCTGTCATTCATTTAAAACTAAATAGTTTAGAATTTCAGTAATTTAAATGAACGTGTCATGAGCAAAAGTAACTATACATTGTTTTAATTTTCTCTAACTAAATTAAGAAGAAATTAGTATTTTCTTTTATCAGAAAAGAAAAGAAAAGAAACTAGTAATTAAATGTATTGTTAATCAAACTAACGTTTTATTTGATCTCGGAACTTTTTTACTTACAATTCGTCAGTCAAAAAATATTATCATATTTATTTGAGATTTTTAATAATATCTCTAATAATTACACTCATCCAAAGGATTAATTAAATTCTAGTCCGAATTACTCCTTACTATAATATATATATATATATATTGAATAAAATATCATTCATCTCTTATATATCTGTTGTTTTTCTATCTCATATGTTCCATTATTTAACTAATTGTTGTACATTTTAACAAAAATAGAAAGAAACAAAATATATTAGTTGTACATGCATGTCATTAGTAAATAATAAACGACAGCAATCTACTAATTTTATATCCAAACACGTGAGTCTAATTAAAGATAGACAAACTAGCAAACTCACTTGCCCAGAATTAAGTTGGTGGCAAACTAGAAAATCACTTATAGTGGAATCGATATATTATCTTGTAAAAAAAAAAATAACTTGGATGCTAGATTCAGTGTATTAACTACAGATTTGAAATAATCGTTACTTTCCTTTATAAAAGAGCAACAACTTTAAGCCTACTATATATGATATCTTGGAAATTTGGGAAGTACATAAACAAATAAAACTCCACTACAAGTTGTCACCTTTTTATGTCGACTTCATCAATGTCCACACTCAAACAAATAATGCGTTCAACCTAACGAATCAGTGTATGTTGCGTTAGCTAGGTGGTAGCACTATTCATTTAGATCCGAGTTTCGACATATATTCAAATCATTAGTTTAGAATAATTTTTGTATATATCTTTACAGATTTGTATATGGCAAAGTGGCATATAGATCTATTGAGTACTTTATGAACAGGTAAACGCAATTATTTCATTATTGTAATCACTTTTCACTGAATATTCTTTAACTTTTTAGCAGTTTGAACATATGAAATGGTTTCTTCGAATTCGTTACAAAACACATTTGACAGAGGAAGCAAGATAAGCAGGAACTAGTAAACACCTACGTAGGAAAGTTAATTAATAAAATGACTTCTTATATTTTGGGTTGGTTTCAGACTCACTTGATAATAGCTAGCATGTCTTTAATGATGATCTCTATCTGTTGATGTTTCTTAATCAATCCACCTTCATCAACATTACACATGTCTTAATTAATCAATCTATTTTGACCAACATTAGGACGGTTTTAGGGAATTGGGCGAAAAAAAACAACGCTAATTCGATCACATGTCGACATGTATCTATGATGATTGCACAAGGTAAAACAAAAACAAAACAAAAAAACAGTTCAAATGTTAAATCAGAAGAGACAAGCCGACTTGATTTTCGCAGCTTTTCTATATAATTAAGCAAAGGAAAAGAAGACACATTTTTATGATTAACAGACAAAGTGAAACCTGTCCCCTACCTTTACCATTTCTAGAAACCCTAGAAGCATTGAAATTATATTAACATCTAACTTTTTTACCAATATAAATAAAAGTTGAAGGCTAATTGCTCTATAAAATGATAAACATAATTAAAAGGAAAGTGCCACATTTATTTAGTTACCTCTATGTGTCTCTCTTTGGTGAAAGTTATAAGATATGTAATGTTGCTTTGACAAGGTTTAGCGATTAAGGAAAATATATTATGTATTTATGTATTGAGTGTGTGTGTGTGTGTGTGTATGAGTTGACTGAGTGCATGCATACGTATATGATAAATCCATTGTCATTTCAAGTTTCAATTATTTTATTTTTCAGACCAGAACAGATTTTCGTTTTGTCAGCAATTCATACATACACTTGCTGTAATATAAAGTACATAACTGAATTTAGCTAATGACACAATAAAAATGAGTAAGATATAAAACCTGATCTTGAGATCATATAGTGGTTATCAGCAAACAATGTCACAATGATAATAACCTATTTGGTTAATTTTTATTTTTTTAATCGAGATTAAGTAAGAAGCCTTACGTACAGTATATGTATATGCCAAACGTAACCTTTATAACACAAATATATATACTGAAGGAAATTAAAATCATATCAACTACTAAACGAATCCCACTAAAAGTGTCTCTGATCTCTGGTTATGGTCCTGCTTTCCGAAACCCAAAAGAAAACTATTTTGCTTGACCATTTTCTAAATACTATTGTATAATATATGTAGACAACAGTGCAAATTACATAACTAAATTGGTATGAGTTTAGATTTGGAATCATTTAGTTATGTACACACACAAAAAATGTCTCTTAAAATACCTTGATTTTTATGGATATCTCAGGATTTCTAAGAAAATTAAGCATCATAAGGAAATTTGTTTAATTTCATATTTTGATATTTAACAAAAAATAAAATTAAGAATTTTTGGTGAAAGAAATTTAAGAATCTTTTTTTTTTCTTTATCACAGGTACGATGAACCTATACTTGCGCATCTGAATTGCTCCAGACTTGGTTTCAAGCTCACGGCGCGACATGAATTGGATCCCTTTCTTCAACTGCTCTCAGAGATTTCTTAAAATAAAAATCAATTTTCTAACAGTTTAAATAAATTGAAAACCATTTACCAAAAAAAAAAAACTATTCATGAAAATGTTCATAACATAAGAGCCAATTATAAAAGAGAAAATGGCTATATAAACTAATGAACAAAACCCTAATCCCAAAATTCAAGAACGCCACAGAGCCCTAATTCAAGAATTCTCCAAGACACAAATGTGACTAAAATTGTTAAGAAATTGTCTTCTTGAATCTTAATAAGTGGGATAAGAAACGATTTATTTAATAAAATATCTCAAACAAGTGATCATCATCAGGATAATTAAGGAAACAAAGATGATTCGCATAAAAGTAAACAAAGCATCCAACAGAAGATAAACAGATTTCAATCAGAGTCAATAGCTCCACAAGCTCTCTGCGTCACAATTCTCCTGAGAATCATCCGACGGAGGAGATCCTATCCACGGCGGAGCCACCATCATCCCCTTTGCCATATCCTCTAGCAAACTAGGCATGTTCAATAGCTCCTCTTCATCCACAAACTCTAAAGCTGAAGATCCCGCCCCATCGCAAACTTTCTCTTCCTTCTTTTCACCTCCCTTCACAGCCGCATTGGAAGCCTCAGCCACAGCCCCAACCGTTGCAGCCGCCGTAGCCGCAGCGATTTGGATATGAGCTGCGGAGGAGGAAGCCGGAAGAGGGTAACTCCCGACGGAATCCGGGAAGTTCAAGAGGGCTTCTCGGCCTTTAAGAGCTAAAGCCGCCACGTCGTAAGCGGCGGCAGCCATCTCAGGCGTCGTATAAGTCCCGAGCCAAACACGTGTCGTCTTTTTAGGCTCTCGGATCTCGGAGACCCATTTTCCGCTCCGCCAACGGATTCCCCGGTAAATCGGATGCTTTTTACGGCGAGAGATGGAGCCGGCGTCAGTGGCCATTAAATCATTATCGTTACCACTTGTAGTAGAAGAAGCAGCTGCAAAAGAAACAGTAGCAAGTGGACAAGATTTTTCACAAGTGGCTGAGCCAGAGAGACTGTAACCGCACGTGCGAACTGGGATAATAGTAACGACGATGAAGAAGCTTGACTTATAGTTATAGCTTTAGGTTCAGTGAAAGGATTTTTAAGGTCAGCCAAATATACTAATATATATATGTGTGACTTTGTATATATATATATATATATATATATGTGTATATAGAGAGAGGGGGATATGTAAGAAATGGGACCTTAGGGTTTTAGTGAAAGAAATTAAGGTTTTTTTATATGAGATGAAAGTGCGTGGCTATTGCGTGGGGTTTCCCTAAAGTGTGTTTTGTTTGTGTTTGTGTTTGTGTTTGTGTTTGTGTTTGGTGGGGTTATTTGTAAATGTAAAAAACTATCAAAAATATATTTTTTCGTTTATTATTTCTTTTTGATTCAGAGTTCTTTTGTGTAGTCAATCAGGATGGATATGTAAACATGTATGAGTTGCGGGGACATTTTTTTTGACCAAACCCAAAACTATTTAGAAAGAAAAGAAAACGATTATTCGTTGTTGAGTGACGAAATTTTGATTTCATTGAAATATGAAAGAGAACAATTTATATTTTCATGTTCAAAGTAGTTTACGGATATAAGAGATACAGTTTTAGACATGTAGTTCATGTTTTATACTTGCGATGGATTGAAACAACCAAATTTGCAATTTGCAGGTAGAAATATCTATATGGAAATGAGTTGAAACTACAATAATATAGGCCTAGGAAATTTTTATTCTCGATCCTAGATTGAGGCCCATTAACCTATTATTTTCATTGGGTCAGTATGCTTGTAAACTTTTTTTGATAAAGAAATTTATGTAGTTAACTACAAGGAATTTTTAGAGAGAAATATATTTAATTATATTTCATATCCCATAATTTTTATTTCATGTTTACCATTTAGAACCTTAATAGATCATTGACCAAAAAAAACATCAATAGATCACACGTAGGATATCATATATAACCATCACTTAATTTTTATATTTATCTTTTTTATATAACTATCACTTAATTTTTATATTTATCTTTTTTTTTACATAACCATCACTTACCTTTTTTTTGTTAATTTAACATTATGGCTTTAATATCCCTTTTAATAGCAGAATGTTGGATTCAAATTCTAGACATATGTGATAAATTTCAGATATTATCACCATTATACCACATGATTTATTTAAATTTTTACTTAATTTATAAATTGATGAAAGAAAAATATTAGTAATTATAAAATAAAATTGAATTATGGTATTTAAGAGGTTTTTAGTGTACGTTAGTTTTGTCTTTAGATTCACTCACGATTCCTTCACCTTTTTTAAAAGAATGTTTGCAATTGCATGCATTATAAACAATAAAATCCAGAGCCAATAGCCCTCCTGGAAAATTATGTAACAAGAAGGCAGAGCCCAAGTTCGAGTGCTAGAAACGAGAAAGGAGTTTAAACCCGTTCTTAACTTTATTTTAACTTTATAAATCTTTATTTTATAAACTAAAAATTAATTACTATAAATATAAATATTTACTTTAGAAAGTGTGTTATAAATACATGTTATGTTTTCAGTATATAATAACTAGATTTGATTTTATCAATTGAAAAAGTATCAAAAGTAAATATAAAGGTTATTTTATAAGTTATTAATAATAATTACGGATTTTATTAATTTTTTTTTATAAGATCTTTTATGGTAATATCTAAAATTTAATAATAGCATTGAAATGGTAGTATAATCTCATGTGATAGTGCATTTTATTAAAATGTTGTAACTTTTTTTTTAATGTATTAGTAATGACTAATATATTCTTAATAAGAATCTAAAAATATAAAGATATTCAGTGGCATAAGTTGTAAATAACATGTAATTTTAAGGTTAGTTTCTAACTATGGTTCTAAATTAATAAAATAGATATTCACAATATTAAATATTATTATTACGTCAGGTGTCAACTAATTTTGTAAGTTTATGGTACAAGAAATAAACATAGTTTAATTTATAGTTACAAACTTACAACGATGGTTAAGAGATTAATCTTAGAGATTTAAAAGGTGCGTGAAGCAGACGCGTAAGTGACACTCACTCGACAGTATTAAGCATTTACTCCAACAAATTATTGGGGTATTGTCCCCGACGCATTCATTATTATGCTTCTATTGTATTTGTTTTCATTACGTTTTTTTTTTAAAAAAAAAATGCATGATATCAATATTTCTTTTAAAAAATATTTGTCGTTTCCAATAAAATTTTTAAAAATTTTTTTTATTAAGTGAAGTTGTACTTAACGAGGGTCGAACTCAGCACTTTCACAGGATACATGATGTGTCTCATTAGAAACTGTCATCTGCATAAGATGATGTGTTAGCTCATTCGACATTTGGTTAAGTTTAGAGTCTATAGCTCCTCATGTGATCCCGTACAGGCCCGATCTAACATTACTTTTTATAAAGCAAAAAACAAAATAAATATCATAATATCTTATATAGATTTGTAAACATTTTATCCGTTGTAAAAAAAATATCAAAGTTTGGTAATAACAAAAAAAAAATTACACTATTTCAAAGTACTCTACAAAATTATAAAATCAATTGAAGCCTAAAGAACATTTGAACGCCCAACTAACACCTAACTAATTTTAACAGTGGAGAGAATAATAATCTAAAGAGGTATTATTCAATCATAGATTATAACTAAATCTTTTAAGTTTTATAGTTTTTAAATTAAAAAAATTTGATATTAGTTTTAAAATAAAAAAATTCAAAAAAGATTTTAAATTCGTGTAAAGATTCTGAAATCTCTATAATATAATATTATTTGTTTTTAATAATATTTAATTTTATTAAAATATTTTTAAATTTATTAAATAACACCAAACTTTAAATATTCTTGATATAATTTATAAATAAAAATATAATAACATTTAATTTTAAAATATAATATAAAAACATAAATTAAAATCATAAATTAAATAATATTAGATTATGGATAAATTTAAATTCTGTTAAAATTTATGATATCATAACATTTCCAAAATATACAGGGAAAATGATACTCCCACGGAAGCCCCACGTGTTATTCACACCTAGGTTTCCTTAATTAAATAAATGATCACGTGCTTAAAATTCACCAGTAAAGTATACTACTACAAATCATATATTACGGTTTCCTCCAGAAAAAAAAAAAAAAAAAACCCAACACATTTTCAACTCGTTTTCTCACATTTCAATATTTATTGTCTTATTTGATACTGTTTGGTGATTGATTAAAATTTTTGTAAATATAATGTCTATATATGTTAGGATTAATTTTACATGGACGAAGCTAGTCACTTGGCAGAGCAAGTTCTATGGACAAACTTGATTTTGTTCCAATTCGTTTTTTAGACTAGTTGCAAAAACTTGGGAAAATTTTATATTTGCTCAAATAATAAGAGGTTTAGAAAATATAATTTAATCTCTTTATTGATATAAAATAATTTAAAATAGTATGTATATGTTATTATTTCAATTTTTTGAACATTCTGATGATTTAAAAGATTATGAACATGAAAAACGCTAAAGATTTTTAAAAATTTCGTTTGAAAAACATTTTTTTCATTAAAGAGACGGAGATGGATAATCAGCATTCCATTACCAAAAAAAAAAAAAAAGACTCATCCAACATGTAGACATAAGTGACTTCGACCTAGGAGTCATCATGTTTAGAGTGAAGGAATGACCGACTAGACCTGACGTCTAATTACAGACCATGCAGCGTACGTTGCAGATGGAAACCTTTCTAATCTGGGCTATATGAGGGTTCCACCAACTGCTCATGTGCGATTATCCAAGTCGGTGGGAGAAGACGGATGAAACGTACAAACTCAATTCAGGGAACAACACAACGATTTTTTTCTCTGTAATTTGAGAGAGAAGGTAAATAGAAGAACAAACAAAACGGGAGAGATAAAATTTTCAACTTCATTCTTTTCACCTCTTTTTAGCCATTTTTGACAACTACGGATGAGACTCTTCATCTAAACCCTATAATAATTTCAATGATGAGGGAAAATTAAGAAACAAAAAAAGAGTAATACATTTAAGAAACTGGAAACATTTAACTTTCTCAAACACAATTTCTTTTATAGAACATGTATTATAAAAGAAAGGCAGAGGGAGTATTTTGTGTCGTAGTTATATCTAGGTAATATAAAATTTTCACAATTTCAATCTGTTCTTCACTTAATAAAAAATATTAAATTGTGAATAAACTTGGAAATACAACATAACTTTTAACCCTTTATAAAAAAACAAACATTTTATATAATGGAATATAACTAGAAAAAATATTAAAAATAAAATATAAATAGTTTTAAAATAAATAATAAAAATTTGTAACGATTAACAGCTATACATAATAGTGACGTTTTTTTATTGCCAGCATGGCACTTTTAAAGAAAACAATCTTTAACCTGTCTTACGCGCGTACATCTCGTACTTCGTGGGTCCTACAATAGCCTATATTACTACTCTCTTCTCACTTCACACTGTCTTCTTCAACCAAAAAACAGAGCAAGCACAGGCAAACACAAAACCTTCACTTTCAGTTCGATTTCTAGAATTCGACTCGAAAGGTAATTTCAGATTACTTTGAATTCAATTATAAAGATTTTGAAGTCGTTAATATTTCGGATTTCTGTGTTTCGATCTTGTTTTGCATTCTACTCTGTTTTTAACGATTATTCAGACTAACAAGTTTTTTTGGGAACTTAGTGTTGTAGCAGATTTTTAATTCGAAATCCTTCGAAATTTCTGATTTTTTTTCTTTTGTCTTGATTTTATTTGTATTTTCTCTGTTCATAGCTATTTTTAAAAGGAAGTAGAGCTTAAATTGAGGTCGTATTTTAAGAACAAGTTAGAAAACTAGTGAAAAATTCAGTATTCAAAAAGATTATAATTTGGAATTCGTTAATTTTTTTTACTTCTTTCTGGTTTGGCTTTATTTATCTTCCATTGTACTCTGTTTATAAGTATGTTTCAAACTCAAATAAAGCTTGAATTTAATTTGGTTTCAAGAACAAAAGATGATAATTCGCGGGAATATTCTATTTTTTAAACATGTTTCTAACTCGAAAGCCGTCAACTTTTTGGATTTTTCTGGTTCTGTTTTATTTACTAAACATTTGACTCTGTTTCATCGGGACCAGATTGAAGATGGAGAACGACGACAATGTCCTGGCGGAAATGCGGCCTAAGAAGCGTGCAGGACGTAAAATTTTCAAGGAAACACGTCATCCGATTTACAGAGGAGTACGGCAGAGGAACGGCGACAAATGGGTCTGCGAAGTCCGAGAGCCCCTTCACCAGCGCCGAATCTGGCTCGGCACATATCCTACGCCGGAGATGGCGGCGCGTGCTCACGACGTAGCGGTGCTTGCTCTGCGCGGGAGATCCGCGTGCTTGAATTTCTCTGACTCAGCTTGGCGGTTACCGGCGCCGGAATCCACTGATCCGAATACAATCAGGCACACGGCTGCGGAAGCGGCGGAGATTTTTAGGCCGCCGGAGTTTAGCAGCGGAATCACGGTTTTGCCCTCGTCCAGTGGTGGTGAGAATACCACGTCGGAGGAAGGAGAGGGAGTCGCCGGAATGATGATGAGGCTCGCGGCGGAGCCGTTGATGTCGCCGCCGAGATCGTACATGGATATGAATACGAGTGTATACGTTGAAGAAGAAAGGTATGAAGAGTTGTCACTTTGGAGTTACTAAAATAAGTATTTATCAATACGTATTAATGTATGTATGTATGTGTGGTAATGTTGGATTTTCCCGGGGTTTTTAATGGGTTTACGAAGATCCTCTGTGTGACAGAGAAGGTTCCATGATGAAATGTTATGGTAAAGATTCTTGGAATCTTTTGGTGTTTGTGTTTCTATTTCTTTTCTATTTTAACTTTATGAGGTTTTAGTTTGCTTTGGTATAATTGGAAATATATGGGATTAGATATGAAATAAGTCTAGCCCGTATTTGACTTTTTTTTGGTATTACCTATAGGTACCGAAATGTATCAATACTATATAATTTTTAAAATTGTATTACAAAATAATGTAAAATAAATCTAAAATTAATTTTCATATTTATTTATTAAATTGTAAATTTACGCTGTAAATGATTCAAAATAATAAATCCATTTTCTAAAAGTAATTGGAAATAATAGTTGCATTGAGAATAGTAATATATCCAATGGTATGAAAAAAGTATCATTTTAATATTAAATACGGTAGAATAGTATGTTAGATAGAGTTTTTAAATTCTTTTTTTTTTTGTTTATAATACGATTTATACATTTTTCCTATATATTTACTGGAAACTTTACTACTCTTGTCAGATATTTAGCAATATGATTTTAACTTCGGAAATGTTAATACTTATAATAGAATTGGGACCCAATATCATCACACATTGGAGATTGGACCATTGCATAAATATGGTTTGTAGTTTTTGACACCTGACCAATGATTTTATTGCCTTTACTATATCATTATAAATACAATTTTATTGTCGCCGTTCGCAAAAGACCAAGAATTAAATATAAGCAATCAGTGTACGTAGCTTGTGCATTCAAATAAATTCGTTTCGGTTTTAATTAATTTTGGATTCGATTTGGTTTTGTGAAGAAAAAAAAAAGTTAGAAATTAAATATCTGGTTCGGGTTTTCTTTTGGTTATACGGTACCACCCTCAATAATGGGCTTAAAAGCCCATTACAGATTCACAAGGAGACGGTTTTTTTTTTTGTACCCTCCATCTCTGTCTCTGCCATGGGTTTCTTTCTGATTATTTCTTTGCTATTTTCAGCTTCTTTGCTGTGTTGGAAAGTTCAATATTTGCTTAGTGAAATAAAATGGCAAAACCCCGAATATGATATATTGAAATAAACAAGAAGGCTGCTTTTATTTCTCAACACAATAAGGATGTTTTAACAGGCAAAAAATGATGTATTATGTAGACAAAAAGGTACTATGTTTACCAAAAAAGGTGTATTATAAAAAACATTAAAATCCTAATCTTCAAACAAAACCTATAAAATCTTAACTTTTTCATCATTTCTTTTTTTCTAAATATTAGGAAGAAAGCCAAACTAATCCTAAAATCTATTCAAACAAAAAAACAAATTTTATACAATTTAAAGTGTATATAGTAGTCAAAAAATAAATTTAGGATTGATAGATAATACAGTTTGATCACAGTTTTAGAAGTAAAATTATATAATCATGATTCGGTTATAGGTTCATGTAAAAAAATCATATAATGTGATTTTTTAATTGTAAAAACATAACTTGAAAAAAAATATATACTAAATTATTTGAAATGGAATATTTCATTAATCTAGCTTATAATTTACACAAAAAATTATCAATTTGACTAACTAGATCGGACCGAGCCGATTTAGTTAAGATAGTTCTATATACAATGGTTCAAAATATATTCAAATTCAATTATGAATGAATGCATATAATACGTAATTAACTGCCAAACGAAGTTGATATTTTCAAGAGATTACTCCTTAAGTGGATAACTAACTCGGATATTTTATAGTAAAAAAAAACTAATTCGGATATGACTTACATATATATATATATATATATTTTTTTTTTACAGAAAAGTTGCGTACATGTTAGATATAACTATTCGAGGAATTATATAAATTTTAGTGTGTTTTGCGACTTTTAATATCATCAAGTCAGCAAGTCCTCATACGTAAAAGGAAAAAAAGTTTATGAACTAAGCTCTTAATAAATTCCAACGTTTAAAATAACAAATCATTGTTCACTTGTTTGAATTTAGAGAATTTTAATTATTCCTTGTGCTATTTTTTGCATTGTTGTATGAATTATGATCAAAGCAAGTGTCCATCTAAATACGTCTACAAGAATCCATGAGTGGCTCCCCTTTTGGCTTCATCTAGTCATGGATCTCAGTTTGATGGAGACACAGATCACCCAAGGTTATAACAAAATGTACATAAATGTTTGAAATAATATTCATAAAAAAAAATATAACTAGTTTATATTACTTTTTTTTGTTTTACAAATTAAAGACACCGTTTAACATTTTTGCAAAAGTAAAAAATACAATACATTGAGAGATGCTGGGTTCAAACTCCAAATATGTGTCATGAATTCCGACAAACTCGAAATTTTTTGTTTCAATAAAATGATAATCTTAAAAATTTTAACGGAAAAAATATTATACATTTAAAGTATTAAAACTTAATTACCGTCTTTTTCTCTAACTTGAGTAATTCTAAACCAATATTCAAAGTAACTCTTGAGTTTTAATACAGTAAAACAATTACCCCAAGCGTTTACATGATCAAATGAAACTAACAAAAATTAGTAGTTGGAAATTCGATTTTTGATAGAAATGCAAAGCAAAAATCTTCACAAGTTAAATTTTGTCGCACCAACGTTTGACAAAAATATTGTGCCCGTTTTCATTGTTAATTGAATGTTTTGAAAATCCGATACTATATCAAATCTGTTTAGTTAGTGGGAAAAAAAACTTGTTTAATTATTTATTTCCACAATGGCTGACCAATTATCAAAGCAAAGTTCTTAATTTCTTGTGCGGCGATTGGTAAAAGCAATCCTTTCGATGTATCTTGGGACCACGAAATCAACTTTGCTGCCAAAGGCACGACCGGATTGCCTATATTGTACCAAATGCCAGTTGGTTATATATTATACGTTTCATGTTCCTTTTTTATGATAACTCTGTATTGGGTAATTTAGATATTGTTTAGTTTAGTTAGAGCGTAAAAAAAGACTATGACTTCATTGAAAGTCTGTCAAAACTCAAAAGCACAAAGTGATTTCTTATGTAATTATAAACTGAAAAGGTGTGTGTAAGTGAAATTATCTCTTCTGAAAATAGTGTTCGTGCTTGAATTTCATTACAAAAAGGATTTTCTTATTGATGTGAATATAATAATGTATATATCCATGGATAGAAAGAGACATTTGACAGGGAACAATGTATAAAGAGAAAGATACGAAAATCATTTATATAGTGAAACCAGAATATTAGGATTGAGGCTGTGAATGTGTAATTAGTAGTACAACATACTTAATAATGAAACTTTAATTATTTTTATAATATTTTCGTTTAATTTTTTCTGTTTTTTTTGTTTGGATGAAACCTATAATTTTAATGATTTTTTTTTGTTTTTTTTTAAATTATAATATATAGATATTAAATTATATTTTAAAAATTATCCATTTATAACCGTAAAATGTTTGAAAAAAATGAAATTTTGATTTTGAAAGATTTTAAACAGTGAAAAATAATATAAAATGTTTCATTGTTATTGTAAAAACACCAACAACCATCAATATATGTAAATGAAGTATTTGCAGATGTTAATAGGAGAATCAATCAAATTCTTATTATCATTATTACAAGTTGGAAAAAAAAAAATATTGAAAGTGAAAAGAAGAAAGTACCTGCACATCACAGAACATGAGATTCTAGTGGGAAATTATAGGTTGCTTTACAGAAAAAAGTAGGGCCTTCATGTTTCTGTTTGCTGGCCCGATTTGCTGACAATTTTATGTATTTTCTGTGTCGGTTTAAATTTCGGATTGATAGATGCACCTTAGATGACAAATTACATATAAAAAAAAAATAAAGATAAAAGGAATAAGAAAAATATCGAATTGTCGATTTCATGTTGATGCTTTGATGGTTGATCAGGTTCCAATGCAAAAAGAAAGAAAAGAGCGTAGGAAATACGCATCTTAAATTTGTTCTGACTTTTCTTATTTTACATAAGAATGAAATCAAGACTGAGTTGTTGTTTGCTTTCCAATTTTTTTTTTCTTACATAATGATATTGATTTATATAAGACATTTTATTTTCCAAGTTATACATTCTGGAAACTCAAAGCTGTTTCATATATATATATATATTTAGAATTAATATCGATGAAACTATTTCTAACCCAAACAAGTCTGACTAATCTGATTGATGGACAATTTAGTTAGGTATATAAATCATCCAAACGGAAGAGTATGACCAATTGGCCAACATGCAGCAACTTTGTTTTGAAGTCGAATCGTATTTAATTCTTTTTACAATGTTCAATTCTGGTTGGTTAATATTTGTTTTAGTTTTTATTTTATTTTCATTCGGTTTCAACAATTTCTTAGACTAAACACTAAAGTAAACAAAAGAATAAGTAAATAACCATTAAATTTTTATCTTGCCTTTATTGCACATATATTATTTGCTATAATTAATTTTAGTTAATAAAATGATTTTTTCGTGAATTTTAGTTTTTTTCGTGATTGATATGTTTGACTATATTATTTTCAAACTAGAGTAAACTTGGATAACTTATAAAAATAAGTATTATCGAAATACTAGATTACAAATCATAACCATTAATAAAGTTTAAATTCAAATACCTGTAACTATATTATAGCAAATGGTTATGTTATTTCAAACACATAAACTATATATATTTTTGTTTGTAACAAGGGGTTCATGAACTATAATTACATAATATATTTACAATTATATAATCTGATCATTTATATTGATGTTATCATTAAGTCATATTCAAGTTTGAATTCAAAAATATAAACGTGTAAATTGCACACGGAAAAAATGTAATAATTTTAAATATTCTAAGATAAACCCAACCTTTTAGTGCAAATAAAATATCACGCAGTTAAGAATAAAATTTTATTATTATTTGGCTCACAAAATATTGATGAGTTTGTAGGAAAAAAAGGAAGAAGAAAGAATTGTTGAGTTTACAATTGAACCCCCCTTCCTTTTGACTGCTGGCGTCACACTTCGCTTCTGTCTTGTTTACGATTCTAAAAGACTTCAGGAGAAAGCTGTAATGAAAAAAAAAAAGTATAAATTCGTTTTAAATGGTTAACTTATCATATTAATATAATTATTCGACGAATTTCAAACATGCTATGTAAATAATGTTTGAAAACAGTTTGCTTATTGCACACCGACTGGCGTTATGATTATATGTGAAAATTTACTGTATGATAGAGTAGTACAAATTATAATGCTCATTCTGTAATCAATCAAAAGAGATATTACATAAGTGATAATACAAAAATGAATGTTATAAAAATAGACCATTACAACATAAAGTGAATGCTACTTTGATAGAGTAGTACCAAAACTAAAATAATGCTACAAGTAATTTTTTTAGGGTCAAGTTTGTAAAACTTTTACAAAATTTTGTTTGGCTAAAACTTGTAAAACTGTTATTGCTCAATAACTTTGATTTTAAAATATTAAACTAATAGTTTTACTTACTTAAATATTTTCTTTTATGATATGACTTTTAATATTTACTAATACTCAATGTCTTGTTTTTCTAATATAAGTTTTAATGTTCAAAGATCTTCGTTTCTAACATGAATAGCTTTATTTTTCCTTTCTCAAATACTTATAAGTGAATTTAAAAGATTACTGAAATCTAAATTAAATATACATCTCTTCTCAATCTACTCAAACTAAGGTACTTTCATTAGTTGTTAAAATTTGTTTGTTATATATATATATATATACTTGGTAATAAGTTAGTTTATATAATTTTTGTATAGTTCTTAACAAAATATTGACTAAAACACTTAAACTATTGATTTATTATTAGATTATATCATATAAAATGTATTATTAACGTACAATACCAGCTTTGTATACTACTAATTTTTGTACTGCAGTCTTTCATACCACTTATTTTTGTATCGTTTTTTTCGTACCATCTAAGATTCTGTACCACAGTGCTTTTATTACCTTACCAATCAAATTATATGTTCAGTAACCTAGTAAAGTGAAATGAGTCTCTCAAAATGGCCATCAAATTGTCAAACTTAAGTGTTTTTTTCTTCAAATTTAAAGCTAATAAGTAATATGTTAAACTTTTCAAACCACGTTCTTCGAACACAAGCTATGTAGCATGGACGTTTCGTCTAAAGTCAGTTTCCCATTTTTACATCTAAATCAAATTTGGAAACTCTTATAGCTGGAGAAAAAAATGGAAAACCTAATTATTAAAATAGTCAAAATTGAGAACATTTCAGAAACGCATATTCTATTATGGAAGCGTTGCAATTTTTGTGATTTCAAATTTGAAAGGATGACAATCCTATAATTTAAAAATATATGATTTTTTTTTTTATATTTTCATGAACTTAACTAAAAAATATTAATTAATTCAACAAAAAATAAAATAAATCATTATTTATTATTTTGTTCTTCTACCAAAAATATGATTTAGAAAACTATTTTAATTAAGATAATTATAATATTTTTATGACGACTTTGATAATAAAATCTTGGTAATTGAAATAATATACATATCTAATGTTTTGGAGAAATGTGTGACTAAACTAGCGTTTTAAATCTATTATATATTTAACAAAATGATTAAAAATTACAGTTTTATAGAATTTTTCTCCACGTTCTTTATTTTAGAGGAGTCGGAGAGATAATCAGTTAATAAATATCAATTAGACAAAGCTTTAGCGAATGAAGAATGACATATTTTATTTAAATTCTCTTTTGTGGAGTATTTAGGAATTGTAAGATTGGATCATTGAACTGTGGTAGCTACTATAGAAGAAAAAAGAGTTTAGTTTTAGTTTCATGAAAGATGGATTAGAAAAAGGGTTAAATGGACACAATTTCAAAAGGATGATATTCTATATCAAAGGAAAAAAAATTTCAAACAAAGTTCGAAATTGTAGACATGAAATATCAGTATAGAGAAAAAACAATTTACTTTATAGGAAAAAATAATAAAATGATTTACAACAAGCCTTCAAAGAGATTCAAAATGATAATAGTCTAACTGAATTAAAGGTTTATGAAGTCATACATAAGCTAAAAGAAGGATACAAAGATGATAAATTATTTTGGCAACAATAAAGCTGTAATACATGACATACAATGGGAGATCGAAATACGAAGTTCTACTATGCTTTGACCAAACAATGCCAATTTCATAATAAAATTGTTGGTTTACATAATGCTTTGGGGGGAATGTTATACAAAAGAAAATTAAGTAGAGGAGGTGGTGGTCGATTATTTTAATGAGTTGTTTACTTCCACCTCTTTATAACAGAATTTAAGGATTTTCTAAATGATGTCCGAGGTTAATTATTGATCAAATCAATGATATACTCACAGTTTTGGCAACATAAAGGAATTGACAACATAAAAGGAAGCCAGTAAAACATTATTCATGATGTATCCAAAAAGCAATAGAAACAGATGAATTAACAATATTATTTTATCAATAATCTGGCCGATCATCAAAGGAGATATTTTGGAGTTGGTTAATAATTTCATAAGGCCATGTTGTTTTGATCAGCATCTAAAATGGATATACATGTGTCTAATACCTAAGACGGCACAAACATAATTGAAATCCATCGGTCTCTGTAATGTAGGATACAAAATCATTTTTAAAGTTCTATGTCAAAGACTTATATGGTTTTTACCATATTTAATATAAGAGACACAATCCACGTTTGTATCGGATTGCCTAATTTTGGATAATATATTAAATGCTCAGGAGATATTTCACGGTTTAAGAAAAAAACTGTTATTTTCAGAACAAATATATGACTATTAAGACATATATGAATAAGGCCTATGATAGAGTCGAGTGGTTGTTTATTCAAAATATTCTTAGGAAAATGGGGTTTTTCCATTTATGGATTATATGTATGATGAAGTGTATTACATCACTTAAGCATAAGATATTGATTAACGGTTAACCTCGCGGTTGCATTGTTCCTAACCTCGCGGTTGCATTGTTCCTTAATAGGGATACCTTCAAGATGATCCTTTATCACCATATTGTTTTATTCTATGCACAAAAGCACTAATAGCTAATATCAAAAAGCTGATCAGGAAATAACTACTAACAGTTTTAACCATTTATCATGTGATGAAGTTTTTCTTGTTGTTATGAAGTTTTTCCATTTATTCTGTTATGAAGTTTTACCAATTACCTAAATAAATCACAAAAAAATTTACAAGCGCAATTGCTTATTTTTTGATAGAATTCCATTGGTACTACTAAAGATTTGCATTGGTTATTAACTTATTATAAAATAAGTTATGCAAGAAGATGATAGCCTGGATATTAGGGATATTGAAAACTTTAACACAACTTTATTGGTTAAACAAATGTAGCTATTTATGGATTCATCTGACCAACTCAAGTGAAAAAAAACTATTACAGCTAATAAAAATAGTTTTAAGAACAGTGGGAGTCTTGTCGAGGCAGGATTTTATATTTCTGCTTTTCTACGCAGTTTTAAAGTTTATACAAATAAGGTAATTCGACGAAACAGAGAAACATATAAAACTAATAAAAAACAAAATAAGAAAGTAAAGAAATATTATCCAAATAGTAAAAGTACTAGGCTAAGTAATTGTAGTACATGTCAAGGGGTGCTTTCGGTATTTCTGCATCTTCTCACCCTTTTTTTTTTTCACATTCCAAAGTCTCATTGGACTTGGAAGAGATTCTTCGTTTTCTCTGCTTCCTCCTTTTTTTTTTTTTTTTTCCCGTTTCCTTCGGGAAAACAAACGGCGGCTTCACCAAAAGCCTCCGATTTGAAAACCAGTAAGCAATTTACTACATTGCTCTCATATCTCAATTTTCTTCTGGGGTGGTTTTGCTTTCTTTCTATTCTTTTCCTTTTTCGGCAATTACGATTCTCGCTCTTGATCACTCTCTCTGATTTCTTATCACGATTTTTTTGTTTGTTTATTTCTTTTAATCGATCGTCGTCTGTGAAATCCAATTTTCTTACGAAAATTGTAAGATTTTCGATGATTGTGGAGAATTACACTTGTTTCGTTTATGCATGCTCTTATCAGAAAACCGAATACTTTGTTTCAGTTTCGTTTTGAGATCGTCTAATGTTTTGCAAGTTAAGGGTTTTTGTGGGCCTTCCTAAAGATTTTTGTCTTTCTTTTGTTCCCTTGGTTTTCTCAAAACTCGATTAGTGGGTTTTGGCTCTGTTTTATTGAGTTTTAAGGTACCAAAAGTAAGAAGATTTCAATAATGTGTGTTCAAAGTTGAAACCTTTTTGGGGTTTTCTGCAACATTTTTTTGCTCACGTTTGGAATCGAATCTCCTTTTATCTGTATATGATTTTCTCTCTTCTGGGTTTGTTGAAGATTGCTCTTTGATATTCAATCAGTGAATCTTTTATCATTGTACTAGGAGTTTAAAGTTCCAAAAGTTAGTAAACTTTCAATAATGTGTATTCAAAGTTTGAACCTTTTTTTTTTGTCTTCTGCAAACAACAAAGTTATTTTTTTCCTCAGGTTTGAGATAGATAGAGAATCTCATTTGTCTGACATGTTTTCTCTTTGGGTTCATGCTAGATTCTATCTATGATCCAATATAAAATCTCCACTTTTTTTTAAATTCAATCTTGTTTTTGATAGGCCAGTGAGAGAGACATATTTTGCTTCAGAGTTTTGTCCATACCAATAGTTGTCTGTTTCTCAGTGGTCTATCTTGATCAGAGAGAGAGTTGTTTGGTTTTGTCTGATTGGTGAAATGTTAAAAGATTGGATTTTGTTTCATATTCTGCAGATTAGATATATCACTAGAGAATGAATTTGATTCACTAGAAGTTGCTGATAAAAAAAAATATGGTGTATTCACTTGGCCTTACTAATGAATTTTCATGTTGTAGGTATTTCTGCAACATGAAGGAAGAATGCGAGGAGCTTCAGGTGCCCATCGGGACTCTGAAATCGATAGCTTTTAGCATTTCAAATAACAAAGATCGAGTAAGTGCTGCCCTAAATTTTCAACAACCTATAATTTAAAACCTTCTAGATTTGTTAGTGAATAGATTAAGCAAAAGTTAATTTAATGGTACTTTGTTATAGGAGAACATGTCTGTCATGAATGTTGAAGCAGCGAATCAGGTGACCGATTCCCGGTTAGGGCTCCCAAATCCCGATTCTATTTGCAGATCATGTGGCAGCAAAGATAGAAGAGTTTGCGAAGGTATATATGTATATTCATGAATCCAGTTTTGGTGATATTATTTTGCATATCTTGTGGCAGCTTATTTATGATTAAAAATTCACATTTTTTGTGTTTCGTTTAGGGCATTTCGGGGTTATTAACCTACGGTACTCGGTGATTAACCCGTACTTCCTTAAGGAGATAGCTACGTTGTTGAACAAAATCTGCCCTGGATGTAAATACATGCGGAAGAAGCAGTCTCAGGTTCAAAAGATTTATTACAAATCCTTTTATGCATGTAAGTAAATGTCAGGTTTGTGTTAACGATACATACACTAATACTGCCTTTTACTTGGTATAGAGTACTGAAGACCGGCCTAAGAGATGTAGATATTGCATTGTAAGAAGAAGTTTGAGTGCAACTAATTTCTCCTTTTAAAGAAAGAAAAGTTATGTTCTTACAGTGTTTTGTTTCCTGTTTTTTATTTTTTTGAATCTTTCAGTCAAATACTGGTTACCCTCTAATGAAGTTTCGAGTAACAACGAGAGAAGTCTTTAGGCGATCCGGAATTGTTTGTGAAGTAAGTGAAGAGAATCTGTTTAAACTCAGTAAACGGGGATTATTAGCATTACCTCCTGATTATTGGGAGGTTTTGCCTAAAGACTCGAATATCGACGAAAGCTGTTTGAAACCAAGCAGGCGGATTCTAACGCATGCACAGGTATAGAAGAGTGAAAAATGTTATATCCAAATTCTCATTTGTTTGTTTTGGTTTTTGGTGTTATTATCCATAGTTTTCTGAAACTTTCCACTTTTTTTTTTTGGCAGGTTTATACTCTGTTGTGTGGGATTGATCAGAGGCTCATCAGGAAGGATATTCCCATGTTCGACTCTATTCATCTGACATCTTTTCCAGTCATACCAAACGGTCATCGTGTATCCGAAATGGTCAATCAGTTCACCGGGGCTCGACTAGTTTTTGTAAGTAATAAAGCTTTGAATCTTGAAATGTTTTTTTTTTTTGAATTTGCAGTATCTAATTTGTCTCATATACTATGGTTTTTCTAGGATGAACGGACTCGGATTTACAAGAAATTAGTTGGCTTCGAAGGAAATGGGCTTGAACTGAGTTCTCGTGTGATCGAATGCTTGCAATATTCCAAAGTAAGTCTGATAGATTAAGCTTCTTTTCTCTCTTCTAATACTCTGTGAAGGTAGTTAATTCTTGTTTGTGTCACAGCTCTTTTCGGAAAATGTGTCTTCTAGTCAAGAATCGGCTAATCCGTACCAGAAGAAGTCGGATACACCGAAACTGTGCGGTCTAAGGTTTATGAAAGATGTGCTGCTTGGTAAAAGAAGCGATCATACGTTCCGGACTGTAGTTGTCGGTGACCCGTCTCTGAAGCTTAACGAGATTGGTATACCGCGGAGCATCGCTGAGAGGCTTCAAGTATCAGAGAATCTGAACGACTGGAATAGAGAACGGCTTGTCACTTCCTGTTTCCACAAACTGCTGGAGAAAGGAGAAGTCCATGTGAGAAGAGGAGATAGCTTAGTGGCTATCCGAGTAAACGATGATCTTCAAACCGGAGACAAGATTTTACGGACTTTGAAAGATGGAGACACGGTGTTGATGAACAGACCGCCTTCGATTCATCAGCATTCACTTATTGCAATGTCGGTTAAAGTCCTGCCAACTACTTCTGTTGTCTCCTTGAACCCTATATGTTGTTTGCCGTTTCGTGGTGACTTTGATGGAGATTGTCTTCACGGTTACGTTCCTCAGTCGATCCAAGCGAGGGTTGAGCTAGATGAGCTTGTTACTTTGGATAAGCAGCTTATAAACAGACAGAATGGTCGTAATTTGCTTTCGCTAGGACAGGACAGCTTGACAGCAGCTTATCTGGTTAACGTCGAGAAAAACTGTTATCTCAATCGAGCTCAGATGCAGCAGCTGCAAATGTATTGTCCCTTTCAGCTTCCTCCTCCTGCGATTATCCGAGCTTCTCCTTCAAGCAGCGAGCCTCAATGGACTGGAATGCAGCTGTTTGGGATGCTTCTGCCTCCCGGGTTTGAGTACACTTACCCTCTAAACAATGTGGTTGTGAGCAACGGAGAGCTTTTGTCTTCCTCTGAAGGCTCTGCTTGGTTACGTGACGGTGAAGGGAACTTCATTCAGGGTTTGCTCAAGTACGATAAAGAGAAAGTGCTCGATATCATTTACTCCGCTCAAGAAATGCTCTCTCAGTGGTTGCTGATGCGAGGATTGAGTGTTTCTTTAGCGGATTTATACTTCTCCTCTGATCCGCAGTCTCGGAGAAACTTGACAGAGGAGATAACATACGGATTGCAGGAAGCTGAACAAGTCTGCAACAAGCAGCAGCTTATGGTCGAGTCCCGTAGAGATTTCCTCGCGGTTAACGGAGAAGTGGAGGAGGAGGAGGAAGATTTGGTTGCGGATTTGGCCCGGTTCTGCTACGAGAGACAGAGATCAGCGACACTAAGCAAACTTGCGGTAAGTGCATTCAAAGATGCATATAGAGATGTCCAGGCTCTGGCTTATAGATACGGCGACCAATCCAATTCATTTCTGATCATGTCGAAAGCTGGTAGCAAAGGGAACATAGGGAAGCTTGTTCAGCACAGTATGTGCATTGGTCTGCAGAACTCTTCAATTGCGTTGTCCTTTGGGTTTCCGCGCAAGCTGACTTGTGCCGCATGGAACGACCCGAGCAGCCCGCTTCGTGGTGCAAAGGGAAAAGACCAAACCGCTTCTGAGTCATTTATCCCGTATGGTGTCATTGAGAACTCGTTTCTAACGGGTCTGAATCCGTTGGAATCTTTTGTTCATTCCGTGACAAGCCGTGATAGCTCCTTCAGCGGTAATGCTGATCTTCCGGGGACGCTTAGCAGAAAACTGATGTTCTTTATGAGGGACATATACGCTGCTTATGACGGGACAGTGAGAAACTCTTTCGGGAACCATTTAGTTCAGTTTTCTTATGAGACTGATGATCCTGCAGAAGAAATAACCGGCGAAGCAGTTGGGTCACTTTCTGCTTGTGCTCTCTCTGAGGCCGCTTACAGCGCGCTAGATCAACCCATTAGCCTTCTTGAAACTTCGCCTCTTCTGAATCTTAAGGTTCTCTCTTCTTCTTATTCTTCTCCTCGACGTTTTATGAATCATTTTCACACTTATCTATTGCATTTGACTAACTCTATTTTCTTCTTCTTCTGCAGAATGTGTTAGAGTGTGGATCGAAGAAAGGTCAACGAGAACAGACAATGTCTTTGTATTTGTCTGAAACACTTTCTAAGAAAAAGCACGGATTAGAATATGGGGCACTGGACATCAAGAACCACTTGGAGAAACTGAGTTTCTCAGAGATTGTTTTGACATCCATGATAATGTTGGTAACTTAAGCTCTCTTTATGAATCTTTTGTTTCCAATGGCTTCTCCTAACAAATGTTTATCGTTCTCTTGGTTAATAGATTCTCCCCGAGGACTAAGACGAAGTTACGTATGAGCCCGTGGGTTTGCCATTTTCATATCTCCAAGGTACAAAACTCATAAAAATACATACTCACAGACGTGTCTATATATGGAAAAACATTCTAATGTACATCTTTTGTAATTTTACAGAAAGTGGTGAAGCAGAAACAACTGGACGCCGAATCTGTTATCTCTTCATTACACGAGCAGTATGCTAACAGGAAGAAAGAACTGAAGCTTGATCTAATTGATTTAGAAATACAAAGCACGTAAGGACATCTTCATATTTGCAACGGACATGTTTTATTTTTGGTTTTTTTACGTCTTTATTATATACTAATTTGTTATACATTTATGTGTTTGTTGATTAGAAACCACTGCTCTTCGGATGATAAGGCAATGGATGATGATAGATTCTGCATCACTGTTACCGTTGTCGAAGCCTCCATTCACGACTGTTTGGAAGTTGATGCTATTCGACTTGTCTTGATCCCTTTTCTTCTCGACTCTCCTGTCAAAGGTAAAAAAACCGGAATGAATTAGGACAGTTCTTGTTTTGTTATTACTGTTCTTACGAGTTGTATCATCTGTTTTTGCAGGCTACCAGGAGATTAAAAAGGTGGATATTTTTTGGGTTGACCGACCAAAAGCACCGAAAAGGAACGGGAAACATGTGGCGGGTGAGCTTTGCTTGAAGGTTACTATGTTTGGAGATCGGGGCAAAAAGAACTGTTGGAGCGCTCTTCTTGAAACTTGTCTTCCCGTTATGGATATGATCGATTGGACTCGAAGCCATCCTGATAATATCCGTCAGTGCTGCTCGGTTTATGGAATAGACGCTGGGCGGAGCATTTTCCTAGCAGTTAGTATCCGGTTTCTCATACATTTTGACTGGTTTAGCAGCTTCTTAAGTTTATGTCTTTTTTGATGATCGCAGAATTTGGAGTCTGCGGTGTCAGATACTGGTAAGAAGATACTACGGGAACATCTGCTTCTTGCAGCTGATTGTCTCTCTGTTACCGGAGAGTTTGTGGCATTAAACTCCAAAGGTTGGAGTAGACAAAGACAGGTCGAGTCCACGCCTGCACCTTTTACTCAAGCATGCTTCTCGGTATGTAACTAAATCCCAAGTTAACATACCCATATCTTTTTCCGGTTAAGGCTGGATTTGGTTTGACAAATACTGCTTTGCTTAAATCTCTACAGAGCCCAAGTCAATGCTTTCTCAAAGCTGCTAAGGAAGGTGTCGTAGACGAGCTTCAAGGATCTATAGACGCATTAGCTTGGGGAAAAGTTCCTTGTTTTGGAACTGGAGATCAATTTGAAATCATCATTTCGCCAAAGGTAGCAACATTTTACATTATTTTAATCCGTTTCGATCACAACTTCATTACAACTTTAGTGGTCTAATTAGTGTCTTCATGCGTTCATTAGGATCATGGGTTTAGTAGTACACCCGTAGATGTGTATGACCTTCTGAGTAGTACAGCGACGCTTCCAAAGACAGGGACGGTGCGTGCATCAAACTCCTTGCCCAAATCAGACAAATTAACGGTCCAGCCATTCCCCTTGCTCGATACTGCTCTCTCGAAAGTAATCAAGACACTCGATGGGAAAGGACTCACCAAGTCGCAGCTCAGAATGATCTTTACATGGGACGACATCGAAAAGCTTTCTCGGTCACTGAAACGCATACTGTACAAGTAAGGAAACAAAACTATCTTTCTTGGTTTCAAAGTTTGTGACTTTTCTGCTCCAACAACAGTATGAGTTGTAACCACGTTCTTTTATTTAGTTACGAGATCGACGCTCCGTTGAATGAGAGGGATGGAAGACTTTTGATGATGGCTCTACTCTTTCACCCCAACAGAGCTGAGAAGATAGGACCAGGCTTCCAAGGAATTAAGGTAAATTATAAGAGAAACTCTTATATGTTTCAGAATCGTTGAAAAACATCAAAAGATCCTGACCCGGTTTCTCTTACAGGTGGCTAATTCCAAGCACGGGAATGCCCGTTGCTTCGAGGTTGTGAGAACAGACGGAACAACAGAAGATTTCTCTTACCACAAGTGTGTATTGGGAGCAACGGAGATCATTGCCCCTACGAAAGTAAACTTCTACAAGTCCAAGTACCTTCAACGCGGTACGGTCTAAACCGGTACTCTCTGAAGAAAAAAATCCGAAAACCGTTTAAAGAAAGAAGAAAAAACTGTCCTTTGTCGATATAATATCGAACAATGTAGGAAGGTGTGTGTGTGTTTTCTGTTAAATAAGCGATAGATAGAAAGATAGATATAGGGGAAAAGCCTATAGGCTTTGCTCTAAGCTTCTTTTTGGTCCTTTCACTATGTGATACCTTTGCCTTAAACCCAAAAGGCTTAAAGGTTAATTACTTAGTGGAAGCAGCAACGAGAAGCTGGCAAAGAAGGCTTATATTCTGTTTCTTGTTTCTGTTTCTGTTTGTAAAACTTTGGAATGTCTGGTTTAACTATGAATGAAATATCCGGTTATGTTTTTGTTCTTTCTTTACCGGGTTTAGATTGTTTTTCATTCAATTTCCCTACAACATCATCTTCTGTTTTTCTCCAGTAATGCTCTGTTTTTCCTGGTTAAGATCGATTCCCATACAATTTGCTTAGATAAAAATTTCATCTTGTGTTTCCTCGTGTGACATATGAATCATTTTATTTAGAGATGACAAGTTTTCTTTAGGTATGGTATAATTTCACAACCTCGTCTTTTATATTCTCCGGTTAGGCTACGATCTTTCCCGGTTAAGAACAAATTTATTAACCAGCCGGGTAAAATTTTCCATTGTGATAAACTTAAACAACGACATAGTTTTTCCACCTTGTAGTTACAGGAGAATGAAAAGAATCCAGTATAGAATTATAGTATCAAAACCGGTGAATTTTCCAATTTAATTCACCGGTTTATGCTCTCATCTTTCTCGATTGAGATTGGTTTTGTTAATGATCTCCTATTACAATATTTTGTTATTCTATTTTCTCGTGGTCGTGGGACATGAATCATTTATAGACAGATGAAATTTCTCCAAGATATCAAATCCGGTTTAATGTCTTTTGCATAAAATAAAGTAGGCTATATATATTTTGCCTCAAGCGTTTGTTTTTATTTATAATTATTTGTTATAAGAAAAAATCATTCACTTCTCTGAGTAAACGTCACATGCTGGTGTTCTCTTTCTCGCACACCACATTATTATTTTTATTTTTTATTTTTAAAAGAAAAACAAGTGGTTGTTGTAGTTACTTTATAATTTATTATATAGATAAATAGAAAATTTATATTTACAAAAAAATTTAGATTCTGGATATTGCCTTTAGCTTCTAGAGAGTTGCATGTCATTTACTCATACTCTCTTACACAGGTCCACAATTGCACTTGCTTTTGTTATGGATATATAATAACTTCCAAATGAATTTTCGTTTCTCTTTAGCTTTTTTCGGCTGTTTATATATATAATGAAGATAATTAAAAGTGGAGCTTGGTGTAAAAGACAATAGAGACCATAATGCCATTAGACACTAGCTAAAGGGTTTTTTTCTTCTCTTCTCTGTCAGAGAACCTTAGCGAATCAAAATATAAGATTTAAATGTCAAGATTGACCAATGTAAAGTAAACACGTAGTGATTGACATTTTGCGAACCGTGCTTTCTTGAGTGCAAGTACTATATTAGGCTTTACCCTAAAATAGAAAATAATACTTTCTTTATTTACTTTTATTTAAACCAGGAGAAAATCTGCCAAATTATATACAGGTATACATTACTAATAACTAGGTAAATTATTTGTTACAATGTTGTGGTGTGTTAAAAATCTACAACTTAATATTGCGTATTGGTCAAAAAAAGAGAGACTAATACTGTATATACATAGAATAATTTATTGTGTATCGAAATAACTAAAATTTTCGTAAATATAAAATAAATAATAAATAAATATGTGTATTGATAATTTTTTATAATTATTAATGTATAATATTGATAGGATCATATATTAATATATAATTTTTTAAAATATTATTTTATCTGTTTATGCGAATTTTTATATTGGTTATTGTATGTGTCTCCAATTTGGTAAGTTTTGTCTAAAACTTTTTATCCAACATCTAGTCTACAATCTCTTTACAGTACTGCAATAAGTTAGCAAATATCTTTAATATAACAATTAAATAGTCCAACTAACATATTGTCGGTTTCTTTTACTTCCCATAAATTTATAAAAATAACAAATACAAATTGAATACAGACACATATGATGAGTCCATGACTTATCTATTACAATACACATAAAAGGATGACAAATTGAATACGTATACATCTACACATACGAGTTCGTGGCTTTTTCATTTATTGTTCAACAATAATTAAAGCCTTTAATACTTGAGGGTTTTTTCTCTTATTTATTTCGTTGGGATTGTACATGAATAATTAAAAACTCATGTTTTTCTGAGAATATCAGAACAGCGACACATTAGTAGTTTTTTCATAGATGGCCGTTTTGAATGATTTATTTTTTTTTGACCCCAAAAGTTCAGCCGCTAATCCGAAAAACCCACCCTGGAAATTTCACGTAATAACGTAAAAGACAACTTTTATAGAAACGTGTCAATTAGATACTTACGGCTCCGATGATTTGATTTTTCTATTTCTCTTCAATGATTGGGTCTCAGTAAATGCAAATTGATGATCACATTATTTACTCCGAAACTCTCTCTTCATTCTTCTGTTCTTATCTTTACCGATTCCTCCGCCATTCTGGGTTTGTGATTGCGAAGATTCGAAAACCTATCCTTGGTATTTGATTTTCTCAGATCTTTTTGTCGATTTAACACCTAAAAGAATGAGCTTTTGATCCAGATTTGTTGTTTTTTCAGGCTTATTCCGTTGATGTTCATCTATATCTCAAATCATAACAACAAAAAGTGGATTTTCAATCCAATTTCTCTCTAAAGGTATTCAATGTTTTGTTCTTTCATTTTTCGTTTGATTGCTTAGAAAACAAAACAACAAAATCGTAGAGCACTGGACATGGAACAAAAAGGGAAACTTGAAAGAAAGAGAGAATCTACGGTTTGATGGGACTCTATATTAGAAAAAGTTTAAAACTTTTTGGCGTTTTTCATATTTCTGCAAGGTGGAATTTTCTCTAACAGTCAAAAACAATTTGTATGCCTACTTAAAGCAAGCTGGGTGCTTTATAAATCGTTTATCATTGACTCCACTAAGATCTATTTATATAATTTCTTTCTTAAAAAAGTTTATTATTATGTGTAGTAAGCCTTCATGCTAAGCTCGTGTATTCTGATCTTTCTGCACTATTTTAATCTATCTTCAGAGATCTAATCTGTATAAGATCTCAAGGAAGACATCAGCTTTTGTCTCGAAGAAGAAACCAGAAGAAAATCGACGATAGATATAGGTAAAACAAAACATTTTCAGTTTACTGATATATGTATATAAAGCAAGATCTCTGCTTTGGCTTATTGGTAAGAACAAAGCAGGTGACTTGAAAAGTATGAATAAGCTGAATTTGTGTTGTGAAAAGTATGAAGAAGCTGAATTTTGATTGTTCCTTAAAATTTTTCGATTTGATTTGATTTGGTACTTATTTATCCTCAGTGGTTTGTACGTGATTGTATCATCTGAGCACATGGCTTGTAGAGATAGCCAGCCACTCGCTGACTTTCTTATATGTATATTTAAAAAGTGTTGTTTGAATAATTTTCTTGTTTTGATTTCTATATTGTGCTTGAGCACTAATCAGATGCTCAGCAATTCACAACCCATTTGAGGTTTTATTCCTTTTAGATGCCCTAAGATTCTCTTCGTGCTTGAGTCAAATTGTTCCTTTTCCGTGAATCTTTCTTTCATTTCCTAAAACCAGGTTTGCGTAAGTACTTTGATTCTGCTCTATGTCTCTGTCTCTTGAGATATTTGTATAGCTATCTTTGTGGCTGTCTGATGAGCCACCTTAAAATTTGGTATTGTTTGTGTAATAATAGAGATATGAAATTTCGTTAGCTCTATTGAGTTAGGCTTGTTGTGGATTGGTTGATTATAATTTCAATGTAAATTAAGTCTTGGAGAGCTTTGAATGTGTAAAAGATGTTCTTTTCTCTCCTTTCCATTTTGTGATTTAAAAAATGTTCTTGAATGATATTGACTTCGGATAATATAATTATGTATTTGTATTAAATTCATTTTCCTTATGACACAAACCCATTCTCTGTTTACTTTTGACAAAAAGCAAAATCTTTATATAAGTGATATCAGGGTGTTCTAATCTCGACATTCTTCTCAGGCTCTTATCAAAAGTTTGCTATCTGCTTTATGCGATAAAAATATGGTGGCTTTTGGGAAATATCTGCAGCGGAAACAAATCGAAGAATGGAGAGGGTATGCATCTGCTTATGACATCTCGGTTTTAGCCACATCTTAAACCTTTAATTATTCTCTGATCATCTGATTTTGGTTGCTAAATGACGTTTTCATGATTCCTTTGTAGCTATTACATCAATTACAAATTGATGAAGAAGAAAGTGAAGCAATATGCTGAACAAATACGAGGCGGATCTCAACATCCTCGCCATGTTCTGAAAGATTTCTCGCGGATGCTCGATACTCAAGTATGTTACTGTTATAGAAAATTATTAAGATGATTTTGCTTGAATTGTTATCTTGCATGCATCTATACGCTTAAATGTGGCTTCATACAAGTAGTCGCAGTCCTTTATAACGTCGAATTGTTCGAGATACTGAAAGTGATTCATCATCTTGCAGATTGAGAAAACTGTCCTTTTCATGTTGGAACAACAAGGGTTGCTTGCAGGGCGATTAGCCACATTGAGGGAAACACATGATGCTATACTTGAGCAGCCTGACATATCCAAAATTGTCGAGCTACGAGAATCATACAGAGATGTTGGACGAGATCTTCTACAGCTTCTGGTATTCGTTGAGTTGAACGCCATTGGTCTGCGCAAGATACTTAAAAAATTTGATAAACGGTTTGGCTATAGATTCGCCGACTATTACGTGAAAACCCGAGCTAATCATCCTTACTCACAGCTTCAGCAAGTATTTAAGCATGTGGTAAATTAAAGTTTCTTAACTCTCTTTCACTGGTTTCATCTATAGGCTCTTGTTGTTAGGAATCTTAAATGTTCTGTGTTTGGAATTTATAGGGTGTAGGAGCTGTTGTTGGGGCGATATCCCGTAATCTTCATGAGCTTCAAGAAAACGAAGGAAGTTTTTATTCAATTTACGACCAACCTGCTCTTCCGCTTCAGGTAATACATCTTAAATATAACACATCAATATCCTCTAGTCTTGTAAATCATTCTTTCTTCTTATATCCTTAACCTCCGCAGGATCCAGTGGTTGAGGCAATTAAGACCGCAGTGGACAAGCTAACTCATTCGACGAATTTCCTCAACTTTTTGGCTCAGCATGCTCTTATCATGCAAGATGATTTGCAGACTCCTTCAGAGGATACCATCGATGAACGGACTTACCATTTTAATTCGTTACTCCTGAATTTAGGCAACACATTTTTGTACATGGTCAATACATATATCATTGTCCCTACAGCAGATGACTATTCGATGAGCCTTGGAGCTGCAGCTACGGTTTGTGGTGTGGTCATTGGATCTATGGCTGTGGCTCAAGTTTTCTCATCGGTTTATTTCAGCGCTTGGTCCAACAAATCTTACTTCAAACCTCTTGTGTTTAGTAGCATCGCTCTCTTTATAGGGAACTTAATGTATGCCTTGGCTTATGACGCCAATTCCATCGCGCTTCTCTTACTTGGCCGTCTCTGTTGTGGGTAAGTTAAAAGTTATATTCCTATTAATTGTGTAAAAGAAACCTTTTCTTCAACTTGTTATAACCCTTTAAAATCTGCAGGCTGGGATCAGCAAGAGCTGTGAACCGGAGATATATCAGTGATTGTGTGCCTTTAAGAATCCGAATGCAGGCATCAGCAGGTTTTGTGAGTGCTAGTGCTCTTGGAATGGCTTGTGGTCCTGCACTGGCCGGTTTACTCCAAATCAAATTCAAGTTCTATAAGTTGACATTTAACCAGTCTACTTTGCCTGGGTGGGTTATGGCGGTGGCTTGGCTGTTCTATTTGGTATGGCTATGCATATCATTCAGAGAGCCGTTGCGTGAACCAGAG
Source organism: Streptanthus diversifolius (assembly GCA_039880935.1). Lineage (NCBI taxonomy): Eukaryota > Viridiplantae > Streptophyta > Magnoliopsida > Brassicales > Brassicaceae > Streptanthus > Streptanthus diversifolius. The sequence continues at coordinate 588,143 of JAXGFM010000007.1, forward strand.
GAAGAGGAACAAGAAAGAACCAATCGGAATGAAACAACTTCAAGTAATCTACTTTTGTAGATTTTTAATAGAAAAACTATTCCTTTACTGATTGAAACGATTATTAACGAGTTTTGATTGGACTCTTGAATGATGCAGTGACAGATAGAGAAGAAAATAGTAAAGTCGAGGAAGGTCTTCGAAAGCCATTGCTGATTACTTCAGGAATCAGGCCGGAAGATGAAGAGGATTGCGATGAAAGTGAAGAATCTGCAGAAGATTCTCGCAGACCTGCAAATTCTTTTGGTGATGCATACCGACTTCTTACTCCATCTGTTAAGGTATAAATCAGTTGTTTTCCACCATTCGGATTTTGATGGACTTGATCCTATATATAGAAGAATCCTAGGAATATTAGAAGTTTATCTGACTGAAAGCTCTGCTGTGCGGTTTTGGTCGTCAGGTTCAACTATTGATCTACTTCATGCTCAAATACGCGATGGAGATATTATTGTCGGAATCTAGTGTCGTTACTTCATACTATTTTGGTTGGTCAACTAGTTCCGTTGCCATCTTCCTGGCGTGCCTTGGCCTCACGGTGCTACCAATCAACATTCTTGTCGGAAGCTATATCAGTAATATGTTTGAAGACAGGTAAGTTTCGAACACGAGCTTAAACTGAAACTTTAGATGCTTTTTTCATGCTTCTTGGTGATTGAATCCATATGAAGCTTGATGGTGTTTTTGTGGTTTTGGTGACTGATATACGTTCGTCTTTATTGCAGGCAAATCCTTTTGACATCTGAGATCATTGTCTTTATCGGGATTCTCTTCAGTTTTAATTTGTTTGTTCCATACACCGTACCGCAATACGTTATCTCTGGTTTAGTAATGTTCGTCGCTGCTGAAGTACTCGAAGGTATGTACACAAGTAAACAAAACTCTTGTCTTTTTTTTTTTCTTTAAGAACAAACTGTTTCTAACGGTTTTTCTTTTCTCTATAGGTGTGAATCTATCGTTGTTGTCGCGGGTAATGTCATCGAGGCTATCAAAAGGAACATACAACGGAGGATTGCTTTCAACGGAAGCTGGAACGTTGGCTCGGGTTGTGGCGGATGCAACCATAACATTGGGAGGATACTTGGGAAGAAGCCATCTCTTGAATGCAACTCTTCTACCATCACTTGTAATCTGCATTGGCTCCATTGTTGCTACTTGTTGTACTTATAACTCTCTCTATTGATATGTTAGAGGTTTTGCTACCAATAGAATAAAAAAGGAACAGTGTGTATGATCCTCTCTTTATTTGATTATTTTGTTGTAACCAAGGTCCCTGAAAATTTAATGAATATTATGAATGATGAAAATAATAGGCGAATCAAGACGAGAAACCGTTGAGGCCATGAAATTATCATTGCCAAAAACTTCAAGGGAAACACATTCTTTTTTTTTTTTTTAAGAAACACATATTTTAAGAAACACATATGTTTTTGGGACTAGAAAAAAATATTTATTTAGCAAAATTATTTATTTTTTGATTGAGATGACAAATATAGAAGTTTAAAAAAATGCAAAATAGAAAAATAAAATTTCTAAAACTAGAAAAATGAAGTTTTCTATATTGATGTAGAATTAGGAAAAAAAGTTTTATAATTCTTAAGATTCAATGTAACCTCTAATGAATTATATCACATAAGAAATAGATAGAGAGAAGAAAGAATTGATTAGTTTTGAGAAAGTTTCTAAAAAATAAATAAGAAAAGTTGTTGTTATAGTATTTCTTGACATCAATTTGATGGATGCTTTCAATTATAAAACTATTTTTTACAACACGAGCAAAATACTTATAAAATTTTGTTTACGTTATGAAAAATCAAGAATGAGATGAATTTTGATGAAAGAAAAACAAAATACTATAGACTACTTTTTTTGTAAAAAAATGAATTATTGTACGTTCATTTATTTTTTGTAATATATATATATAATGAAATGTGATGATTATTCATTTGTATTTACATAGGTTTTTAAAAAATTCAAAAAAAAATATTCATTAATGCATTTAGTGAATTATTCATTTAGTTCATTAGCCTAAATCAAAACCGAAAAAATTTATTCATTTGTTGTGATTATTCATTTATCGAACATTTATTTATTGATGTTTAACTTTATAAACTTAAGCAGTTTCTGAACGTAAGTCGTTACCTCTGACATTTTTATGGTCACTCTAAATACTCTAAGTGGAACTCTACCCTAGCTGGATCACATACCTGAATGGATGTGGTGTAAAAACCACTAGGTTAAGACATTAAAAGAAAAAAACTGTATAAACTTCTTACTACCTAGATTTGATATTTTAATAGTGTTTAGGTTTGTGACTAACATAGATGCCAACGAGCATTTAAGGCCGGACTGACTGAGTTCGTTCGTTCGTATTGCTTTTTAAGGCTTCTGTTGGGCCGAGTTCGGTACTGAGCCTCTACGAAGCCCAACACTAACATTCTCCATTGTCCAAAAAACACGAAACTATGAAAACATTCGAAATAATTGAGTAAAATTAATATAGAAATGCAATAATAGAAAATGGAAAAACAACATTCTCTGTAACGTGGGAAAACAGAATATTCCATTTATTTTCTGTCTATGAATTTAGACTCTATAAAGTAGGAAGATTACTATTCGAATTTAAATTTCTTTTCAATTCAAGAAATAGTTTATATTGGACTCAAAAGCTATTATTGTCCATTTAAAGTAACCATGGCACAACTAGAGAATATCCAACGGCATATGCTATTGGTCTACATACACATATATTCATGGTAATTTAGATTACTTATTTACAAAACAACTGAAAATTTAAATAGGAAGGTTGAATTATAACTATGGAATTTAATCTTAATTCTTCTAATTATAACAATGTGTTAGTTTCAAAGTGTCTATTCTGGTTTAATTGATATGGCCCAAAATAAAACTATTATATAACAAAACAGATTATAAAAATAAAACTATTATATAACAAAACAATCAATTATAGAAGTTAAACCAGAAAGATATAAATCTGATTTAGTTTTAATTTTCTTAATATACGAACAAACAAATTGTAGTCAAAATCAAACTGAATCGAATTGAACTGGACCAAACCACAAAATGCATCAAATATCTTTTTGAAAATATATCTATTTAAAACAAATTTTATAGAACCTGATCCAAAACCAAAACTGTATTATTAAAAAAAAATCAAATAATTAAAATTCGAAACCAAACCAAACTAAAACCACCTTGTAGTTAATTCATTTCAATACTAAATTAGAAGTAATTTTCAAATATCTCACCTTTCATATTCTTTTTTTTATTCTCATCTCCTTTGTTCTGATAAAAAAGCTGCAAAAATAGAAAATCTGACGTTCCTTGTCGAGAATTCATTATCTGATATATATACATGTACATGTGCTCACACACACATATAAAAGGATATAAATATATATATAAACACACGATTTCATGGATTTATAGAAATGAAGAGAAACATGTGAGCTCACTAGTTCCAGGGCTCCTCTCTATTGGCAGGTCCTTTATTTTCATACACACACACACACACATATCTATATATTCATGTTATGCTATAAAATTTACCATGATCGAGTTAAAACCGACCTGCCAAAGGAGAGTTGCCCTGCAACTGGTTTTAGCTTAGTTTAACACATATGAGAAATGAGAAACTAAAGGTATATCTCTTTTTCTCTTCCCTTATAATATTTGTAATCTTTTTTTAAAAAAGATTGTGTTGATCTATCTATATCTGAGTTTTTTTTGTTAGTTTGGTCATTCTCGTTTGATTATATTAACCTCTACGTGAGATAACATTGTAAATTGTAACGCTTACAAAAAGAAAGAAAACCTTATGCAGAAGAGAGGCTTAATTACCTGCAAGATCTCATACATAATTCCATGATTTTTTTTAATCTATTTCACCGGAAAATTAGTCGCTAGCTATAATGATTTAAAAATGATTAACTTTGTAGCTTTGTGTTCTCTGTTATTTCATATAATAATTTGCAGAGGTTTAATAGTATAGAAGGAGACATAAAAAGTTTATAAAAACTCAAATCCAAGATTTTCAAGACTTTGGATCTCATGCCGAGAAACCTTGATTATCAATATTTTTTTACCTTTTTTTCAATTGTAAGTCAATTTGTAGAATTATACGATTTGTTATTGGATGTTATTTTTATATAGTTCTTTCATTCACTTTGTATATGGATCAGTATATCTCATCATTGAAGTCATTTTAAGTTTGTGTTTCAGTCCTTCGAACCGTATCGTCTACAGTGGCCTACTGAAACAAAAGAGTAAGTTGCATATGCAAGAAAAACGTGTAATGACTTTGAAACAGAGCAAGGAGTGATGAGACATGATGATGATCCGTTTACAAAGTGAAAAGAAGAATTATTGATCTAATTCTAATTCTAATTCTAATTCTATTTCTAATTCTAATTCTATTTCTAATTTTAATCTAATTCTAATTCTATTCTAATTCTATTCTAATTCTATTCTAATTCTATTCTAATTCTAATTCTAATTCTATTCTAATTCTAATTCTATTTCTAATTCTAATTCTATTCTAATTCTATTCTAATTCTATTCTAATTCTAATTATATTTTATTCTAATTCTAATTCTAATTCTAATTCTAATCTAATTCTAATTAAATTCTAATTCTTACTCTATTCTAATTCTATTCTAATTCTTACTCTATTCTAATTCTATTATAATTCTATTATAATTCTATTATAATTCTAATTCTATTCTAATTCTAATTCTATTTCTAATTCTAATTCTAATTCTAATTCTAATTCTATTTCTAATTCTAATTCTATTTCTAATTTTAATCTAATTCTAATTCTATTCTAATACTAATTCTATTTCTAATTCTATTCTATTCTATTCTATTCTATTCTATTCTATTCTATTCTAATTCTATTTATAATTCTATTTCTAATTCTAATTCTATTCTAATTCTAATTCTATTTCTATTCTAATTCTAATTCTAATCTAATTCTAATTCTAATTCTATTCTAATTCTATTCTAAATCTATTCTAATTCTAATTCTAATTCTATTTCTATTTCTAATTCTAATTCTATTTCTAATTCTAATTATATTTCTATTCTATTCTATTCTAATATATTCTATTTCATTCTATTCTATTCTATTTCTATTTCTATTCTATTTTATTCTATTATATTCTATTATATTCTATTATATTTCTATTCTATTTCTACTTCTATTCTATTCTATTCTATTATATTCTATTCTATTTTATTCTAATATATTCTATTCTATTCTATTTTATTCTATTTTTATTCTATTTCTATTTTTATTTCTATTCTATTCTATTTCTATTTTTGTTCTATTCTATTATATTCTATTTTATTATATTCTATTTATATTCTATTCTATTCTATTTCTATCATATTTTATTATATTCTATTCTATTTCTAATCTATTCTATTTCTATTCTATTCTATTCTATTCTATTTTATTCTATTCTATACTATTCTATTCTATTTCTATTTAATTTCTATTTTTATTTCTATTATATTCTATTATATTCTATTCTAGACTATTCTACTCTATAATATTCTATTTTATTTCTATTCTATTCTATTTCTATTCTATTCTATTTTATTCTATTCTATTCTATTCTATTATAGTCTATTCTATTCTATTTTATTCTATTATCTTTCTATTCTATTTCTATTTCTATTCTATTCTATTCTATTCTATTATATTATATTATATTATATTATATTATATTCTATTCTATTCTATTCTATTTCTATTATATTTCTATTTTATTTCTATTCTATCCTATTCTATTCTATTTTATTCTATTTCAATTTTATTTCTATTTCTATTCTATTCTATTTCTATTATATTTCTATTATATTCTATTTCTATTCTATTTCTATTCTATTCTATTCTATTCTATTTCTATTCTATTTCTATTCTATTATATTTCTATTATATTCTATTCTATTCTATTCTATTTCTATTCTATTTCTATTCTATTTCTATTCTATTCTATTTCTATTCTATTTTTATTTCTATTATATTCTATTCTATTCTATTATATTATATTTCTATTCTATTCTATTCTATTCTATTATATTCTATTCTATTCTATTCTATTCTATTCTATTTCTATTCTATTTTATTTCTATTCTATTTTTATTTCTATTCTATTCTATTCTATTCTATTCTATTCTATTATATTTCTATTCTATTCTATTCTAATCTATTCTATTCTATTCTATTATATTATATTCTATTCTATTTCTATTTCTATTCTATTTCTATTCTATTCTATTCTATTATATTATATTATATTATATTCTATTCTATTCTATTTCTATTCTATTTCTATTTCTATTGTATTGTATTGTATTGTATTCTATTCTATTCTATTCTATTTTATTATAATCTATTCTAATCTATTTTATTTATATTCTATTTTTATTCTATTTCTATTTTTTGTTCTATTCTATTCTATTTCTATTCTATTTCTTTTTTATTATATTATATTTTATTATATTTTATTCTATTCTATTTCTATTATATTTATATTATATTTATATGCATTTCTATTATATTCTATTTTATTTTATTTTATTCTATTCTATTTCTATTCTATTTCTGTTCTATTCTATTTCTATTCTATTTCTATTCTATTCTATTCTATTCTATTTATATTCTATTTCTATTTCTATTCTATTCTATTCTATTCTATTATATTTTTATTATATTCTATTCTAAACTATTATATTATATTCTATTCTATTCTATTATATTCTATTTCTATTCTATTCTATTATATTCTATTA